>SSNS01000300.1:150023-235514 GCA_006937985.1 Aphyosemion australe | reverse complement strand
CAATTTAAGAACTCGTGGCTTGTGTTAAAACTGCTTTAGCATTCCATAAAAGAGTTCCTGCATAATATTGAAAATTATTTTTGAGGCTAGTTGTAGTCAAGTGTTTCTGAAATTCTTTGTGTTGCACTCAAACAAAGCAGTGAAAAATACCTCAAAAAGACAAAAAACATAGATGAAAAAAATCTTGAAAAAGTTTTTTTTGTCTGTGTTAAAAAGCTAATTTTACCATATAAATTCATTCTGAAATCTTAAAAATGTAATTTATTCTAGGAGTTGTATTTATTCTGATTGTGTATCACTCTGAAGTCACACATGTTAAAATAATTTGATGAAATATTTCCTTGTTTGTATTTAAGAACTGATTAGTGAATAAATAGCTCTATTAAAACTTAACCATTACATTTTTAAAAACAGATCCTCACAGCATCTGTTTCTGTCTTTGGTTGTTTGCTTTTTCTCTCAGATCCCCATCAGCTCACCGATCCCTGTTTTCTAATCACACTCCTCAGTTTTATTCACTTGCGTTAGGCCTTCCTGTTGTTTTAGCTTCTGTTAAATCCTGTTGTTACCCACTAAAGCCATACTATGCAACTTTTTCATATTTTTAAATCATTTTCTTGAGCCAGTATGTGCTAAAATGACCCTTTACAGGGTTAATGAAACGTCACTCAGACCCCCACCGCCCTCTGTGGCCAGAATACCACACTTGCAACTTCAGAGTGGTGGGCCGCTCCCTGCTGGACTTTGTAAAAATTCAGCTGACATTCCTGGCTCTGCAGTCTGCTTCCAGCATGTTTCCTGCATGTTTTAGATCATGAACACAGCTGATTTGTTTGATTTAGTGATGAACCGCTCCTGTAGACACTAATGAAGGCTGAGGAGACATTTCAGCAGTTAGATTAAGGTGTTAAAAAGATGAACGCACAGCGAGGAGATAAGTTTTACTTTCACTTTCGCTAACGAACACTAGGGGGTGCTAAAAACAAGCCAAAACTGCCAAACGTTCCTCTGTTAGATCTTGTGTTCTCCAGTTTTTCCTGCTAGGACCTGCAGTCTTCTTTACGCCTCCTCGGTTATACTTCTGCATCTTAGGTCCTACAACAAGCAATGTTGTGACAGATCCATGAAGAATTCCAAGGAACAGAACAATACACTCCCTCCTCAAAGCAGATGTTATTATATTTACCGAGCATTTAATGCACCTCAGATGTAAATCTTGCTTTTAGTTTGTTATTAACTAAATTCTTACAATTATTTTTTGTTTTTCCCAAGAAAAAACAACTCCTTGGTTCCTTTTGATGGCATCACAGTAGCTTAAATACATATTTTCATTTAGATGTGTATTGATTCATTTTAGGTTGCTAATGATAAATCTATATTTTGAGATGACACAACATGATGATGATCTGCAGAGCTGATTTAGGAAGATGACCTTCATAAATGATCATCCAATGTAACTGAAGCAGCTTCTTATTGGACCTGGACTTTCCCAACATTCCTATTCAAACAACAACAATAAAGAATATGATTTATAAAGTGCTTTTCAAGGCACCCAAAGCGCTTTCCCTTTTAATTCATTATTCACTCACTCACACATTTACACACTGCTGGTGATGATAAACTACTACGTCACTGCAGCTTTGTTGGAGCAGTCTGATAGAGGCGAGGCTGCCATTTTGCCCCTCTGACCACTACCATTGCATTTAGGCTGCAGATGTGCAATCATACTTCTGACAAATACTGCTCATCAAAAACTATTAATGAGTCATTAAAACAGTTTCTATCTCTATAAAATTTTAAAACGTACCTTTATTTCAGATTTTAGAGCAATTTATGACAAAAATAACTTCATTTTTTTTTCTAGAGTCAGTAGCTACGTTTACATGCGCCAAATTTCCCCAATCCGATTCAAATCTTGGTTGATCAGAATTCCCAAACCTCTGTTTACATGGACACTAACTGGAATGATCCGATCACGCCGCGATGCCCGCGCCATAGCTTGCGCATGCGCAGACTTGTCTTTCCCGGAAGAGAAATTGTAAACAAACGCCATCTTGTCCATACGTCTTTTCCCTTGCATTTTATTTGCTTATTCTCTAGCTTCGGTGAATTCCCGCTTCCTGCATCTTTAGATGCACTTTAGATGCACTTGAGTGTATAACTCGGCATTTTTAGCCGTTCGGCCATCGAGACGTTCAGTAATATTGAGCTCCCGTATTATTTCCAGTAAAAAATAACGTCGGCAACAGATCACTTCTGTTCACCGCCTGCCATGTTTTCGATCTGTCCTGAGCATGCGCAGAGGCGAAAAGAGGGCACGCTGAAGTTGCACACATGCGCAGTGGGCATTATTTTACCCCAACGATCCGAATGGCTGTGTACATGGACGCCAATCGGATTGACGATCGGACAAAACCACCTCTCTCAATCGGAATGAAATTTCATTCGGATCAGGCCGAATCGGATCAGAATATTTCGATTGACATGTTTACATGACGAATTTTTGATCCGATAGGGCGTTCAATCCGATTACTTGTGTCCATGTAAACGTAGCTAATGTTAACTTTTATAAATGACTATACATGAAAGCTTCATCAGCATTTTGCTTTAAATGATCAGAATTTATTCCATTGATGACCCATTCTTTTTTCCCTACAGGCACATCTTCATTTACGACGGGGCGACGGTGGCATAGGAGTTAAGTGGACGCCCCGCAATCGGAAGGTCGCGGGTTCGCGTCCCACTCGGTCTGTCGCCGTCGTTGTGTCCTTGGGCAAGACACTTAACCCGAATTGCCTCTGTTGGTGGTTGTCAGAGGGGCCGATGGCGCAACAATGCAGCCTCGCTTCTGTCAGACCACCCCAGGGCGGCTGTGGCTACTCAGTAGCTTACCATCATCAGCAGTGTGTGAATGTGAGAGTGCATGCAGCGTCTGGGCAGCAGTAGCTCAGGAGGTAGAGCAGGTTGTCCAGTAATCGGAAGGTTGCAGGTTCGATCCTGGCTCCGGCCAGAGAATGCTGCTGTGTGTCCTTGGGCAAGACACTTAACCCGCCTTGCCTGCTGGTGGTCAGAGGGACTGGTGGCGCCAGTGCTCGGCAGCCTCTCCTCTGTCAGTGCGCCCCAGGGCAGCTGTGGCTACATCGTAGCTCATCCCCACCAGCGTGTGAATGGGTGAATTGAGTTGATTGTGTTGTGAAGCTCCTTGGGGGGTTGTTCAGGTACTCCGCTGGTTCCTGAAATGGCCCAGAATGTTACCCTCTCAGTCTGGTCCTGTGAAATGGAAACACTCACATTCTGGAAAGTCCCAGTAAAATTACCCTGAAGTCCTGATAGTGGAAAAGAATTTTGAATGCACAGCTGTGGCCAAAAGTTTTGAGAAATATTATTTTTCACAAATTTTGTTGCTTCTTTGATATGATGTCAGTTTTCACAAACCTCAGAACTTGAGAGGAAGATCAGAGAATTTAATATTTACTGCAGAGTCCCTCTTTACCATGCAAGTGAAATTAATCCAACAAAATGTTTTGCACAGTAATGAAGAAGGTGCCCATGATAGCGCGGTAGCACCAGGACCATGTCCTAAAGTGTGCGTTAGTAAAAACTTTATGTGATTGTCAATAAAAACTTTTCAGACTCATTAGTTTTTTGCAAAAATACATCAGCAAGGCATACAAAACAACATTCTGAAAAACAATACTGGCTGCTGCTGTACTAGTAAAGACATGCTGGAGTGGAGAGATGCTGAGTACAGGTGCAAACGACAAAAAATGCTATTTATGCTTGTTTAAATAAGTCAGATACTGATTTTTTGCAAGTTGGCAACTACATAAATAACTACGCGTCAGTATTGAGGCTGTAAAACTGCAACCCATTAATGCTGATATGTCAAAACGATTTCTGAAATAAACGAGCTCAACGCTGCTGCTAATAAGCAGGCCTTGTAATGCATTTGCTGATCCTTAAATGCTCCTTTTTGGTTCACTTCAGTGTTTTTTAAGTGAGCTTGTATTTTCTGCAAAGCAGATTTGCACCTTGTTTCAGAGATCTGAAAGTGAGCCAGCTAATTTTAAGTAGACAAAAGAGACCACCAGAAACAAGTCAAGCCTACATTTAGAAAAAAATTTCAGATGTATATATATTTTTAAATATAAGATTTGCATGAGTGGTAAAAGAACTTGGCTTTTTTGGAAATATTTTAGTTTTTTCTGCAATCTGCAAACTGACATCTATCTAAATATTTAAAAATGATATAAGTACAAAAGGCTGAAAAAAAAACATCCATTTGCTAACCACCATGTCTGAGAACTCTAGATGAAGGGTGAGCTGCTTGCAGAGTTTTTGTTTCCCTCATGCTTCCTTGGGTTACATGTGTCTGCCCCGGTTTACTTTCACCTTTCCCCCTTACTTGGATATCAGCTCTGCCCCCACTGACACCTGTAGCTCCAGACTTGAGGTGCGCCATCAGAACTGGAGATGAAGGGTATTGAGGCTGCTCACTTCTCCTGAACGAACAACGGGTCATGAATTTTTCCATTAGCATTTATGAGGTAAGATATTTGAGTCAGGGCTTCTCATATCTGAAGAATAACAACACAGTCTTAATAAGAAGGGAAATACCATTAAAGAAGATAATTAAACTGATAAATGATCAAACTTTATGAAAAATATGTTGAAAAGTTGTGGAAAAAAGCAAAAACTTTTGAGCATTTTTCAGAACATTTACTTAAACGCCAAACCCAAGGTGTTGAAAGTTCCATGTAATGTAATAAATTACTGGGGAGATTTTACACGACCTAATAATGATGACGTTTCATTAGCTTGAATGAACACTACCAAACTACACCTGATCCAAAACTTTTCATCTAACACAAAGGTTGCATTACCGTAATTTGAATTTATCACTTTTTAAAATCTATACTTCATTTTTGCAGTGAGACCAGCTCAAATGGAGAGTTTAGATGTTTAGTAGCAGGGTTTAAATGGTTTAAATGTTTGCATTTCTGTCAGTTCTGCAATACGTATTTTGCTTTTTGTTTTTGTGTGCAGTTAGTAGAACTGTTACCTCACAGTGAGAAGATTGCAGGTTTGAATCCTGGTTGAAGCCTTTCTGCATGGAGTTGGCATGTTCTCCTCATGCATGCATGAGATGTCTCCAGGGACTCTGATTTCCTCCCACAGAACAAAACTATGCATGATAGGTTAATTAGAGACTCTGATTTTCCAGGTGTCTAAGTGTGTTTGAATGATTGTCTCTTTGTGGCACTGTAATAGACGACTGGAGCTAGGCACCATTTTCTCATGACCAAAATGAGTTTGAGTTTCCTGCAGGAAGTATAGCTCTGATGCTAATTTCTCCTGTTATTACCTATGGAAGAGATGCAAACTCAAGTCAGAGGAGGAAGACGAATGAAAAGAAGTAAACAATGTTTTGGGATCCGTTTTATTTGACATAAGCACAGCAAACACGCTATCTTGACAATCTGTGTCATTGTGTGTGGAGAAAAGTGTAAAAATAAACAGAAACAACATGTGTGGACATAAAAATAGCTGGGCAGCCATGTTTGCATATGTGCTGCGCGAGCATTTCTGAGACATTTGGATCTAGTGCGATACCCTCACGAGGGACGAGCAGAATATCAAACATGTTTGATATTTGTGCGACCACACCATTGCTGATAGGAAGCTGGTCGTGAGGTGTTCATTGCTTCTCATTACCCCCTTTATATTACACAATGCAAAACTCGCCTTGACCTCAACAATTCTCGCATGAGAGGACATTTATCTCACAGTGGTGCAGTGGTTAGCGCTGTTCCCTTGCAGCAAGGAGGACCCAGGTTTGTGTCCCGGCCTGGGGTCTCTCTGCATGGAGTTTGCATGTTCTCCCTGTGCAGGTGTGGGTTCTCTCCGGGTTCTCCAGCTTCCTCCAGTCCAAAAATATGACTGTCAGGTTGATTGGTCTCTCTACATTGTCCTTAGGTGTGAGCGTGTGTGCATGGTTGTTTGTCTTGCGTGTCTCTGTGTTGCCCTGCAATGGACTGACGACCTGTCCAGGGTGTACCCCGCCTACATGCCTGGATACTGCTGGAGATAGGCACCAGCCAACCGCTACCCTGTGTAGATAAGCAGGTATAGACAATGAATGGATGGATGAATAAACGTAACAGAAACCTTCTTAAAGCAGCATTCCACAAGATTGCAGTTTTATGGTCTCTGTCGCCCTCTAGAGGCTTGCTGCGTAACGTCACTGTCGTAGCATTAAATCTCTCTCTCGGGCAAAAGTGGCATGTTTACAATCAGGCAAAACAACAAAAACAAACTTTTCCACCTCCACACATGGAATAAATAGTTTTATCAGGACTGTATAACAACTTTATGCCCGACCAAACACAATAACCCTGGTGAAATCATTTATTACTTACCTAGCCTTTAGCAGCACGGCTAGGTTAGAGTCCGTAGTTCAAGCCTTTCTTTCTAAAAGAGCTCTCCAGCGAGGAAAAGACGGCCCAATAATAACTCTGGTCTTTGCTCTTGTTCTATCACGTTCTCCTTTTCTTTTCCTAGATTCCTCTGATAAGGGAATTCTAGCTTTCTTTGGTGAATCTGCCGCTACTAAACAGCGAGTCTACGTTATACAATTATGGCAAGCCAAAGGGATAAAAAAAATGCGCGTTCTAAACTCGCATTATGTCCGCCAAAACGGGTGTCTTGAATGAGCGTTTTGGCGGACATAACGCGCGTTTAGAACGCGCGCTTTTTTATCCCTTTGGCTTGCCATATTCTGCCGTAAAACGACACCCAGTCAGTACTTCCGGCGCTACCCGATGCACAAAAACTGTATAGCGCAGTAAACAGACATGGGACCCCTCAACACTATCACAGGTATGAAAATGAACATAATAGATAATACTATGATGCAAAAACTTTACAAAAAAACATAATTTTAAGGTGTAAAAGTTGCGGAATGTTGCTTTAAAAAGATTAAAACCATGCTTTTAAACTTCCCGACTTCCTGAGTTGACCTGGAATGTAATTTTAATCTAAGGTAGAACTTAAATGAATCAAACCCGGTGAAACACAGATTATGCTTGATTACTCTATTTCATTAATAGAGTTTCAAAATGTTTCTCTAGCTATGAACCCAACACAGAGCTGTCATGGATATTTTAATCTGCAGTAATAATAGAACAAGTAATAGCTGCATAAAGCTGGAAATTGGTATCATTAAAACGCTTTTTTTAATCACAAGGATACCCTAGTCCAAACTTTCCCTGAAAATTATCCTGGCGTAGACCTTATGCAACTCCATAATATATATATATATATATATATATATATATATATATATATATATATATATATATATATATATATATATATATATATATATATATATATATATATATAATTTCCAGTGTTTCTGTCACAGATTCATAAAACAATCTGAATATACCACTGTGCTTCCTTCTGACCATGTCTCTGCAGAGGCTTCACTGTAACATCTGATGATCCATCCACTATTTCAGACGTGTTATTTGACTTGAGGATCACAACCTGCCTTTAATTTGTAAAACTCCAGCAAACTGTCAACACATCATGGTGTTATCTCTTTCCACATCACTGAACAGGCTCTTATTTTGCCTGTTGCAGTAAACATCTCTGAACTGTAGTAATGTGCATCCAGGGAATTGCTCCAAATTGCAAAGCCCACTTTCTTTACCAGGGCCATACACATCCAATAAAAACAATGTCAACAAGAGTAATAGTGTTATTAGATACCTATAAATATATAAAGAGATGTTTGCCTTTGATTTATTCAATTAATTGTCTTACACAGATCACTCTAACTTTAGATTACATGTTAGGAAATAAATGCGTGGACCTGGGTTCTCTCTGGTGCTGTTGTTTTGAATGCACCACAGAGTATTTTATTAACATTGGTGCTTTTGGACCAGAACATTTTAGCACATTGCACCTGCTGCTGTTTGAAAAGCCAAAGGACATTAACTGTATTACTGAAAACCTGTGGAATCAACCAAAGATGAACAACAAAAGCAATAAAGCTAACTTTTATCATTAGTTTAGTCACTAATCCCAAGAGTAATGAGACACCTACTGAGTTTGTTGGCAAAATAAATCAATTAGTTTTAAAGATATCTCCAATTATACCATATAAGACCTGCAGGTTCAGTTTACATGATCTAACGCTAGCAAATAAATAAAAAAAAACTGTTATCACTATTGTAAAGATACAGAGTGGTATCCATCCATCCATCCATCCATCCATCCATCCATCCATCCATCCATCCATCCATCCATCCATCCATCCATCCATCCATCCATCCATCCATCCATCCATTTTCTTGTGCTTATCTGGGGTCAGGCCATGGGGACAGTAGCCTAAGCAGAGTCCCAGACTTCCCTCTCCTCAGCCACTTGGGCCAGCTCTTCCGGGGTAATCCCAAGGCGTTCCCTGGCCAGCCGAGAAATATAGTCCCTCCAACGCTCGAAAAACCTCACCAGGGAGGTGTCCAGGAGGCATCCTAACCAGGTGCCCGAGTCATCATCATCATCATGATCATCAAATTTATTTATATAGCCCTTTAAATGCAAACAATGTTGCCCAAAGTGCTTAACAAAAAATAAAAATTAAAAATACAATAAAATGACAACAGTCAATTAAAAACATGAAATAAAAACAAAATAAAATCAGACATAAAAAGATACAAAACAGGATAAAAACAGGATCACCAAGTCAACCCAAGGTGTTAAAAGCTTTTGAATAAAAAAAAGTCTTAAGTAGCTTTTTAAAAGTAGCAACAGATGATGCTTGTCTAATATTGATTGGCAACATGTTCCAAGTCACCTCAACTGGCTCCTCTCGATGTGGAGGAGCAGCAGCTCTACTCCAAGCCCCTCCCGGATGACTCAGCTTCTCACCCTATCTCTAAGGGAGAGCCCAGCCACTCTGCAGAGAAAACTCATTTAGGACACTTTTAATGCGTGATCTCATTCTTTTGGTAACTACCCAAAGCTTGTGACCATAGGTGAGGGTTGGAAGATAGATCGATCAGTAAATAGGAACTTTGCCTTCATGCTCAGCTCTCTCTTCACCACGACCGACCGGTACAATGCCCACATCACAGCAGATGCGGCACCAATCTGCCTATCAATCTCCAGGCCATCGTTCCCTCACTTGTGAACAAGACCCCAAGATACTTAAACTCCTCCTCTTGAGGCAGGACCTCATCCCTGACCTGGAGAAGGCATTCTACCCTTTTCTGATTCAAGACCATGGTTTTGGATTTGGAGGTGCTGATTCTCATCCCAGCTGCTTCACACTTGACTGAAAACTGCTCCAGCGAAAGTTGGAGATCACGGTCTGATGATGCCAACAGGACCACAATGCAAAAAACAGAGACCTGATCCTATTAAGGGGCCTGGTGCCCCATTTGCTGGAGTATCCTTCACAGGGCCCCTCGAGGGATGCGGTCAAACGCCTTCTCCAAATCCACAAAACACATGCAGATATTGGTTGGGCAAACTCCCACTCACCCTCCAGAACCCTGCTAAGGGTATCGAGCTGGTCTAGTGTTCATGGCCAGGACAAAAACCACATTATTCCTTTTGAATATGTGATGTGACTTTCCGATGGACCCTCCTCTCCTAATCAGAATTTAAAAAATGTTTCTGCTGCTCACCATGTAAAAAAATCTCTGTAACGTACCAAAAGGCCATGTATTTCATCAACATGAAATAAGTTAACTTTTAACTTACAGGCAATGCTCTTACGGTCAGACCACGCTGACATTGTGTTGCAGAGACATGAAACCTATGATCTTGACCCACTATCCTTAACATAATCCTGTGGCATATCACAAGACATCAAGATGCCGCAGATATCCAAGAATAGAGGAATCAGAAGATTCTAAGTTCGACTCCTGGCTGGCTCGCCTTTATTATGTAGCATGATGGAAGTACTACATTTATTCAAAGATCAACAAGATTGATAATTCATATTTATATGGAATATCACATCTTATTGATCACTCAATAAATGTAGTACTTCCATCATGCTACATCTCCATAGGTTTTTGTGAAGACAGCAACAGGCGAATTATATAAAAAAAATTAAAATTCTAAAATAAATTTTGAAATATCATTTAAAATAACTGAAATGATTTTTTAAAAATGTTTGTATTTCTCAAATTTGAGTTAGTGTTTTGGATGCATATTGTTTTTTAATAAAAATAAATAAATAAATAAAAAAAGAAGAATAAAGGAGCATGCAATGCTTTGCCACAGGCTAAACTCTCCCAGAGTTACCACAAGGACCAATTTGGTGTGCCACTCCAAAATTTCCTCTGACCCCGTCTGGCCACACTTATCAAAATTTTCTGGGGCGCCTCTGTACAGCAGAACCGCCCCCAATGTCCATGCAGAGCCAGAGTGGCATTCATACAGCAGCTGAGTTTTATTAGATGTTTACAGAATGTGGTCAGATGTAAGGAAATTGGCTAATATGAGAACAGGCTTCATGAGTATCATACAATGATCAGGAGTGGGTTGGAACTTGTAGCAATTTTCTTTTGATATCAAGAAATCTAAGACTGGCACAACTCAAATCTTTACATCAATTTAATCGGATTCCATGTAGAGTCTTTAGATTGTGGTTAAATTATTAAAATAGCAAATGCGCTTTATTAGTTGAACATTAAAGGGCATTTGTGATGATTTCAAGCAGAGTCACTAAAACATTTCAAAACTCCAAATCTAAGGAATCTTTTTGTTGCATTCATTTTATTTTCATGTAGCTTTTTTCCCAAGGATCTTGTCCAAACCTATGTGGTAGGTGTAACATTTTAAACCCAAACCCAGCTGTGAGCTTGTTTTTCCTTTCTGAAACTGTAAATCTCACAGCATGACAACAACAGGGTCTGATTGGGTTCAGAATGGTTCGGAACAAAGAGTGTGATTAATAGACAGAGGCAGAGCAAAGCATCATGGATTACTGTTGAACAACTAAAACCTACAAAGTTTCCTATATGGAAGAATAACATCACAGCATCATATTGGTGGTGGTGTTGTTGTTTTTTTTAACCCCAATCAGACCATGACACAAAACTCTCCATTCGTCAAGTCACAGAGTTCAGTTGCCCCAAGCAACCGTTAATGTCAAACCCTGCTTTGCACTGTGATTTCCAGGGGCCATGTTCCAGAAAATTCAAGCACCAGGCAGCGGAACTCCCCTGAGGCTCTGTTTGCTTTTGGATCTTGCTCATGTAAAATTGATGTGTGGCTGACATTAATCCATGCTGAAATGGGACAACACCTGAAACAAATGCCTCGCTCCAAGCACCAACATTTTTCTCACCTACATCTCTGGCAACTACACTAGTTCAGACATTAAAATGAAAGGGGCACAACAAGAGTAAAGGGTCCAGTGGTGAGCAGCTCCACGTGCTCCATAAATCACAGGGGAAGCCAAGCGTACATATGGACAGGGTTAGTTTCTGCCATCCGGGGTCATCTAGCAGGGAAAGGTACACGCAGTCATCTTCCCTCTCTGAGGAGCGACAAACATAAAAAAACAAGTATTTTAGCAAAGCTCACCAACATGACATGTTGTTCCTTCATCTAGAAAATTATGTCCGTCATCAAAGAGTTCTGACAGTGAGGGTCTGAAACATAAATCACAAGCGTGACCGCCAACATCATTTGCATTAACATGAAGTGCCAACAGTTTAGATTTTACACTCGGCTTTTTGAGGACATCAGCGTTGGATGACGATGTGCTCTGACCAGCAGAGCCGTGTTAAATGTTGTTTCTCTCTCATCCACGGTGTCTCAACACAGAAATACAAAGTGATCTTACTCACGCCTAATGCAATTTGTTGTCATATTACAAATCAATTTGTTCTTCAATTAACTGTCCTTTACGTTGACTGATGTTATCTTTCTCTAATGTGTCTAATTATTCCACTCTCCTCCTCCAAGGCCCAGTTTTCACAGATGAAGACGATCTGTAGGTGTTTTATTCTTCTCTTTCATGGTTGGACTCTTCAGTAGTTTCTGCACAACCTTTATCTGACCTGGTTGCTGGTACTAACCTAACTTTCTGTGAACCAGGACCTTTCAGCTTCTCTCTGGATTTGTTAGCCTTGCTCAGACTCCTTCCGTGTTTTCTGACCTCTTTCTCTAATAAAACACTAACCTTGGACTTTGTCCTTCCTCTCTTATGTGTTTGAATCTTCTGTTCCTGAAGAGATCGTACATGTTCTTCCTGTTTTTAAACGACCATATAACTGGGTGTTTTGAACAAAGTTCTTACATTTAGTTTGTGTTTCTCAGTATTTTAAAGTGATGTTGGTTAAACAGCCTGGATTTAATGTACTTTTCCAGGTTTGTTGACCACTCAAGGCTCTTTTGCACTACAAGCCTCGTTTACCCATTTCCACACTGATCAGCAGATCAGAGGCAATGTGAGGTTCAGTCCATGGACAAATTGATATGTGGGGGTGGGGAAGCAGGGATCGAACTTTTTAATTAGCCCATGAGTGCTCATCTCCTTGAGTCACAGCAGTTGGGTTTAGCTATAAAAAAAAAAACGTGGCTATGCCAGGAAAATATGTAGAGCAGGTAAACTATATCCATGCCACAAGGATTGAATTACACCTGCAAAATAATACATGCACAAGAAGAAAAACGAATACTAAAATATTACAATTTTACATAAAAAAAACAACACAAAATTGCATATGAAGACAAGAGATTTGATCTTTTTTGAAAAGGAAAAAGAATCAGTTCAGCCAGAGCTGACTGATGGATGCTTGGAGAAAAGAAAACACTGCAATACTTCTCCACGTGGTATCTGGAGTCACTGAAGGAACTGTCCAGTGTGGAAAAGGTTATTAGCATAGGGTGAGAGACGTTTTTCAGCAAGGATGCTAATTTGATTAGCATTTTCCCATCTGCACTATATAACGGGGCTTGGTCCTTGTATCAAATACGGCTTAATGGACTCAGAACATGGGAATTCCAGAAAACTGCAACATTGTATTAAGTTTTATTAAACGTCATTCTCACAAATCAAGAAATAAGGGAGCCCTGATGCAGTTAACTATCAGATTCTCGCTGCATATATAACTCAAAGTCCCCCAAATCTTTGTTGTGATGACAAACTTCAAACAACCATTAAATTTAGACCCATTTTAACACTTCTAATAAGTGATTTTATTTATTTTCGTCAATAAATTTTCTCCAGATTTGGGACTCTGGAAACCAGTTTGCTCCATTCAGTCCATTCTCATGTCTTCCACTGCAAGCAGACCAGGACGTTGTCATGGGGGCTTTGATATATTTTTAGCTTCAGTAAGTCTTTTATCAAATAAATGGGATTCTGATTAAACTTTTCAGTCCATAACTAGAAAAAGTTTTTTTTTTTGGCTGTGGAACATCTCACACAAAGTTTATTCCATGTGGATTTTTACTTTTAATCTTGGGTCTTTATAGTTTTTATAGTTAAACCTTGACTTGGTTTCCCATAAAACTTTTAAAGTGTGCAGTGAAATACATTTAAACAAGCTAAACAAATGGGATTTAAACTGCCTCTACCCTCTCTATAGGATCTCCTCTGTGCTTTACCGTCATGCTTCAGTCACCAAACCTCCAGTCACACTCACCAACTCACAGATTCTCCACCATGTGTAGACTTTTTATTAGTTTACTGCTCCTTTTTCGACACAAGCTAAGTTCCATTTGTGCATTTTCTCAGATGATAAACCAAAATTAAAAGACAGGCTTCAGCAAACAGCCCCATTCCTCAGAATTCAGTGTTTTAGGCCTGCTGTGTGTAAGCATTAGCTTTCTAATGAAGCCGCCACTGCCTGAGAGCAATGATGCATTCTGCTGGAGAACAAGCCCTGAGATGATGGCCGTGGTATCAGTGGGCAGCAGATGATAATCTTCCACCGTTGATGTTGACAAGGATAATCAAGTGGCTTATGGTCATCAGGAGAGGGAACATTGCAAGGAGAGATCTGCAGAACCGTTTTAATTATTAATTCATTGGCAGCGGCATTTTCCATGTGGGCAGCGTTGACCTGCTGCTCAGCCATTTACAGACAGAAAGACACCACGGGAGGTTTTCATGGCCTAATGTGCTCTGAAGAGCGGCGCTGCTCGGACCACAGAGAAAAGCCATTTTCATCATCTCTGTGACAGGACTCATGTAAATGTTAGCTAGCAAAATAACGCCCTAGACGCTTGTAAACTACCATCTTGCCTACTCACCAAGCATGAAGAATGAAAAGCTACTTTCCTATTTTCTTTCTTTAAAGGTCTCCCTCTCGCAATTTTTTTTTCTTTTGAAGCTCTTGACATGTCATTTTAGCAAGTCTGTTATCTGCATAATAATCACGCTGCACATAAAACCAAACATCAACAAAAACCAGTAAACACTTGTCAACCCAAAGAGAGGTAAAAGGTGCTCAGTCGATGAAAATCACCCTGCAGCATTAAGTGGGCAGTGTGTTAAAGAGGAAGAAAACAGAGGTTACATGGAGTGTATGAGCCCACAAAACAGCCACTGTGGAATAAATGGCTCTTCTTAGTTTCCGAAGAAACCTTGATAAACACATGTTTGATGTGAAACCAGATAAGCTGCACTCTCATTGTCCAAAGGGGGCTCTTATAGAATTCATTTATAGTTAGGAAAACACGTCCTCTGGCTGTGTGTTGGATGCAGCTGAACCCAGAGTCAGCTTAGCTTCTGTATGAAGACTCAATGTTGGCAAATAACCAGCCAGAGGTACCACAGTGAGGCAATAAGCCAACGTACAAATAAGAAAATATGTCTTTATTATGCATATTTTATCTGAAACAGTACACTCTTAACAAAGTGGATCTCCATAGTTAGTAAATGACAGCTTGACTTATTTTCATCCACCGTATTGATAAAACTAAAGAGAATCCTTTAACGGTGTGATGTGAAGAAGCAGCTGCCACACCGATTGAACCTGTTGGGTTTCAGCAGTCCTGGCCCTGGAGGTTAATTAGCTTGGACAGACTTTGTGATCTATCATGGCCTGTACAGCAGTTAGCATCTCTCTGTCTGCCTGACAGCAGTCTGGCAGAATATTGACATAAATACACACCAGGATGTCTTTTGTTGTAAATGGTGTTAAAGTAAAATACAATACAATTCCTAAAGTCTGGTGCGAGCAGGAGGAGAAACATGAAAACCCCAGCGACAGCTCAATTATCCACACATCAATCAGCAGGGGATGTGATTGGTTCTGTAAATTGAGCCGGAGTGATGTGTTGTGGTAGATCGATGGCCCAGCAGTCTTCCTCTCCGACAAGTCCACCACTATCATCATCACCTCCACCACCCACAAAGCTGCATTATGTTCTGTTTCTTCTCATGCTGATGAGATAAAATTGTGCCGTTTAAAATGTTAACCTTTCATCGTGTCATTAGTGTTGAAATTACAGGCGGGTTTGCAAGCATGTATGAGGATGTCCAGAGTGTGTTATGCTGCTGGGCGATGGGTCGCATAACCACACAATTTATTAAAGAACAAATTTCAGCATTTTGAGAATTCTAATATTTTACCTTTTCATGTGACATTTTAAATAGGAGACAGCAGGATGTGGTCAGGATGCTCTAAAAGGCTTTTGTGATACAAGCAAACACTTCACTGTGGATTTTTACACTCCAATACTTTTGCATTAGATGGTTGCAGAAAACTACAGCACAGTCTGTGGTTTGTGTACCATGGTCAGTGTGCAACATCATGTTGCAAAATGCACCATGTTACATTAACCCAATCCTTGTAGCTGTCAACGTAGAGCTGAACTCTACAATAGCACGTTCCCTCACACACCTCTGATTGTTTTGAGGTTTGAATTGTTTCAGATGTTCAAATGTTTTTTAAAGGGTCAAAGTTTCTTTGGCTCATCTATCAGTAATTCTTCCTGTTTCTCCAAATCTGACAAAGTAGCAAGGAGTTTTTTTATTTTAAGTTACTACTAAAATATTTCTGTCCTAAATGTTAGTGATGCATTGAAGAGGACCTAGAATGCAGTTAATCAACAATCTAAAACAGCTTTAAGCCTCTAAAAAGCGTAAGAAATGTTCTTTTGGCTTTCATCTGTCCCAGGAGCCCTGATACAGGCCATTCTAAAACCCCTAAACCAGCCTTGCTGTGAAAAGAGCCGTTTGCCCCTCCCACTCGGCCAGGACATGAATATGATAATGAGCTGCTTACTGATTGGTTGGTTTCCCCAGAAGGCCTCAGACACTGGAGACATGCAGGTTTGAGGAGGTGTGGCTCCCCCTTATGACGTGTTAAGGAAAGCTTTCTCAAAACAGAAGTTTTTCTCTCGCCTTTTTCAACTTTCTAATTTACATAAAAAGTAGGTCACACACGGCTTTGTCTTTATTCAACAAGGAAAATGTTGGTTTAAATTCTAGGTCCTCTTTAAAATCTCACTATTCCAGTTGATACAGTAAAAAATTAAACAACACGGTTTATTTTAGTTTCAATAAATCGTTACCTAAAGTAGCTCTCCGGAGTATTTCTTTTATCTGATGGCACCATCTGGTGGCTGACAAGCGTACAATAGTCGGTGGAATCGGTAATTTAAGATGGCGACTGCACGTTTCTTTTTCATGAATGTGGTTCTGTAGCCAACAAACAGAGCTAAAACACGTTGTTTTACAAGTATTATTCTCATATCATGTTGTGTTTTCATATATTTATATTTTAAAGACTTACTTGTCCATGAAAAGTTCATCAACACTGCATCAGCCAAAGTGCTTCCTTAAATTTGAAGCACGTAAGCGGTAGTCTAAAGCTATTGGTTAGTTCTGATCGCAGCTCAGTTTCCTATTGCACAGATTTTACTGGGCAGGGGGCGGCTTAGCAAAAAAACAAAAAAAATAGACGCATTGCTTACATTATCAGACAGTAAACAAACACTTTTACGGATTTTTGAAAAATCATACAAAATACCTGAAAGGGGAAAACTGCTTTAATCAGTTATTTGTAGATAAAACAAATCTAACTTATTTGTATGAATCTGGAATGGCACCAATGAAAATAAATCTGGAATTGATTTTTGAGAAACTATAAAATAAAAAAAAATATCAAACGATTATAAAAACTTATCATTAATGTTTCACTCTCACAGTCCTATTTATTTGTGTATACATACATATGTCTATCGATCAATATCTGAATAATAATGATCATGAATTTTAAATGTGAGATTTCTTAGTTGTGATGTAACCTGGATTCTACAGGAGAATTTTTCTGATTGATGATTTGCTTTTTTTTCTGTTTACATCTTTTTTGAGAGGTTCTTTGACTATGCTGATGGCTTGATAACTGTCATATGAAAAGCCATAAACCCTATAGTGCGCTTCTGATGGATGCTTTAAGTGTGATCTAATGGAAAAGGTAGGAATAAAGCAGTAGTGATGGGAAGTTGGTTGAAATACCATTATCTATCATGTCGTAGAATGGAGAGCTCTCACAGCCATCTCTAATATAATATACCAACACCTCTGTCCTCTCTGAGTTCTCAGCATCACTCTGATGTGCTCTCCTCCAGATACATTACAGAGAAGACAAGGGTGCTTTTAAAGAGTAATTTGCAGTGCCGTCTTTTTTTTTTTTCCTTTTAGGATACTTATTATCTTGGATTCTACCTGCACCAGCCCTCTGCTTCTGTTATCCATATTGTCTTCTTGTTCGTGATCCTCACGGATAATAAAGGGCACTCGGTTTTAATCTAAAAATGAACAAATATTTCACGTCTCTCCACATTAGTCATCTCGCTCTGAATGCAGCTCCTCCCTGTTAATCAACCTTGTTCATGCATGATGCTCCATCACTCAGCTGCTGCAGCAAGATAGGATGTGTAGAAAATGGCCTCATTAAATTTTACAACACTCTCTATCTCTGGCAACTAAGTCACGCACTTTTGTTCCTTTAGCCTTCATCAGAGGAAATGGCAAACATCTCTCTGAGTAATGAAAACTGTTTGGACAAAGTGTGTGGAGTGTATGGGCCCCATTGAGCTGTTCCACATACTGTACCTGTTTGAAAAGTTTTCAAATTAGGATTTTGATTTGAAGTTCAGCGGGATGTTTCCGCTCCTCTGTCTGTGATAATCGAATGCAGCAGGTGGTGAGGAAATGTGCATCTCAGCAATCATCTCCATTGACATGTGGTAATAGCTCATCAGGCTAGATTGTGCTAATAACTGCTTCCAGGGATCACGATCGCACGTACTTCAAGGTCTTGCAGCCTGATAGGGATGTGTTTAATTCCCAAGTTGAGCATTTATAAAATATCAGCAGAAGTCTGACGATGATTGATGCGTCATCAGATACAGTAAAAGTGTAATTGGTGCTAATTTGATGAATAGGAACATCATTCTCTTTAGCTTTCTTACATTCGCACAAAACCGAAACAGATGCAGACTGGAGTGCTTTTATTCTCAACAGCTGTATTTTTAGTTTTCTGCTGCACCTAAATTGAATTTGGCCTCCAACAGGCAGTGTTGGCTGTTTGTTTTTGGCTGTGTGGTCGTGGCGGTGAGTTTCACACATCCGTGTAAAAGGACGAAAAGATGATATAGCTCTGTTACAATGAACGATAGCTCATTCAGAATCAACTGTTTGCTTTTCTTGATCCTCTCTCAAGCAGGAAAAGGTGTTAGGCACAAATGGTAGAAAAGTACAATGAAGAAAATCACACATTAAATCTGTTAAATGATAAATGACCTGCACTTGTATAGCGCCTTTCAGAGTCAGAGGACTCCAAAGTGCTTTACACTACAGTGCATCATTCATCCATTCACACGCGCACACACACACACACACACACACACACACACACACACGCACGCACGCACGCACGCACACACACACACACACACACACACACACATACACACACACACATTGGTGGTGATGAGCTACAACGTAGCCACAGCTGCCCTGGGGCACACTGACAGGCGAAGTTGCAGAGTACAGGCATCACCGGTCCCTTTGACCACCACCATCATGCAAGGTGGGTTAAGTGTCTTGCCCAAGGACACAACAGCAGTATTCTCTGCAAGGAGCCGTGATCGCTCCTACAACCTTCTGATTACTAGACAACCCGCTCTACCTCCTGAGCTACTGCTGCCCAACAAGATCAAAACAACTGAATCTTCATTGATTTTTTATAAACAAATGGCACTGGCAGCTTAACATATAAAATGCCAAATAAAAACACACAAGAATTCAAACTATCGCTCAGTCGTGTCGTTGGCTCCTTCTCTCTTGTATACATTACTCATTATATCTTGGCATGTTCCTGATAGCAGATGGTTTCCTGAGGGACTTCCTCTGGGACCTGGATCAGGACATTCGGTGAGTACCTGGAGAGTTTGTGATGCCACTTGGCAGCATTGGTTGCCAGGAAATATCGACACACGCTGGTCACGAGGTTGGACATTCCTGTGCATCAGGAGGAAAGGGCGTCCACTGCAACAACCATAAAACTGAACAATAAAAACACAGACTACACATTTCACTTTTATTCTAATTATTTTGTGCACCATTTAGCACTGTAGAAAAGCAAAAGCAAAGTCCAAAATACATCTGAATGACTATTTAAATGCACTGTCACAAGAACATGCTGACTAGTTGCATATAATTAGAGAGTGGAACCTGTCCTCTGATGTTTTTCTGCTTCTAAAAGCAATGAGGATTATTCAGTATAATCACAAGAATTGTCCAGACAGGCTGCAATTAGCTGCAGTGACCACATGGCAGCTGGGTTAGCTAAGACCCCCCAGGTTACACCCACATCCACCAAAACTGTTAATAATTTACTAATCATTTTCAGAGAGCAGAACCCACAGAAAACCTTGCAGAGTGAGAGCTACAGTAGTAATACTGAGATGGTCTTTTTTCAAAAACAGATGTAAATGTAAATTATTATTATTATTATTATTTCAGAATACCTAAATGGGATGATTGATCAAAAAAAAACAAAAGCCAGGTGTCATTTTAACAACAAAACAACTCTCATTTAGAAGTAAGAGTCTTGAACAAAGGACCGCTCAGCACTGGGATGTAGCACTAGCTGTAAAATGGCACTCCCAGTACTAAACAATATCTAGCATTCATATCTAACCATTTTAACAGAATATTCGCATATATGGGGCTTTGTCAGTCGATGTCACACAAACAAACACGTAAAGCATTTTGGGTTGTCACAAACTTGAAAACATTTTAAAATAATGACTTTTTATTGCAACAAAAACATTCCTCTGTGGACATTAGATTTAAGGATGCTTATTTGCAAATGTGAGACAAAAAGGGAAATCTGACACGAACAAACTATTCCCCCAAAATCTTATTTAAAACGTAGTTAGTTCATATTTATAATACTTTAATATTCATGATTGTTTTATTTTCATTTTAGAGGGGAGACCAAACAAACTGTGATTATGGTTTTTATGCTGATACTGACTACAGATTTACTAGTTTCCTGTTTTCTTACCTTTGCTGTGAAGACTGTGTTTGTAGAATCACCCAGTTTATATGAGAATGTTTTAACTACACTTGTGATAAAAGCAGACGTACTGTCTATAGAAAGCAAATCTCAAAGAAAATGTTATTATTCCAAAACTACCAGTTATGTCAAAGATTCTTGAACCGAGGGCATTAGGGGTTATGGTGGTTATATGCATCTTTGTTTGTTTACAGAGTTGTATGTAAAAGATATATATGAGTTAAAGAGGACCTAGAATGCAGATAATCAACAATCTAAAACAGCTTTGAGTCTCTAAAAAGCATAAGAAATTTTCTTTTGGCTTTCATCTGTCCCAGGAGCCCTGATACAGGCCATTCTAAACCCCCTAAACCAGCCTTGCTGTGAAAAGAGCTGTTTGCTCCTCCCACTTGGCCAGGACATGAATATGATAATGAGCTGCTTGCTGATTGGTTGGTTTCCCCAGAAGGCCTCAGACACATGCTGGTTTGAGGAGGCGTGGCTCCCCCTTATGACGTGTTAAGGAAGGCTTTCTCAGAACAGGAGTTTTTCTCTCACCTTTTTCAACTTTCTAATTTACATAAAAAGTAGGTCAAACACGGCTTTGACTTTTTGGCATGCTACTGTTGACCACCCAAGCTGTCTTATTCAACAACAACAAGGAACATCTTGGTTTATATTCTAGGTAATATTTTCAAATGAACCATTTCCAGTTTTGGGGAGAAAAGTCGATTCTTTTTTACAACCAGCAGTGCAGTCTTCACACCTTAAGGTTTTTGTAAAATAAAACATTTTGTGGAGAAAACAAATAACTGATTGTGTGAAAACCATAAAATATATAAATAGCAGTTCAGTCATGTAAAGTCTAAACAGGCTGGGGTTTTCTAACCTGTTTGGCCTGACTTCATTGTTGTCTAAGAGAAAAAAAATCAGCCTTTTACAGATTTCATTTATGCTGTGTGACATTTCTCTACTCCTGATAGAACTGCACATTTTTATGTCAATTTTACATTTTTCCTCAAAGCAGCAGGATAAAAATGGATAAAAATCAGAAACAAGTTAGGATGCTTTCATGCTAATGCTTTAGCAGCTTTAATAAAGACGACCACTGAACATTGTAGCACAGTGGTTTGTTTACTTTTTCCCTCTCTGGGTCTCTTTTGCCCCTTTTCTCATCAAAGTTGCAATAAAACACAAGTAAAACACATAAATGCCAGACACACTGTCTCAGCTGAGAAAACAGAATCACCCTAAATGTGAAATAATTCGTGTTCACCCGTGTTTAATTCCACATCCTCCTCCTATACATCCCATTTAGCCTCAGTGTTTTCGTAGCAAATCACATGAACGCTCTTTCTGCTGACGCTGTAATCACACTACATTACAGTTTTATATCATTTGTTAAAATAGCTGAGCACAAATTTCTACAGCAACCTACTTTCTCACCTCCTCCCAAACACAAACCTTTTAAATCAGCAGGAGAGGAAAACTGTTTAAGTCCTCAGCCCATCTGCTTTCATTAAGACAGAGTGGTGCTCTCTCCATCTACAGTAATTGACACGTGGGTGAGCAATGACTTAACAGTGGAGAGCTTTACAGACAGCCCAGCTGAAGAGAGTATCAAGAACTGATCAATATCGATAGCAAAAGCCTGTATTAGAGAAGTCCTTGGTGTGTGTATGTTTGTGTGTGTGTGTGTGTGTGTGTGTGTGTGTGTGTGTGTGTGTGTGTGTGTGTGTGTGTGTGTATCTAGGGGTCTTCCTGTTTAACAGTCTGCAGCTAAAAGACTTTTTTAGTAACGTTGGGAGTTTTAATAACAGAATCAATGAGTTCCACCCGCAAACCTTTCATGGTATTAATTGGCAAATGAACAATAAAAAACTGTCAGTGCAGAGATGCAGGCTTCCTGCAATTTAAACAGAGTCCATTTATCAAGACAGGTTCTCTGCCTGCTTTCTAATCATATTTTGTGCTACTTACTTAGCCAAGCTCCTGACTCTTTATGCGTTGCCTCTGCACATAGTAGGCTGGGATTCAGAGGATTCCCGTGTAAAATGTGAGAAACATCCAATGGTATCATGTTAGTGCTCTAAATGATGTAGATGTTACAGAGTATGAGAGCTTTGTCCTCTGTTATCCTGTCAGCCCAGAACTACTCACCGAACACAGCCGAGTGATTTATCTCAAAATCTATTATCAAAATGAGTAGGCAGAAAGCAGGCTCATAATTCAATCGACACTTTATGGTGTTTGTTATTGGGAGCAGAGGGGCAGGGACACATACAGATGCTAAAATACTCCTGCTGGCAGAGTCGCTAATAGAGCCACTGGCCTGCAAAGTTAAAACACACACTCAGGACTCGCAATTTGAAAATATCCACCTGAGTGTGGATGGGAGTGACATGGTAAATGAACTGTTCAGCGTCTATTTATCAAAGCTCAGAACACCAGCTGTGTACATACAGCTAATCTTCATGGACCGGCACCTGAAAAGAGATCAGGATCTCAAGCATGTTGGTTAATAATGCAGCATTAACAAATACCAAAAACTATTTTTTTGTTCTTATTCCTCTTCTTTTGTTCTGAAATCCTGAGCATCCTTAAATCACTATGATTTGGACTATTTCACAAGCCATGTGGGATCTAAGGGGGTTTCTCTAAATGACCGAGGAACATAAATCACCCCAATGAGAAATGAGAACCCATAAAGGTTGCAACCATCTACGTAAGCTATGGTTGTGACATACTGTATGTATGTATGTATGAATGAATGAATGTATGTATGTATATATATATATATATATATATATATATATATATATATATATATATATGTGTGGCAGCCAAAGATGGGGACCTTAGCTGTCTGATGAGCGCTTACAGAAGTTAGCTCTTGGTGGGGGGGATATCACTTCTCTGGTGGGGAAAGAGCTTGCGTTGGTGTGTGAGGCTGAGAGGTTAGATATAGTTGGACTCACCTTGATGCATGACTCCAGAACCAGCTTCCTTAAGTGGGGTTGGATAATCTTCCACTCTGGAGGCACCGAGCAGGGGTGGGTTTACTTGTTGCCCCCCATTTTGGTGTCTGTAAGTTGGGTTTACCCCAGTGATTGAGAGGGTAGCCTCCCTCCGCCTACATGTGGGGGGAACAGGTCCTGACTGTTGTGTGCTTATGCACCAAACGGCTAGCCTGGCAAGCCGCCACATATATGTGAATATATAGCCTGGCCACAACCCAAAGACAGATCTCAATCGTGGGGCAACAAAACAACACAAACAACAAACAACAGGACATACTCACCGCTACGGATGTCAGTCAATGGGGCAGTCCACATTACACTGTCAAAGAAGACACAAATTCATCCATTTTCTAAATAAAGGACTTAAATACCTACATCTGCTCTTGACTCAAAGGAAATCCCAAGTCTAAACAGTCTAAATTTGATGCCAAAGTCGTTTCCAATGAGCCGGCACCATCTTAGTTGTTCCACTCTGTCACATCATCCTGCCCACCAAACTCACTCCTGGGAAAGTCTGGCAGAGTCTCCTGTCAGAAGGAGCTTTAATTCCCAACTCCAACAGAACTTTGATCACGTGCTGGGGTAAGCAGATGACAATGAGTCAGAGTGGGCCATGTTCTGTGCCTTCATTTTAGAGGCGGCTGACCAGAGCTGTGGCCACTGGGTGGTTTGTGCCTGTCACGATGGCAACCCAAGACCACAGATAAAGATGCTGTCAAGCTGAAGAAAGAGTCCTACTGGCTATTTTTGGCCTGTGGGACACTAGAGGCAGCAGATAGGTAATGCAGGTCCAAGTGGAATGCGGCTTGAGTGGTCATTGAGGCAGCAACCTGGGCATGGGAAGAGTTTGGCAAGGTCATGGAAACGAACTTCTGTACAGTTTCAAGGAGATTTTGGTCCACCCTCCAGCAGGGGAAAGCTGTGCACTACCAACACTGTTTACAGAGAGGACGGTGTGCTGCTGATCTTGACATGGAACATTGTGGATCAGTGGGTGGAGGATTTTGAAGACCTCCTCAATCCCATCAGCACGTCTTCCAGTGAGGAAGTGGAGTCTGGGGACTTTGGTTTGAGCCCTCCATTCTCTAGTGCTGAGGTCACTGAGGTGGTCAAAAGGTTCCTTGGTGGCTGAGATTCACCCAGAGTTCCTTAATGCTCTGGACGTTTTGGGGCTGTGTCGTTGACGTGGCTCTGCAATTGCAGTGACTCAGACGTCTGGTTAGGATGCCTCCTGGACTAGTGAGGTTTTCCAGGCACGTCCAAGCAGGAGGAGGCCTAAAGGAAGACTCAGGACCTGCTGGAGGGACTACATTTCTTGGATTGGCTGGGAACACCTTGGGATTCCACCGGAGGAGCTGGCCCAAGAAGCTGGGGAGAGGGAAATCTGGGACCTTGGGTCTCTCTCTCTCTCTCAGCTATTTAAATTTTTTATCTATCATTCTTCAGGGTTTTTATTCCAGGTGCTGGTCAATCCTTGCCGGTCATTTTATATTTATGAGGGTAAATGAGTATTTCTGCCTTGTAACTGCAGTTTACCAGTCTACCTTGTTGGTTGAAGGCTCATCTGTTACTAAGTCTCTAGAAATGTAGATACAGACACCACATCACTTGTGTGTTACACTAAATTAGAGACAACAAATCATTTTCTTCATTAATTTGGTCCAGTTTGAGTTGGAAAACATTGAATTATTATCCAAAAAACAAATGACATTTTATGCATTTTGGTTTGAAGTCAAGTAGAGAACCAAACAAATTGGCAAGGTAATTTAAATTCAATTTTGACAGTTATCTTTAGTTGATGATCCTTATACTGTCATGGTGTGGGGTAGCTGTTTGACCCACGACATGCAGAATCACACACAGACGAAGATGGTAAGGTGCACAATAATCTTTATTTTTACACGTGGGGATATGAATAGCTGGACAACGGGCCTCGGCGCTGGGTACTGGTCCTCTAGGGGAGACAAAGCAGAGTGAGTGTCTGATGGTTGGACAGGGAGGGAATGTTTGGTAGTAGCTTACGGTTTCCACTGATGAGGAGCACAGGAGGAGAGGGAGTGTCAGGTCTGGGTGAGCTGTAGTTCAGAGGAGTCCAGGAGGGTACTGATCCGTAGGTGTCACGGGGGAACACGGTTGTGAACAGGTGGACGAGAGAGAGAGCAGGCGGCCAGGGGAGATGCAGTGCGGCGTGGTGAAGAGGTGAGTTCCAAGGGTTATGGTACTGGAGATGAGACTGGAGAGCGAACCTGGAAGGCACAGGAGGAGGTTAGACGAATGGCACCGGAATCCAAAAACTGATAGAAAAATGGCACGGAGAACAATGACAAAAACACAGGAGAACCAAGAGGCTAGCGCTACCCAAACTGAGTAATCATCCGGCGTGGAGTAGAGTCGCACTGCTCCTTATATCCCCTGGCAGTTGATTACCAAACCAGCAGCAGCTGGTACCGCTCTCGGACCCGCCCACCTGAAAACAGAACTCAGGAACATTCACACCAGTAGCTCACCACAGAACATGACATATACAAGCCCGGTGAATCAACAAAACAAACAAACAAACACCAATGTAACCATACCTTTTTTCTACCCATGCCAGTGATGTTTATTTATTTATTTTAAATTAATAAACAATGAAATAATAAAACAACCATAGACAGAGTAGTTTGGTTCAATATTAATTTTGGCAAATCACTTTAAATCATCTTTTACTGATTGATTTTAGCAGACGCAAAACCCTTGAATTTAACAATTGTAATAACTATTGAACTATTCTGAAACCAATTTGCATGTTAATAGATATGCACATTTTAGATATGCCAAAGGTGTGGTACATCCAAGCTATTTTTAGGCTTAATGGAATTATCTTTCTGGGGAAAAGTACATTTACATTTAGATTATTGAAGAAAAAGGAGTTTCTGGAGCTGAAATATGTTTCTATTTTATGTATGTTGTTTAGTTTAATACCTACAAGGGCACAACATACCTACTCATTTAACCTCTTTTTCTGTTATTTATTAAGAAGCACTAGGAGTATGTGGTATAAAGTCCCATTAGTCATCATCACACACTGGTGAAATTACATCTCCACATTGAACCCATCCCCATGGGGAGCGGTGAGCTGCAGCTGTGGCTGCGCTCGTGAACTATTTGGTGGTTTAACCCCCCAATCCAACCCCTTAATGCTGAGGGTCAAACGGGGAGGCATTGGGTCCCATTTTTAAAGTCTTTGGTAAGACCCGATCATGGATTTGAACCCACAACCTCCCAGTCTCAGGGTGGACACTCATACTCCTAGGCCACTGAGAAGGTCATGTGTGAGTTCTCTGATTTTACTCTGGTTTTCTTATATATTCTGTAAGTACATATAGGGCAATTGTGTATTTGTCATTGCCTGACAACCTGTCCAAATAGTACCTTTTCTCATATTTATGGACTACTGAGATAGTTGGTGCAGAAAATGGATGGATAGATAACTAAGTCCTGGTTCACATGGTAGACCACACACGTGGTGATAAAGAATAACAGTTTTGATCATACAGTGTGTGGTGTGCAGCAACTTAGCAAATACTACACACTACGACAAACATTCCCCAGTCAGAAGGAAAATCTCGCAAACCAGTCAAATTAATCAACTGTGGCAGGTTCAAGCACAGGCGCCATCTTGTTACCGGCCAGAAGCGGAAGCGGAAAAGACTGAACAAGCTAGTTAAGAAAGCTAGCTTGGTTCTGGGCTGCATGTTTTTTTTTTTTTTTTAATTATTCTTGTAATTATGGCATAGTTTCAAAAAGTGCCTTCCTCCATAGAAAAACTGCATGGGGTGCACTAACACTGCCAAAAAAAAAAAAAATAATAAATTAAATCAAAAACAGGAAACAAGAAGCATGCTGGGTCTTGCCACTTGCAGAAATATTGTGATGACTCAGCAGCAGAGGTGGACTGCGGGTTGTCCAGTAATCGGAAGGTTGCAGGTTCAATCCCGGCTCCCCCCATAGAATGCTGCTGTTGTGTCCTTGGGCAAGACACTCAACCCGCCTTGCCTGCTGGTGGTGGTCGGAGGGACCGGTGGCGCCAGAGTACGGCAGGCCCCGCCTCTGTCAGTGCGCCCCAGGGCAGCTGTGGCTACATTGTAGCTCATCCCCACCAACGTGTGAATGTGTGTGTGAATGGGTGAATGACTGATTGTGTTGTGAAGCGCCTTGGGGGGTTGTAGAACCCTAAGAAGGTGCTATACAAATACAGGCCATTTACCATTTACCAATCTGTGAGTTCTGGAGAATTGCTGAATGCACCAGTTGGGGTTAAATAACTTGTTGTCAGCTCAAAGATAATCACCCATGCAGTAATTATCCAATAGAAGGCGCAGACCTATTTGCTTAGTTAAATCCAGGTGGAAACATTTTTTTTGACCGGGCAGTGTACGTGACAAAATTAAATTGTTAAGTCAAGCCTTTTGCTGCAACTAAGAAAAGTCCCAGTTTGAGATTGAAACATGTTTTCTAGACTTCTGTGTGTAATGGGTTAGAACTGTAAATGCAACAAAAAGAAGAGGGTGAAGATGGTGAATGCAAGAGGAAGAATTAAATCCCTTTGAGTAAGTAGACTGATAACAATAGTGAATTCCTTTTTTGTGTCACAAAAACCCACTAGATTACAAATGTGCAGGACAGAGTTGACAAAGAGTCATCCTAGTTCATTAGATAGACATAACAGACCCCTTTTCACTGTTTTTGTTGCACCTGAAAAGCACATTGAATTGTCTTTGTGTATGAAATGTGCTTTATAAAACAAAGCTAGAATGCCTTTTCAGGGAGCCAGCTGTGGCTGGATGAAGGGATTGTCAACAACATCTTTAAAGGAGTGGTTTACTCATGCAATCAATACATTTGCAGTGTTCTCCAGTAGGAATGAAGGCCTTGTAACGCATTTGCGGCGGGAAAAAAATATACCGGTGCACCATTCTTTGGACCTAAAATTTGCCCACATCACAGCTAACTGCAGGTTTTGGAGTTTTATTTCCTGATATTTGGACATCTTGCCTTGGATTGGATAACAGCAATGTCACTCTACTACCCGACATGCAACGTTTATGTTTTATCTCCACAAATAACAGAAGCCTGGAGGAGCTTCTGCTGCGTGGTGGTGTTGCTAATGCTAACGGCTAGCTTAAACTAGCCAAGTCATTCTCTGCTGATTCCCGAACGTTAAAACAACTTCCCCTTCGTGAGTCAAGATGGGTGAGTCCATGAATGCTAATTCACAATGTGACGTAGATCTGTGAGAATTTTCTAATCCTAGAGTTTCACCGTCTATTTTCTATCAGAAGCTAATGCAGGAGATAGGTGGAGGAGACTATTTTCATGTTCAGCCTGCATGAAAAACTCAGAGTGACCCATTATAATCAGAAAAAAACATTTAAAAAAAGTTTTTTCAGTCAACCACACCTTTAACAAGTTTCTCCCATAACAAGCGTGTAATTTTATCAGTACCACCACTAAAACACTTGGGTTTAGGTCAGAGGTGGGGCTATGACATCATAATTTTCAAAATGTTTTCACTGTCCGTATAATAAATGCAAACATTATTTTTGCTCTAGAAACTGTTCTCAAACATTAAATGCCATGTCTGCGTGGAAGCAAAGGGGAAACAATCGTTTTTACAGATGACTCTGAGTGGATGGTACTGTCAGCTGGTGAATCAAAATCTATGACCTATGAAGAAAATCCAATTGATGTCATCCTCCTGAGTTCAGTTATCAGGTTACAACCCACACACTTTGACTCAAAGATAAGTTGAACAAAATTTCAAAATGTTTTCATTACTATGCTTTTACTCTCTGAGTAAAGTGTTTTGATGTCAAGGTGGCGTGTAAATAGACCAAACACCTTTTACAAATGAAGCAGACACTCCCATCTGTGTAATCCTGGAGAACGATTACAGATCTGTTATCTCATGTGAATTGGCCATTAACATTACAGATGTCCTGTTATTGAAATTGCTTTGCAGTTTTTCTCGTGACAGCCCAATCTGTTCACAGAGGGCTTGGGATCATTTCAGAGAGCCGTGCATGAGTCAGGTGTTTATGTTGATGTGTGCTTGTGTTGCTTTGTTGCCTTATTGAAGAGGGGCATGCCATTGTGGCTTGAACCCATTAATCTTCTAGAGGATGGTAATGAATGCAATCTTGCCAGTCTGTATTTTTTAATGTTTAAATAATTACAAAAGGATGATGCCAAAAGTTCATGAGGCTTATTAGAATCCTAATTTGAGTATACAAGAACTAGCCCACGTTCATGAATGTTGACACTTGGCATTTTGTCAGAGTGGCATGTTCCTAACAGGAAAAAAAGCTGATGTTGTTTAAGAACTGCTGTGACGGAAGCCCCGACCCCATCAGCTGTTGCAAGAAGCCTGGTGAACTAAATGGGCTCCGGGTATTATAGCGTGGTTCATACATTTAGTTTAAATCAACAAGGGTGAGTGGGGTGACATCAAGACCAACCTAGTTCAAACCCCAAGCTTAGAATAAAGTTCCTTCATGAACTACTGCCACTGTATTTGAGGTAATAGATTATAATCTGTATTTTGCTGAAGGGTAATGGGGTCGTTCTGTGAGGATAAAATGACCTAAAATGGTAATATCTGGAGAAACACTGGTTTTAATGCAATCTTCAGTTGAGTTGGTAGATTTAACTTGACTACTCTGTTACTAAGATTATTTAAAGGTCTCTTTAATATCTTTTCAGTGCTGTTCCCCTCTGACTTTGGGTGTATTGTTTTCTGTTCATTATACAAACACAACAAAAATCATGTTAGTGTGAGTTTTTCTTCATAATATTTTTAGTTCTTCTGTTTTTCCCACAGTAATCCATTCTGGCTGTTAACAGTTTGAGTTAAATAATTAAAATAGCCCCTAAGGTGTGCCTTCATTCTAAATATGAACAAGTTTAGATAGAAAGTTTATCGAATCTGCCTCAAATTTCAGTGTAAATTGTGTTATTTAATATATCCGCCCCTTTGCACTTTCTGTGTATTTGAACATGGAAATGTGGCTACATTTCATCAACAATGAAAAATTAAACACAGCTAATAATTGTATGTCAAAGTGAAAAAAATAATTAATTAATTAGTAATTTTAATGATTTCACACATTTTTCTGTTGTTATAAAGTAATTTGTTCATTGAGTTTTCTTGAAATAAAATTAGTATCTTTCTTTTTCCTAGCAGCTCCATTGGAATTCTGAACACTTTGAATATTGCTCAAGGGCACTTTGACCACAAGGCAGGTGTATTTATTTATTTATTTATTTATTTATTTATTTATTTATTTATTTTTAACGTTGGTAATAATATCTTACAACTTAGGAAATTAGGACTTTTTGTTACAATTATTACAATAATTTTTAATCAACAAAAATGTTCAATAATTTTATGAATAGTTTTTTACTGTCTGCTTACCCATCAGTGCATGCTGGTATAGCTCTAACTAGTTTCTAATAATATTTAAATGCTCCCTAAATCCTAAAACAACACATATCATGATGCTAACTGTTATAATGGCTGGTCTCTTTGGTTAAAATGTCTTTGTAGCTCATTGTTTAATAACCTGGATAAACACAGATGACATTTGTGTTCTAAGAGTCCCATTTTAAAGCTACTGATGCCAGAACAGAGAGAAACTCTCTATCTTTACTGATCATATAATGTTTTATTGTCATTCTTAGCTTTCCAACATAATTAAGACATTTTGTTTAATTTATGAACACAGGTTTTGGAAAGTAAAACTGAGTACAAATCTGTCTACTTGGTTTCAAACTTGAGCACATTGTTAACCAAACTGAACACACAGTTAACAAAACAAAAATGATCTCCATTGTTTTAAACTGAGACTTGCTGAGTTTCACCAGAGACCAAGAATACATCACATGAATCAGTGGTGTACTGTCAACTTTTTTCATTCAGACAATTTGTGCTAATATGAAATTCAGTAACACCCCTCCATTTCAACATGCAAACACACAAAAAAAAAATGGTTTTAGTTCCTAAAATAAAACCTCCAAGCATTTTTGACAGTTCAGCCCAGACTAAAGGGGTAAAAATTTCAACAGTCTTTCCATGATTTCATGGGCAGGCCTTAATTGTCTCTTTTCCCATCTCATCAGAAAGGTTTACAGCACCAGTGTTGACAGCAAGAGTAAGTAGCGCCACTAAAGCTGTCATTTCAGTGTGAGGAATGACTGCGGTGTGGCAGGTACTGTTGATGGTCAAAACCGCTCTGCAAGCACACACGTGCAAACCCAATTTTAAATGTACTTTATCAGAAGAAAATAGTTTTTTAAAGAGTCACAACTTAAAAAAATGAAAGAGATAATGACTTCTGGAAAAATAGGTTATGTTTTACCTTTTTAGAGTTTAGTGCAATCATATAATTCTTTGAAAGTGAATGTTTTACATTCAAAGTAAGGCAGAAAAAGCAAAATATATCTGAATCTGAGCAATAAGAAGTATCGTCATTCCTCAGATCACAACTCCTGTTTGCTGGTAAAAGACACATGAAAACTTAAAAATCATTATGCTGACCCCAGGCTATAAATGAAAAGAAATTAGAAGATGGTTTAATGGCTGAAGCACAAATCATAAATTAACTCCACACCTTTATTGGACTAAAATCATTGAAGACGTCTTCAGCTTTATGCTTCCATTCTCACTCAATGATCCTGCTCTAAACCCATATTAGAACCGTTCTTCTACTTACTGATTTTAATGGATGATCTAATGCATAAAACCTTACATCATTAATTGAGGTATAAAATTGCTGAGTGGACTTATTGACCTATTATGGAAGGGCTAAAATCAGCGGCGCCCCCAAGGGGTGGCCAGGGGTGTCCCTGACCCCCCCTTGAAAATTGCTGGCCACCCCACTGGCCACTCCAGGGATGACCAATGTTCTTTAATAAGTCATATTAATGTTCAAACATTACATTTATCTTATTTACTTAAGTCATGTAAAACTCTATAAAAATTGTAACATTTAATGAAAGATTTTCTCTATACTGCTCATTTTTTTCAAAACAAAAGCTTTAATCACCAGAGTTTTTGTGGATGTTTTAGTGAAGAAACAACAGGTGAATTAAGCTGTTCTAACATTCTAAAATAAATATTTTTCTAAAATTTTTGTGTTTCTCAAATTTGATGTAAGTGTGTTGGATGCATATTGTTTTTTTTTATGAAAATGAATAAAGGAGCATTTATTACATCACAGGCTAAACTTTCCCAGAGTTACCATATAAGGATCAATTTGGTGCGCCACCCCAAACTTTTCTCAGGCCCCATGGCCACCCCTATGAAACTTTCCTGGGGGTGCCACTGGCTAAAATGTAATTAATTAAAAACAACAGATAAAGTAATAAAAATGGTTTAAGTATTTCCAGATATAACTGCAGGTAAAACCAATCTGGTGAGTTGTTTAATTTGATCAGTTTTGTGCAAAAATATTGTGAGCTGCATGTAGTTTTGGTATTTCTGTACATTATTCTCTACTTCTGGAGCATCGCTGCATGCCATTCACACAGATTTTCATTACTGTCATGGTGTTGTTTCATTGTGAGACACAGCAGGTGAGACAAGCAGATCCAATCTACACTGGAGGTTCTTTTTTTATTCTGAATCAGCATGAAATTGGCTGCTGTTTATGCCAAACCTTGCCTGTCAGCACATCTGTCCCCTCAGCTCGGCCTCTCAACATAAACACATGCCAAACTTGGACAAAATCAGAGCACTCTGCTTCCGTTGGCAGATGGTCTTTTTATAAAAAAATAAAAAATCAATTTATTTAATGTATTCAGAGAAATTACGACTTCAATTTTTGCTGACAAAGCCAGTGCTGTAATATTGTTTGTTGCATAATTGATGTTTAAAACGTTAAATAAATCTTTTTTATTGTGAGTTCAAAGCTTTTAAAAAGGACTTCTGTTACTCAGAAAGTCCGATCAACAGAGTCAAAACTATGTTTGAATGTGAAAAAGTAGTCAGGGTTTAAGACAAAATAACCAGATTTTTCTCCACCCTTCTCACTCGTGTTTCTGGAGTCTGTTTCCCACCTGCACCTTTAAACATGAACACAGACACAAAAATGATCTTTTCTCTTGTGTCTGGATTTTACAGAGAAAGGTAGCAAAAGAAAAACACCGAGCTGTAACTCATCATGAATCTGTGCAGGTATTTTTCTCCGAATCAAGTCCTGTTCACAGCTCATCCACCACTGCCCCCATATATTCAGCTATTCCCATCTCAGGCTTTTATTGTGGTGGGTGTTAGATTATGGTACAGGTACACAAGGGAGATGTGGGAAGTTGCCACAAAGCACAAGCGAGGAACAAATTAAACAGAACAAGTAGGAACTGTTCTCAGTGTCTACTGCTTCTTGTCAGACGAATAACAAATGTGACTTTAAAAAATATATATATGCAATGTGAAACACATGCATCACACATGTAACAATTATTTTTTTCTTCAGGGTTAAACATTTTTTTATTTTAACTTGTTTTTGTCTAATATTAGATAGAGATGAACGTATCACTGACTTTTGTTTCCTCTAAGCTGTTTGTGTTGTCGGTAAATTAAATTTAAATTTTCTCTTTTACTCCTGATCCTCCTTCAGTATACCTCAAATTAACAGGGATTCATTTTTCATTGATCATTATAGAATTGGTAAAGCAACACTTAGCTCCCGGTCTCGTTGCCTAATGTTGGTTTTAGCTCCAACTGTGTGCTGGTGAGGAAAAAACATCAACAGGGACAGAAATGGTTCAAGCAGACCGACAACCAATGAGAATTTATTGAGCACCGAGCTCTGAGTTAGTTTCACTTTTATCAGCCTAATTTAAAGCAATCCAAGACTAGACACATGCACTTCATTATAAATAAGAAGTTTAATTAGCAGCAGGACAACACAAGTTCATTGTCTCTCATCTTCCTTCACTTTGTGTTTTTAATGGCCAGTCACATAGCTAAAGCGTATCAAAACACTGCATAAAGCTGCCTTTTTGGATTGCTATTTGCAATTTCATTCATAAACAGTATTTGAAACTCAAAATGTGTTTAACAAACAACAATCTAACATCAGTAAAGAGCGTTCACTAGCAAAAGCTGTTGTTGAAAAGGACATTTGTAAAATAGACATTAGCATATTTGTTTGCAGGATTAAACAGACAAATGGAGATCTTTGTAGTTCTGTGACCCTCTACAGAAGTTCACTTGAATTAATTTGAATGACTTTAATGTTCCTATAAAAGGAATTAAAATGTGGCGAGTATCAGATTGAGACTTAGTAACACAATTTTAAATCTATCAGTCTGATCTCTGGAACAAAAAAAATTATGATCAGGGCATCACTATTCAGAACTTTTTTTTATTTTAACGCTAATGTTGATTTAAAGCAAAATGTTACATTTTTAACTTCTACTTCTCGGTTATGAACAAATCATATGGTCCATAATTAATTCTAACAATTTCATAAATAAAAGTGTTTAACCAGCTCCGGTGGCCTAGAGGTAGAGTGTCCGCCCCGGGACTGGGATATCGGGGTTCGATTCCTGGTCGGGTCATACCAAAGACTTTGAAAAAATGGGACCCAATGCCTCCTTGCTTGACACTCAACACTAAGGGGTTGGATTGGGGTGTTAAACCACCAAATAGTTCCCGAGCACAGCCACAGCTGCAGCTCACTGCTCCCCACCATGGGGATGAGTCAAATGCGGAGATGTAATTTCACCATTGTGTGATGATGACTTGGTACTTTAACTTTACTGCACACTGGAAGCATTAGCGTTGTGGAACGGCAGTGGAACGTCGCTGCTTCAAATAGAATCCATCATAGTCTATGGAGGTGATTCAAACCAGCCATGATGCGGAAATTTTCAGGCGCGTCCCAGAAGCGGCACACTGTGCCGCGCCGCTAAATTTAAGATAGAGTTCTATTTTTGTTGTGTGTCACTTCTGAGATGTGTCAATTTCTGCAGTATACATAGGGCTAGACAGGACATCACACTCGGTTTCAGTGTAAAATGTCTGGTAATTTTCAAAATAAAAGTCTATTGCAGCGATGTGATTTCATATCTAAGTAGATTACGTCTATAAATGTGACATCACAGATTATTTACTTACCGCATCGTTCGAGAAGTGCTGTTTTTCATGGCTTTAATCCTGGCAGTGGAGAGGCACAACATTATGTATGACATCAAATTTTAGTTCCTTTTTTTTGGTTTAAAGGGGACCTAGAATGTAAACCAACATTTTCCTTGTTGTTGAATAAGACAGCTTGGGTGGTCAAAACTAGCATGCCAAAAAGTCAAAGCCGTGTGTGACCTACTTTTTATGTAAATTAGAAAGTTGAAAAAGGTGAGAGAAAACCTCCTGTTCTGAGAAAGTCTTCCTTAACACGTCATAAGGGGGAGCCACGCCTCCTCAAACCTGCATGTGTCTGAGGCCTTCTGGGGAAGGCCGAGTGGGAGGAGTAAACAGCTCTTTTCACTGAAGGCCTGAGTAAGGGGGTTTAGAATGGCCTGTATCAGGGCTCCTGGGACAGATGAAAGCCAAGAAAATTTTTCTTATGCTTTTTGGAGGCTCAAAGCTCTGTTTTAGATTGTTGATTAATTGCATTCTAGGACACCTTTAATGGTGGATGGCATAAACAAACTGTGACCTTTGAAGTCTCAAAGGATCTTGTGATCCTGCGAGTCCAGCAAGGAGCACGGCAGTGAAGCTGCTTCACGGCTGAGATTCTCCCAGTGTGCACTAGCATGCAGCGAAAATCGTGGGTAAACTGTTCCATGACGCTGATGCTTCCAGTATGCAGTAGGCTTAAGGGTGTGATTATATGTTGTCATTTTTATAGAATTAATAATTTCTCAGTGTTTTTTGTGGTCTGCATCCAAGGACATAATTTTGATTTCAAAATGTGTGCGTGTGTGTAGGTGTTTGTTTGTTTGTGTGTGTGTGTGTGTGTGTGTGTGTGTGTGTGCGAGAGTAATGGGGCGTACAAATGGCTTGAGTGGTGACCATGACACTTATTTTTGGAATGTATTATCAACATACCCCATTTACATAAAGTTCTTTCTCATTTTGGTACAAATAAGTAGAAATCATGAATGAACTGAAATTGCTCTATAAAAAAAGCATCACTGATATACTACTTTAGCATGCACTGTAGTTAGGTTCACTTACAGCTGATGTTATATGTGTACTTTGTCTTCATAAGCCAAGACTAAGATTATATCTATAAATGGATTCATTTTGCAGCAGTTAGGTCAAGAAACGCTAAGGTTTCTTCTTCTTCTTGTTCAAAGAAGATTTTATCATGTAAGCTAAAAAAAGACTCTGAGCGTTTTAATCTTTCTACATTTACAGATACTTAGAAGTGTCAGAAAATTCTTCTGCTCGGCTGCAGCATGACTAAAAGCAATGCAAAACCAAACAGCTGTGCCTATTTTGAACCCATGAAACTCTTTGCCTGCAAGGGTTTGAAATTAGCATCACCCAAATTTACATGTTTAAAAATAATTGTAGCAAGAAGCGTCATCAAGTTACCTTTAAACTTGGCAGGTTCTGAATTAGCAATATGCTAAATGCTGCAATCCTAAGTAGATTATGCAAGTTCTTAAAAAGGTTTTTATTTTTCCCAGACACACACATTAGTCACCGGTGTTGTTCATCAGTCTGATGACTTACTTCACAACATGATTACATCATAGAGGTTCATGAATAAAAAATGGGGATAAGATCTCTATTTTAAGCTATAGATGCTGTTTTTGAAAGTGAATCTACTCCTTTAGATTCATTCAGAGACTTCTCCACAGCCAGGTGTAATGGTATTTATTAGATCCAGACCTTATGTAAGAAAAGTACCCGTTATTAAGTCTACTGCTCATCTGAAAGGATAGAGATGGCTCTATTCTTCCTCACATTTCTGTTTTATTTGCTGTTGTAGCTTTGATCAGATGCAGAAAGCTCACAGCAGCATCCAGGTCATTTTAAATGTTTAGGACATTTAAATTTTCAAAGTCTGCAGCTATTTTATTGTGAAGCCAAAGTTTAAAAAAAAGTCTTTTATAACATTTTGTTTAATGAAATTTCTTTCACTCCTACATTAGAATTTCATGGATGTAGATGCTAAAAGCTTTGCAAGACCATCACACAATCACAACGTGTTGCACCTCAGCCCTCCTACACTTTTTTGAAGAGGCTGTTGCTATAAGCTAAAATATTCATCTGCTCTGCTCAGAGCCAGTGGAGGCGACAGAGCTGAGTCAAAGCTCCTTATTAACTAACACTCTGACCTGAACAATGAATTATCACTCAACTGCTGTTCTAGTCAACACAAATAAAAGGTCCCACTTTCAGTTTTGTTGTTGTTAATTAGCGTTAACAGTTGGGCGAGGGTTGTGTTTGGAAATCTCCCTTGTTGTTATTGAGGTTGCGGTACACTGTGTGGTGCATCTTGTTAAAATGCAGCACAGTGTTTGAACTATAACTCTTCTTAATGGTTTTAAACTTTAGATGGTGTTGCTTGTCAGAGTAACTGGCGGCTAATATTCACCACGCTAATTATTCCCATGATTACAGACAAAAAGATCTAAAAAGTTGCACTAGTAATTTTCATCCATGAAACTCTGACAAAGTTGACATTTAAGATTCTAATTTATTTGCTTTGAACCTGCAGTCAGAGTTTTAGTTTGCTTTTTTTTAACCTCCTGTCACAAAAAGGCAGCTCATTTGTACTTTGCAGATTAAAGTTGGACTTTCTGTCAAGCTCAACAGAAGGTAGAAAAATTGAGATGAGGAGTGAAACCGTCTGGTGAGACAACAGAAAATTTAAAAGCCACGATGTCACTGCGCTACAACTGATGGAGACATAGAAATGTATACATATAACATTTTTATTAATATTGTTTTATATTTTTCATGTAAAATAATACAATACTGCTTGCTATGTGAGATACTTATGCTAGCCAAGTAGCCATCCACTTGCTCTGTGGTTTCCTGAATGTAATTCTTCATAGACACAAAAACATCCACATCATCAGAGGAACCAGAGAACTGCATTGTATCTTCTTCCAAGAGGCTCTTCAGAGTCACTCATGTGATAGTGGCGATGGTAGCTGTAGCGTTTCTCTCCTGTACTTAGTTTGGGGCGTTCTACAGCTACACTGTGGTGCGTTTTCTAGTGTTTCTTCTTTGCCTGCTCTTTCCAGCAGACTGCATACCCTGTTCATATGATACTGCCTCTTGCAGCTTGGTTTGGGTATGGCATGTTTACAGTGGAAACACAAGTCAATGTAAAACTAAAACCCAAATTAAAGTACAGGTGGGACTCTAAAAAATCAGCATATAGTGCAAAAGTCCATGTACTTCAGTGTTATGACCCATAGTGGTGTTAAAATGAAGGACAGGGTGTAACACAGAGGCGTGCGCAAGATGGTAAAATAAATCAATGTTTTTATTCTATAAGGATTTAAAAAAACAATGCTCCAGATCTTCTGTAAAAAAATACTTTAAATAAACACAGTGTGATAGCTTAAGGTTTCACATTTAAAACAGACTACTATAGCTAACCTCAAATTAAAACAAGGTCCTCTGACCACACTCAAACATCTGAGGCAGGAGGAAGCTAGACCCAGTCTGGTTCCTCGTCTGTTTTAAAATTCTAAAAACAAAGAGCTATTAAACAAACAGAGCTCCTCTACTAAAAAAAACACTAAAACATACATGGCACAAATGAGGGCGACGTCACAAATCCACCCTCCATTTCTTCTGGCAGTTTACCCTTTTATGCTGCTCAGGTGGATGATCAGCTGATGCACTGCAGCTGTGCCCGCTGAAGGGAGGAGGAGGAGGTGCGGAAGCCCCTATTTGGTGATCCTGAGTCCTGTTGGAGGACTCCAGGAAACAGTGCTGATTGATGTCCAGAGCTCCTGCTCCTGGCCAAAGAGGAAGCGGCCATAATATTCAGCAATCCAGTTTAGACTGAGAGACCATTTAAAGGTCCAGGAACCCTTTGCAGGTGTTTTGGATTCACTCACTGATTAGAGTGTGACACTTTGAGTCTAGAATATTGAAACTTTTCACAATATTGTGATTGGCTGAGATTTTGAATGTGGGGTTTTCATCAGATGTAAGCCATAATCATCACAATTATAACAAATACAGGCTGAAATATCTGGCTTTGCATGGAACGAGTCTTTCTCATAGATTAGTTTCACCTTTTAAGTTGAATTACTGAAATAAATGAACTTTTGCACCATATTCATCATTTTTCAAGGTTCGCCTGTAACTTGTAATTCAAACTTTTAAAAAAATGCAGATGAGTAGAAAGTACAGATAATTGTAGTGGAGTAAAAATAAAAAGTATGCTTCAAAAAATGACTTACGTTAAGTACAGATACAGAAAAATTGCACTGTAACTAAGTACTTGTACTTTGTTACATTGCAACCCAGGGGTGAGTGTGATGGATGTTCAATTACCAATTATTTAAGCAGAAAGTCTCTCTTGCATGACTGAAATGCTGTTTGTTTCAAATGACATGAAAGTTCCTCCCTGAGTCTTCAAACTGGGATCACTCTGGCTGCCACATTCAGCAGGGAAGATACTGACCACTCAAGGGTCCTCCACATAACATCCCGTCAAATTTCAGTACACATGGAAGTGACAGTTTATAACAACAAGATATGGTAAATGGCCTGTATTTATAAAACACCTTCATAGGGTTCTACAACCCCCCAAGGCGCTTCACAACACAGTCAGTCATCCACCCATTCACACACACATTCACACGCTGGTGGGGATGAGCTACAGTGTAGTCACAGCTGCCCTGGGGTCACTGATGGAAGCGAGACTGCCGAACACTGGCATCACCGGTCCCTCCGACCACCACCAGATATCCTAACAAAAGACAAGAAATCAGAGTTTCAAGAAAATGAACTGGTGTGATTCAGCATCAGAAGAGTTCACGTGAAATAAACACCTTAGTGGTCTGTTGGTGTTGTTCCTGTGCAGCACCGTGACAAACTGCCCTGTGCTGCTGGTGGAGGCTGCTGCCGTAACCATGGCGGAGTTTGCTTAGTCTGCAGCAATGTTTAAGCGGGTGGTGCATTTATAAGTAACACCCACACGGATTCCAGGTTTCCCAGCACAACATTTCATTGTAACAAGGTAATCAATGTTATTCTCCTTACCTGTCAGTGCTTTTATTGTTGTGCTTGTTAATTCCCCTCTCAGGCAGTTTCAAGAGACTTTTAGCAAGCAGCAGCAGCCACTACTAATAATCTTTTAGGACAATGCAGATGACACCACTGTATGATAATAAGCAATGTTGAAACTGTCTGAGTGAACAGGGCTTCTCTAATGTGTGCTTTGCATAGGGATAATGTCATCTATAAAGCTGCCAGTTATAACAATGAAGTTATTTTGAGTACAACGGTTTGTAACTCTGTAAGTGTTCCCATAAAGGATGGCCTTGTGCTCATGGATTATTTACACTAAGTGCTTCTTTCTAGAGAAGTTTTCTTTCTTTTTTGGGGGTAAACAGAATAATTTATCCAAACAGAAAGATATAGGCACAATGTTTCCTCTTGTTGTTCTCATAAATCTATTTCTTTAAGTGATTTATGCTGATTTTAAATTCAAAATTCTCTTCTGTCCAGAATTTTTATTGTAAATAAATTGTTAAATGACTTGTAGTAATTTTTAGTGTTTTTGTTTTGGACCCAAGTTAACTTTTTTAACATGTTTATGAATCCTAGTGGAAAATTTGATCTGCAGGTATCTAGTATGATTCTCACCCTCGGCCCAGCTTCTGCCTCCCTCTTCGCTCAGGGTTGTGTGTGTGGGGTTGGGGGTCCGAGCCTATCAGCATGTGTTCTGTGAGAGGTGAAGTTCACTGTTGCAGAGGCTGCCAAAGCTAATACAAAGAGACACACAAACATCTCTGTGATCACATCCTCGCCCACAGGCAGCTGGGAGATGCTTTCACCTGAGCTGCATTTCTTTGAACTGGGAGTAAACCGTAACTACAGCACAGCTCACATTAAGACAGATAAAATCCAATTAACTTTTGCACTGTGACACTTGGCATCTCATCCGTTACATATTGATTACACAAAACCTTTCAGATAAATGCACTTTTCTTCTTGCAACACCTTTCTGAAAACGTTTTTGCAAAATCAAAACATGCTCTAATACTTGGTTCTTTTTAAAGATTTGACAGCACTTTAACATAAAACAATACATGTATTCAGGCACCTGTGGGAGCCTTTTCCCAGCAACTGTGCTATCAGTGCATGCCAAGAAAGTAAAATAAAGAACAAAGCTTAATTTCAGTCACAGTGCACACTAGCCCGTTATTCCTCAGTCTGATGCATCCCATTATCTATTCAGCATGAGTGTTGTTGTTAAGTGGAATGCAGAGGTGGCTCAGGAAATTATCTCTGACATTCTTTTACTCTTCATTCACAAACACTACTTAGTGTGAAATGTGTTTTGTGTGAGAAAATACAATCTTTAAGAAAAAAATAGTGAAAAAAGTGTTCACAAACCTAAAAATCCTACAAATAAAAACTGTTAAAAATCACATGCCAATAAAAGTCCTTCACGGAATGACTACAATTAATAAATACAGCATAAAACACAGTAAAATTAATTGTAATCCCGGACGAGCCCCCATTAAGTTACGGCTGGCAGGTTTAAAATTAAGGATGGTGTAGCATAAGGAGGCGTGTGCAGGATGGTAAAAGAAACAAATGTTTTTTATTAAACAATACCCTAACTAAAGTTCACTACATCTAAACAAACTGAAACAAAGCTCAACGGCTATTGTAAAACCAAAATAAATTCATAGTAATTAACAAATAACTAAATAAGCTCAAGGCCACTAATTGAGAGGAAATAAACAAAGCATGAGGCTTTTAAACAACAAATGCTCTTGGCTATAAACTGAAAATGGGCATAAGGTTATTAATCGAAAAAGGCAAACCTAAGGGCAATTCAAATAACTAAAATTAGGCTTACGGCCACTACTCAAACAAAACACACAGTTTCACAAACTCCTCTAATCACAAACCCTTCTAAAAGGTCAATACGTTAAACACCAAAATGCTGCTCTGAGCATACAACGTCATGAGTTCCTCTGAAAATACTCAATCTGTTGAACAGACAAGCTGCTGAGAGAGGAGAAGCAGCAGCATGGATCTGTGCTCTCCTCTCCCTTGTGCTTCTTCATTGGGTTTTCTGGCAGTCAGCATCCTGTGTAGTTGCATTGCTGCTACGTTCCTCGTGTCACTCTGGGTGAACAAGGAGTTGGAATGTAGAGTATTGTATGACCCAAACACGGGGATGCTAGCATCGGGGAAAGGCTAACTCGCAGTTGCTCTGGGAACGGCTATACGTGACTCGATTAGTAACGAGACCGTATAGTCAATCCGGAGGGAGTAAGTAAAACACACTTACTTGTAGGTGAATGTCTGTACGACCAAAGAGCTGAATGACTCAGTAATTGAAGCGCTAGATGGCTCAAACTCTAGGCACGGTTTCGAGGAAACAATGACTGAGTGCTGGGCAGATGAGGTCAACTTCCTGATAAAGGTTTGCGTGATGATGTGGCGGGGTGAGTTCCTGTGAGGGGGATGATAGGAACTGGAGTTCTAGGTGTTAGTTTGGCGTCTGGAAGGGTGTTGGCGAGCAGGAACAGTGACACCTCACCAACATCACCCCCCACCGTAACCCTTTTAACAGTGCTTCCCAACCCTGGTCCTCAGGGCACACTGTCCTGCAAGTTTTCCATGCCTCTGCTTCAGCACACCTGATTTAGATTGCCTCCTCAGGAGGACATCACATGCTGCAGATGCCTGTTAATCACTCATTCGTTTAAGTCAGGTGTGTGGCAGCAGGGAAACATTGGTGTTTGAAAGGGCAACATGGAAAACATGCAGGACAGTGGTCCCTGAGGACCAGGGTTGGGAAACACTGCCTTATAAAAGAACAACACTATGTTCTCCCAAACAGTCCAGTATCCAACAAAACCTAAAAACCCTCTCCCGCCCTACATCCTGACCCAACTGACCCACCAGCCACTCAAACCAGACTTCCCCAGCAACACCCAAGTCTGACATCATCACTCATCTCTGTACAGCATATTTCCCACATCTGACAAAGACGTGCTCAACAGCCTCCTCAACTTTACACCTGTCACACAGTCCATCTACGTGTTTCCCTATCCTAAAAAGGGTGGCATTCAAACAACAATGTCCCGTACGTATCCTGCACAGCAGAGCCCCCTCTCCTCTACTCAGTTCTGTAGGTCTAACCACTGCCACCAACCTCTGGCACAGAAGCAAATGCCTGCCCTTCGACTCGGTATCCAACACCCCCTTTGCCACAGCTTACTGCTCACCCTCAAAGCCATACTTTTGCCTTCCGACCTATAGAAAGGTACCTTCATTTCCACAACCCCCCTTTTTGTAGCTGCTGTCTTGGGTGCTGGCTCCAGGAAGCAGGAGATGATGCTGTCTGTGGTCCTGAGCAGCAGCTGTAACAACATAAAAAGTTTTATTTTAAATATCAAGTGATTCAGTCATAATGCTTCTTTGCAGGCATTTAGTTATAGAAAGCATGATTTTTTTCCCCATCTTTTGCTATTATAACATGTTCAGAGACAAATGCATGATGACTATAATGTGACTCACCTATAGAGGTCAAAGTTGTCTGCAAGGCAAAATGTAAAGCTGCCAAAACAAATGGAACAGCTGCAGCATTTGTAGCCATTTTGTGTCGTTCAGAGTTGTACGGAGGGTTTTTGTTAACAGCAGGGAGCCTTTTTTATGTCAGCTTTTCCTCGACCCTGTCATGTCAAAAAGTGACCACATCTGTAGGCTATTTGCACTCAGCAGCAGGAGAATATTAATATCCGTGTTCTGAATAAATACTGCACCTACTGACATAGCCTTTAAAATGGCAAAGAAGCAGCAAATAATAACGAAGCAGATTCATGTCTAATACAAATCCTTCCTCATAATGACTCAGTGCAGATGTTCAATTCATGTTCATTAGCCGTTTTTATTTCCAAATGGTTAAGCAGTTCAGATGCAGATCAATGTTTGGATTCATATTTTTCAAAAAAAGAAATAAAAACAGGAATATTGTATTTGTGCAGGATTTGTAGCCCCCGCTTTAAGACACTTCCTTCCTTCTCTGTGTGAATGAAAAGCCTCAGAAGCTTGGAAAATAAAGAAAAGCTTCTGCATAAAAGGAAAAAACATCACGTATTCACAAAATACTAAAAAGAAAACACTTGAAGGGAAATGGGTTGAAATCAAGGCTGTTTGAATTCATGCAGTTTGTGTCTTTTTTAACTGATTTCTGCAGCATTGAACTTAAAAAATATATTATTAACAACCTTTGTCTCTGATTCTGTTCATGTCTTTTATCAACAAAATGTCTACATGTAGTGAAGAGGCAGAGAGTCTTTCTGAGAACGTCCTGTTGGTCTCTTCAAGCAAGGACCTTTAGCAGTCACTGGAACGGTTTAAAGCTGAGTGGGAAGCAGCTGGGACGAGGATAAGCAACTCCAAGTCGGAGGCCATGGTCCTTGACTGGAAAAGGGAGGTTTGCCAACTCTGGTTTGGGAATGAGTCACTGCTCCAGGTGGACAAGTTTATGTATCTCGGGGTCTTCGGGTTCAGGAGTGATGGTTGGAGGTAGCGGGAGATTATTTTTGGCATCGTTGTAGATGTGCTACCAATCTGTCAAAGAGAGCTAAGTCAAAATGCAAAGCTATTGAATTACCAATCAGTCTATATTTTAACTCTCATCCATGGTCATGAGCAGTGGGTAATGTCTGAAAAAACAAGATCAAGAATAGCTTCTGAAATGAGCTTCCTCTGCAGAGTGACTGGAGTCACACTCAAGGATGTGAGGAGTTCAGCTGTTGGGGGGACTTTAGTGTTGCTCCTCTTCAGTGAAATGAGCCATGTTAGATAGTTTGGGTATCTGGTGAGGATGCCTTGAGGTCTTTCGTTGAAGGTGATTTAAATAAAGGCCGTTGGTAGGAGACCTCAGGGCAGACCCAAAACTTACTTAAATGTCACAGCTGACCTGATCTGGCTGGATGGAGGAGCAGGGAGCTCCAGGGTAAAAGGCAAAACATGGATGAATCAAGGGTGACCCCCAGGGAATCATGGAAGTGACAAAAATTGCAGTTCCACTCTCATCCACTAGGGGCTGGCACCAGAAACAGGCAAATTCTCATTGACTCCCATGTTAAAAATGTCAATTTCACAGCAGAAATAAACATGGTTACAGCCTGGTTCAAAAAACATTTTAGGTTTAATAGGTCTAGTTTACAGTCATGACAACTCTGAGGTGGTTAATCTTTTGTAACTCTTTCGTTCAGGTGTAATTAAATGCTTGAAATTATAAATAATTAGATTTGATTGACTGGTAGCATGAGCGTCAGAGCTAGCGCTAGTGGCTAGCTCCTGAGCAGGCCTCAGCCTTACGTTAATAGATGTTCTGCCATTTTAACTCTCTGAACTTTAGTTGTGTCCTCTGTGTGTTCATGTTTGGAGGTTAATCATGGAATCATTTGGACATATATGGCAAGCTTTTGCATTGATTGCACTAAGAGATCATCCAAGAAGTATCTGCTTCATTTTATCGGTAAGTAAAATTATATTTCTGTACTTTAATTTGCTGGTTGAATAGATGAAAATGCTGTGTGTTTAACATAACACTGCTTGGTCAAAATGGGATAAAATATTACGTGTTGGTGGGGCTGGCTGGGTACTGAAACTTGAGCTAGCTAAGCTGGCTGAGGCTAGCGGAGGTTTCCGGGCTTCGCTGGTCCACCGTGGTCAGAGATCTGAGAGGTTGCCACTGCAGAAGGGAGGATTACCGAGTTTTGGTACCCTTCAGCAGCGGTGGCCCCACAATCAGAGATCTGCAAATCTGCCGCTCCAGCCTTCTGGAGGTTACCTGAGCGAAGTGGGCGCCCGGCTTCTCCCATCTCCCGGCCGGGAACAGCCACTATATGCAGGCAGCTGGCTGCTCCCGTCTCCTGGGGCATCCGAGCCACGCTGCCGCTCAGCTCCCATGCGATGCTGTAGTGCTCTTTGAGTTGATGCGTGCTTCAGTTTTGAGTCACTCAACCGCATTTTTCTGTCTAAAAGTGCCCAAAAACCTTTGTTGGCTACCCCCATTGGCTCCTAGCTCCATGTTAGCTTTGGGTTAGCTCATAGCTACATTGGTTCAGAGTTTGATGGGTGTCAATCATTTGCTCCCACCCTCACAGCCCCACTCTCAGCTCCATCTCTTTGCCCATTTTTGGATTTGGTGGTAGTGACGACACAAGTTACACAACCAAGATGGCGGTGATGGGAACCGCCCATTTGGCTTCAGATAAGCCCCACAGAAAGCTATGGGTGTGGTTTGTCCATCTTCTTTTTACAGTCATTGTGATGAATGGATGGACTTTGAAATGCAGGTGATGGGCAACTTTTATAACATTTAATCAAATTAAGTGGTATGATTTGGGTACTGTTCAGCACTCTAGTGTAGCTTCCTGATTGTTAAAAGTGCTTTACAAATACAGTTTGATGATTATGATGAAGTCACCCATTTAACTGAAAATAAATAAATAAATAAATAAATAAATAAATAAATAAATAAATAAATAAATAAATAAATAGATAGAATAAGAACATTGAAAACCCCTGTGACGAAAGTTAAAATTCCCAAATTGAAATACATGAATAATTTAAAAAAATCCTGCAAGTGCACATTTTTAATCCAGTGTGAATAAAATTCAATGTATATCAACTGCCACCTGGTGCACTCATACATGCAATAAAACTAATAAATGGCAGTCAAGAGTGGTGAACAACAGGATTTGAGATCTGACATGTTTTTCTCAGACAAAAGCACAACAGAACAAAGTCTCAGTTTATGCAACATCGTCACTCAAGTTCCTGAAATGACACAAACAAAACACAACACAACAGTAGAACGAAGCTTCATAAAGGACTGGGAATTTTCTCTCAACAAGAAAATGAATTCAAAGTCATTCTTGTTCTGTATTGGCTTCAAAGTGATTTAGTCCCTCAAGTAAATATGAGCCAAATTGAAAAACAGGTTGGTAGTGAATTTAAAAAGCTTCCCTTCACAATCAGCCGTTCTTGATGCCTCACAAACATATTGAATGCATTTTCTTCCATTTTAAAACATTTTGAAACCTTCATTGCATAAATTCTTGGCAGCTGCAGAGACTTTATCTTTTGCTGGTGGGCTGTGTTCTTTTTCTTCTTTTATTTTTTTTGGCACTCTAGCACTTGTGGATCAGAGAAATAGTGTGAAAAACGGCAGGAGTGAAGGTGCATGCTTGTGCATGTGCATCAGAAGAAGCATGAACCAATCATGAAACCCCAGCTGCAGCTTGTTACCAGTGACCAAAGGTCATTTCATGTTTAACTAAAATATCTGCTGTTCAATTAAAGCCAAATTAAGGTGCCTAATGAAAAAACAAACCATGCATACTCCTTTAATAAAGCACCCACACATTACATAGAGCCAAATTTACTTTAACTGCAAGTTGTCTGCACAAAACCCACAAACATAATTGCTGTATCACATTTGATCAGAGGCAGAAAATGATGACCTGAAAGTTATCAAAACTGTTTGTGGTTTTGTAGTAGAAGCTCAATCTAATTAATACTGACTAATTGATTCCTCACTTAACTGCAGCAGGTTTATTACAAATAAACAAAAACAATCTTCAACTCTATTTTTAGTTCCAGTGATTTGAGTTATTTATGAAAGAAAAAAAAGACCCTCAGTATCTTTTCATTTCCATGGCTGCTCTTTTTAGAACAGAAAGCAGCAGTGTTAACTTTGTGATTTTTGCTCTCCAGCTGTTCCTGAACAGTTTTAGTCATGTTGTAGTGCTCGATGTGTTGTTGGGAGAAATATTCCTGTAAGAGACCAACGCTGCCTTTGGTAGATGTTTTGTAACACGGTGTAGGTGGGACATGTCAGAGAGAAAACCAGTAGCAGGAGAATCCCCATGGAGTGTTCTGCTGCAATTAGATCTCCATCTTTTAAATTCTTGATATACACATTTTGTGGTTCACCTGCAGAATTGCAGTGCAATATAATAGCACGAATGATTTGCTACGCCATTAAAAATGTAGAATAGGAAATCCTCACTTTTCAGAGCCGATCATAGTCAGTTTAGGAGGAAAACATTTCTCTCCTCAGCAACACTCCCCAGGTCCTTGTTTCAGGGTCTGAAGTGATGTTTAATCCCTTCTGCTGTTACATTTGTCTTCCATCTTATGTTGCAGCTAACATAAATTTTTAAAAATGTACATTAAATTTTAAATGGCATGTAAGAAGATAATGAACCCCATGATTATCCTGAGTTTTGTCTTGGTATTGTTTATGGTTATCATTCTTATTGTGGTTATTTCTTTGTTTATCTTAAATGTTTTTTTTTTATTTTGTCCTTGAATCCTTTTGTGTTTTTGCCCACTGCAGCTCCCCAGTTACCTATCTCATTACCTTCACCTGTCTGCATCCAGTTTATCAGCTCACCTGTTCTCACTCAACTATCACTCTCTCAGTGTGTGTGTGTGTGTGTGTGTGTATAAAATAAACATTTTTACTGTTATGTTTATCCATATGAACTTTATTACAGCAGGAGGGACAAGCATACACGCAGCATTCATCTTGTAACTCTCAACAGAACTTCCCCTGAACTCTACACTACACCTCTATATATATTAGCAGTGTTCTGCTGCCACCTAGTGTTCAGTTCATTACACATTTACAGTGTTCCATGTCCATTTACACTTCATCAATAACACATGTACTAATATATTGTGGCGGCCCTGCCCGCTGCTAGGCAGGGGTAGCGGCCGCAAAGCATTGTGGGGGTTAGTTCGGGGTTGTTTTGTTCTGTTTTCGTTGTGTTCTGCGGGGTTCTGTTGGGTTAGGTTGTGTTGGGGTTATTTGACTTTTATTTAGGGTTCGTTTTGTGTCCTTTTTAGTTGGTGTCAGTTTGCACCGTAATTCATTGTTTTATGTCGGGAGGTGAAGAAGGGCTGCTCGGCAGCGAATAAAGTGTTGTTGACTTGCTGCTGGTGTGTCTCCTTGGCTACCGCTGCATCCACTCCCCGCTAGGTGGCGACAGAGGCCGTCACAATATACACATCCCAACGAATCCCACAGTTATTACCTTTATAATGAAACCAAAGTAATAAAACAGACCTTGTGGTTACAGTAATATACTCATGTGGGCATGCCATCTGTGCCTCACTAACATTATTATTAATAAAAAAATAACTTGGGCGCAAATTGTCTTGAATGATTAAAATGTGATTAATCAAGATCAATTAATTACCAAACTTCTAATTAATTAGATTATTTTTTTCACTGAGTCTCACTCCTAATATGTATCCTCTTTTACCTTTTACCATTGAAGTCCTTTGTTATCACACTTTCAGCCATCAAATGTCTTGCTGTTTCGTGTGGTAAATCTCCTCTATCCCATTGTCTAGGCTAGTTACGTTAATCTGAATCCATTCTAAGCATGGCTTATGCTTTTCTTAATCTGTTTGTTTTTGACCATTTCAGCATCACTGCTGGCCAGTAGCATCCTGTCTCCAGGATGCTGTGACAGATAAAACTACAGAGGGATTAAGAGATGTCGTGCAGCAATGTACCTTTTCAAGCTGACATCATACAGTGTTTGTTTCATCAAGACCGGCTCTGCAAGCTCTAAAAGCAGACTAAGCTACTATTTCTACTCACTGTTTGCAAACACAGCATTTAAACTTGGCTACTCTTCCTCAGATTAACTTATAAGACTCCACTGCAACAGCACTAGTGTATAACAGATAGACTATTGCCAGCAAGGAAATTAAAACCTTTTTAACCTGTTGTTTCAGAGTGGAAGGGTTCTTAAAGGTAATTTAAAAATCAGCAAACTGCCTACATTTATGCTTATGGGTCATGAACACTGATACGGGACAGAGAGAAAGGATAAAGTTAATTTATGATCTTAAGAAACTGTGGCCAAATAATCAAGTGAGTTCAACATTTAAACGTTGCAGCCCTGAAGTCTTAAAAAAATAAACCAAATACTTAACATCATTGGGGTTCTGCAGAATAGATGACATTAGTTCACTAGATGTTGCTTTTTTGTAATTTTCTTCGAGATTAATTCTGCTTAGCTTTCTTTAAAGTTACACGCTGAAAGCTACTGTATAAAGATGACATACACTGCACAACATGTTCAATTGTTCTGTTCAGCTCCAGCTCAAATTGTATCAAGTTTCAGAAATTCACCGCTCACAAATTATGTTCTCACACCGTACGACCTGATGCTCGGGTGCAACATGACTGCTCCCAGTGTACCTGCATACATGACACGTCGAACTGTACCGCAAGGAAGAAGAAAAACCCAAAAGCCAGGAGACGCTTGCTTGAGAATGAGAGAATGCTCAACAAAAACAAACAAGCTTACTTGTGAATCTTTGCTATTCTGTGCAAAGACAAGTGTAAAAAGAAAAAGAGAAGTGGTTTTTGGACAGCAGTGCGATACCCTCATGAGGGGAACGCAGAGTTTCAAACAGGTTTGACTTTCATGCAGCGGTAATATTGGTGATCGGGAGCTGGTTGAGAGGTGTTGATCACTTCTTATTGTCGCCTAAATACTACAAGATGCACGACACAAATAAGCCGAAACTCAGCTCCGATCCCAAAACTTGTCACACAAGTGGAATATTGGCACAGAATGGTCAAAAGCGTTTGCTCAGCCTAAAAGGAAAGTCTAAAAAATGGTAACGCTTTCTGGCTTGTTGCAGGCAGCTTCTGTGCAACGTACCAGGTGTTAGCTTGACCCCAACTTTCCACAGGACGTGAAAGCGGCGCAAAACATACTACACTGCAATTAGCCGCCGTTATAGTGGACAGGGTCCTTTCCACCGGCAGCTATGTTTAACGTTTTGGACGTGTCCCAGAAGCGACGGGACGCTATCCTTATGTCTTGAGTCTATTTTTTATGCGCTACGCTTCTAAAAAACTTTAAACTCCGCAGTTTAGATCACAACACAAAGGCAGTGTAAAACATCTGGAATCTTCCTAAATAAAAGGTACATGCAGTACATAATTTCCTGGAAAACCACCGTAGCCGATGTAAACAAAACAGAAAATAAACCACATGCAGCTGTCTTTCTCCTTGCTTGTAATTGTGTGGACTTCTAAAATCACATGTGGTGTTGCAATTCTCCCGTGATTATGTGACCTCGCGGGATCAGCTGTGTGGAACTCTTTCACTCCCGTTCAGAATCGCTCCCGGTTGGGAATGAGCTCACCGGGTAAAACGGCGCTATTACGTTGCACGCCGCTTTCACGTCCTGTGGAAAGCCGGGGTGAGACTTTTGACCTAAAGAGCTTTCTAATCAACTATGGTGCTCTGGGTTTTTACTGAATAGGTTACCACAGTAACAGCTATGTCTCAATTTGAGATTAAACAATCTTGTTACATCTCTGATTTTATATTAAAATGTCTATTAACAAATAAAAAAGTAAACAAAAACGTGACAAAGGTTTGTAAATTTGCAGAAAGTTTAGAAAAATTGGATTATATCTTTTCAAAACTAAAAGCCTGTCAGCTGTAAGATCCCCAGGGCAATGTCAAACTCTTCTTGTGTTGTTTTATTTGCAGGAATCTAGCATCATCCTAAATCCTATTTAAAACCAATCAGTTTAAATAACAACTGATCCAATTAGCATGCAGGGAAGTAAATCCAAATAAACCAAACACAAAGCAATGGCGTCAACACTGTCAGCAACAACAATTTGGCAGCTATTTTCAAACCTCATAGCCATACCAATCTGAAGGTGATGACTTTGAGTGTTTAGTCAGTCTGTCTCATGACTACAATTGATGGTGACAAATTACAAGAAGCGTTTGTGAGGGAGTCGCCAAAATGTCTCTATATGTTTGCAAGACCAATGTCTATGCATGAGTTGTAAGGCCTTAAAGTTTTTAAAAGAGTCACAGTGCTATTGCTGTTGTCCAGAACCAGTCTGGGTCCACTCTCAGTTTAGTTTTCATGAGTTGGAAAGGAAAAGAAATGTGAGAAAAGTTTGAAAAGCAACTATTGTGACTGATTGAGCCAATAAAAAGATGATCTGACATTTTGAGTGTGACAACAGTGTGAAAAAAACTGTGAATGAATTAAAAAACAATTGAGACATTTTGTGGTTTAACAGCATCAAGACAACTTCTGCACATTTCAATAAACATTTGCTAGTTTTATTGCAATTTTGTGTCCAGGTCAGTAGTCACAGCCCACAGGGATATGGGCCTTTGGATGGAAGACTGCCTGAAAATACTTGGTGCTGTAGAGTGTCTGTGTCTTTATTTAGAGTGGTTTTCTTCTAATGGGAAAATTGGAAGTTCAATTCCCAACACTGTCAGCAGAACGCTGAACCCCGTCATGCCCTCAATAGGCTCCTAATTAGGAGAAAGCATCAAAGGGCTATATGAGTGAACGCAAAATAATTCAAAACGTTCGTGTAAAACGTCATTTAGAATAATAACTATACAAAGTGTTCTAAAATCATCAACCAGGGGTAAACCTTTATAACAGGGTCCTACAGAGATGAGAACTCTCAGAGTAAAGCAGCACATAAACATTTGCTGAAGGTCGAGCTCCTCTTCCTCAGGTTAAATAACAACATATTTACAGAAGGGCTTCATTTGCTCACTTTGAAGGACAAGCGCTGAGATGCAAACCCAGTTTATCATTTTAATTTTCTTTCTTAATATTGCGTCTTTAATGGGAATTTAAAATCCAACTCCCACTCCACTGTGTAATGTTCTTATGGGGAGTTTTGAGAGGCATGTTCATAGATAAGAGAAAACGGGTTAATTTCATCTTTTTGCTGTGAGCTAGAGCTGAGGGGCAGTCTAGTTCCATGTAGCTTTCATCTAAAACCTACATGAGATGTACGTTTCATCCCCAGGCGGCCCTGCTGACGCCACCACTTTTGTTTTTGTACTTATATATTTGAGGAAGTTTCATCACTATCTGTTTTTATGTTAAGTGGTTTTTAAAGAGAAAATTAAAGAGAAAGAGACGGTTTTGAAGCTAATGCCACCTAAGAAAAACATTCAACTTAGCTTGCATTTTTAATATGTTTAAAAGGAAACACACTTATTAAGCCTAATGTGTGTTCAAGAGCATCCTCACCTCTGATTTGAGTGGTAAGCAAATTTATAAAGGGGAAATAATTAAAGCCTAAGTGCTTTTTATCTTCCACAAGAATGGAAATCTATTTTTTTTTACTTCATCCTCCTCATGTTTGTACTCCAGCATGATCAGATGAGTCTTTGTTTAGCAGGAGAAGGGAAAAAAGAGCTAAAGATGTGTAGAAGAGACAGTTGGCTCATTATAGCCAGAAGCAAAAGTTCTCTGAACAAAAGTCATGTGGTTTGTGTGGGCACATGTCTTCTAGTGCTGGCTTTGATTTCCTTACTTTCATGTAAAAACGAGCTGCTCAGTCTGTTCTGTTTTGCATGTCGTTGCTTCAGCAGTTCCCCCTCTTTTTACTGCTGGTCCCTGTGACCCACCTCTGCACAGAGATCTTTTAGGTGCTCTGTGGATACAAGAATACTCTGCTGATGCATCAGTAAAGCTATACGTAGAATCTGGTTTCAGTTAAGATTGTTATTGTTCACAATATGCCATTAGGTATCTTTAAAGAGTCAGAACCAAAATGTTGCTGCTGTCTCAGATTCTGTCAGAAAAACAAGATTAGAGAATATTACTGTCTGATGGGAAAGAAGAATGTATTCAAATCCATCGATCTGCAGCATCCTGACATTATTTTAATTCCCTTTCTAAGTCTGGAGGCATCAGATGATGTTTAAAGATGTGGTTGCAGTGGTCTCTAGAAGGAATGAATGCCCTGTAAGTACTCGGGGGGGGGCGGGGGGGGGGCAGTGTGTTGGTTTTAGGAAATAGAAGTGAGCCACATCAGAGCCGAGCTTCAGACGGCAGGATTTGGAGTCTTATTTACTGATGTTTGGACATCTGGCCTTGGATTAGTTAATAGCAACACAACTCTGCCACTGACTGCACTGCAACGTTGTCCACAAATTACACATGCATGGAGGAGTTCTGCTCTGTGGTGGAGTTGCTAATGCTAATGATTAGCTTCTACTAGCCGAGACGTTCTCTGCTGTTTCCTGGACGCTAAACCAACAACAGCCTTCCCCGTCGTGAGTCAAGATGGGTGAGTCCATGAATGTTAAGTGACAGTGTGACGTAGATCTGTCAGGATTTTCCAATCCTAGAGTTTCACCGTCTATTTTCTATCAGAAGCTAATGCAGGAGATAGGTGTAGGAGACTATTTTCATGTTCAGCCTGCATGAAAAACTCAGAGTGACCAATTATAACCAGAAATAATAATGTAAAGGGAAACTATTCAGTTTTGGCTTGCTTTTAGCACCCCCTAGAGTCTGTTATTATTTCACTGTAAAAGCAAATATGAAACTTCTCTCCTCGCTGTGCGTTCGTCTTTTTAACACCTTAATCTAACTGCCAAAATGTCTCCTCAGCCTTCATTAGTGTCTACAGGAGCGGTTCATCACTAAATCAAACAAATCAGCTGTGGGATCTAAAACATGCAGGAAATGTGTTGGAAGCAGACTGCAGCGTCAAGCATGTCAGTTCCACATTACTACAACTAAAGTAGGACCCTAACAGGTAGTGGCCCTCCAACTCTGAAGTTGCAATTGCGGTCTGAGTGACTTTTCATTAACCCTGTAAAGGGTCATTTTAGCACACACTGGCTCAAGAAAATGATTTAAACGTATGAAAAAGTTGCATAGCTTTAAAAATGGCTTTTCAGTGAACCACACCTTTAAAATATAATTTAATTTTTATGCTTAACTGACTAGATCCTCCTAAAGAGGTTGAACTCAGGACTTGAGCAGCTCAGACTGACCGCCTGGCAAATACAAGACCTTCCTAATTATTTTGGCCATGTTGAATAAGTGTAAACAGTTTCTTTCTGAGAGTTTCTAAAGTTTATTAGCTTGCTTTATCATCCTTCAAAGCGACTTCATATGACCTTAGTCTGTTAATTATGCTAGCAATTTGAGCTTTGATCTTTGGAGCAGATCTCTTTTTAGAGCCAGCTGTAGATGCTCTGGTCCTCTAAGTCGATCGCCCATATCCAATTAGGCTGCAAATTTGACAAGAGCCGAGAAACTTTGGTATTTCCTCTCTTCAAATACTTTAAACTCAAAGTCTGCAAACTCTGCAGACAGCTGATTAATGCACTCTGCCATGTCCAGAGATGGAGGCTCTCCTTTAGTTATTTTTGCAGGAAATTTGAGTACTTATGGGCCAACAGCCACTGAACTCACTATGAACACTGATTTTATTAACCTTTTGTGGATCATCTAAAACACTACTGCAGCAACTATTTACATGTTTAATAATGTCACTCTTCCAAGGGAGAAGAGTAATTAAATCAAAAATCAGCTTGACAGATTTTGTCTGTTAAGATTATTTAAGATTATGATTGAACTTTAGTTCAATCAACAATATTGAGATCACATTTTAATCTGTTAGTTAAATCACAAGAGAGGCAAGAGGATTTTATAAAAAGGTGAAGTGATTCCAAAGCACACATTTATAAATGATAGAGATGTTTGAGATCAGCTGTTTTACCAATATCTGATATTCCATTATAGTCGAACTCTTCATTTCTAATACCGATATGAAACAATACAAATACACAGGGTATAGAAAAGAATATAATCTCAGTATTTCCTGTTTTTTACTTCTTGAACTGTAATTTTGATCTTTCTAATGGATGTTATAGGTTACACTGGATAAGTAAAGCTGGTAAGATAGTTTTTGTTTGTGTTGCATTTAAGGCTGCAAAACAAGCAGATTGAAGTCTTACAAAGGGGGTCATTGTTTTCTACACTGACTGTATATGCGGGGCCCCTGCCCAAAAAAAACAAACAAATAAACAAAAACAAATCATTTTAGGTAAGTTCTTCACATATCTTCTATTGTGTTGCTTAAACTTTAAATATATTATCTGTGGAAATCATGTCAACTACTAATTTAAGTTAGGCCAGGTGGTGTTACATTTTAATGCCAATAAGATAGATAATAATGGTAGGCTGATCATTTCAGGTATCCCTAATAAATAATAAAAATCAAATACATTTATTGCAAAGTGAACATGCTAATTGCACAGAATATTCTTTCTGTTCTGTCATTAGCCATTTTACCATCCACCCAGCGAGCCGTATGCTGTTTATTAGACGCACAAACATGCTTGAGTTCCAGTTGTGCAGAAACCTTAAATTTGCATGGTACTGATCTGTCTTTTGTTATCATCCATTCTTGTCCCAGCACTTCTTTAAGACTCTGAGTTTGTTCTGTGTGAATCTAAATAAAATCATGTGAGCTGTCAGTCTTCTTAGTCTTCTTTCTGCTAATCTCTACTAGAAACAAATGTACTTTAAACATCCAATATTACATTTTAAGCAAGAAAAAAAGTTTATTGGAATTTGGGAATGCTACTCTTCTGCCCATAGAGCCTAAGAAAACCCCGGCCAGTCTTTAAAATTAGATTACAAGGCCCTTGAATGTCTTGTAGTTAGTGTAAATTGTCCTTACCTTACAGTTTATGAGAAGTGGCAGGACACTATAAAAAGAGCCAGTAGGATTAAGACAAACATTTTAAGTGCTGGTGCTGCATATTGGTGAGTGCCAGAACCACTCTGAGTAGTAGAGAGAACAGTGGTGACTCTACTCTTTTGATCTAAAACTATGTCCCAGTTCAATATTTAATATTAATAATTAGTTGTCAGTTGATGTTGATGTCAGCTGTTTGTTGATTTACTGATTTTTTTCTTGTATATTTAAACAAAACAAGAGAAGAGGGATCTTTTACTGAATGTTATGTATACATACATACAGTCCCTATCAAAAGTTAGACAACTTGAAAAATGGCCAAAATTCATATTTTGCATGACTGGATCTTAACAAGGTTTCAAAAGCCCTTCAATATGCAACAAGAAGAAATGAGAGTGAGACAAAAAAATTTCTGAGCAGCAATTATTGAAGACAATTAAACTGAAACAGGTTATTTTTCGCCTGATCAAAAGTTAAGACCACATGTATTTAAGAAGCCAAATCTGCACAAAAATGAGGATTCATTGTTACTTTCTGTCAGGTAGTCACACTGTCAAGATGTTCTGACGGCAAAGACAAGAACACATTTCTTTTTTGAACGTGGTCGAGTTGTTGAACTGCATAAAGAGAGTCTCTCATGGTGCATCACCACTGCTGAAGTGGGACCCAGTAAGACAGTCATCTGGAATTTCTTAAATGATCCTGAGGGTTATTGAATAAAAAAGTAAAGTGGAAGACCCAAAATTTATTTACCAGCACTGAGTCAGAGGATCCAATAGGCTGTTTGTCAAGACACTTGTCGATCCTCGACCCAACTTAGAACCATTACTGGTGTCGACTACAGCCTCATAATCATCAGATGGCATCTGAGACTGTAGGGCTTCAAAAACAGAAACAAGGTCTTCAAAGGCCTCGTCTCCTTGAGCGCCACAGAACTGATGCAAGAGAGCACCAAACACAGGAGATTGAAAGGTGGAAGAAAGTTTTACTATCTGATGAGAAGAAATGTAAACTTGATGGTCCTGGTGGTTTCCAACGTTACTGGTATGCCAAGCAGATCCCACCAGGGTTTTTCAACAGGACTATGCTAATAATATAATAATAATACACAATGCCTGCAGGACAAAGGACTTCTACAAGGAGAATAGCATCACTCTTTTAAACCATCCTGCATGGTTCACTGATATAAATCCAAATGAGAACCTGTGGAGACAAATGGCAAGTTTGTAAAAATGGACATCAGTTCCAGACAGTAGATGCCATTCATGCAGCCATCTTCATCACTTGGAGGAATGTTCCCACTCACCTCATGGAAACACGTACATCAAGCATGCTGAAACAAATTTTTAAAGAGTTCAACAATAATGCTGGAGCTACTCATTACTGAGCTCACGTGTGGAACTATGATGGGGTGAGGTTGCAGATTTTTGGGAGGTGTGGACTAAAAATTTTGATCATACATACATACACACATATATATATATACACACACACATATGTATATATCTTTATATATACATATATAAAGAGATATATACATATGTGTGTGTGTATATATATATATATATATATATATATATATATATATATATATATATATAAACTTTTTCTAACATTATACATTACTGTCATTTGCCTCTCAGGTCAATTGCAAAAAGAATAGAATGGGCCTCATTTTAAAGGAAGGACAATAAAAAAATAATTTTAAAATGTCAGATTTAACCAGCAGCTATTAACAAAACAGCTAAAGCTTTAAGGTCAGTGCTTCAACCATTAGGTGAGACATTTCGGGTGGAGTCTGTGTAATGTCTGTTCTAATGCTTTCCTCTGTTGTTCAGTGAAGTGAATAACAGCAACAAATCAAAGCTGATGCCTTCTCTCGTCTCTGATCATTTCCCTCTGGGCAATCCAAACAAGTAAAGTGAAACTGAAAAGGACAAAATAAGCTATTGATGGCTGTGGAATAAGTTCAGGAAAGTACACCTACAATCATTTGTTTTTGAAGTTTGGTGCTTTTTAGAGGAAAGCAGTCTGGAGCGGCTCATGACAGGAAGTTTGTTAATGTAAACATCAGTGTTTATCTGGAGAATTGATCCATATCATGATTAAACGCTTGAACAGAGTTTATTTTGTTTTACGTTTTAGGTCAGATAAAATAAAATGTTGCTTCAAAGAAAAGGAAATAAAGGGATTCAATGATTTTTGTGATGTTCCATCAGCCATTAATTGTTAAACATGTTTGTTTTCAATATAGATTTTATTGGTGCTAAAAAAACAATCATGTTTTTTACTTGATGTGACCATTTTTCTTTGTCACAATAAAAAAAGACAGACCTATATGGGAGACGGCGGCTCAGACTTTAGGAGTTCACCCTGTAATCGGTGGGTTGCAGGTTCAAACAGCAGTTACTGTATGTCAGCCGTTGTGTCCTTGAGCAAGACACTTCACCCTCCTTGCCTGCTGGTGGTGATCAGTGTGGGTCATTTATCGCTTATCATTCTCCCCCAGTGTAGCTGCTACTTTCTTCATGACCAGATTTATAGTGGTTTTCTCCACGTTTAATGCTCCTTTCATCCTGAAAGAAGGATTCGAAGCTCACTAAACTCACAGCCATTTTTCTTCTCCATGTCTGGTTTGATGAGGTCAATTTGGTGAGACGAGCATTTGTAGTCCGCTATGTCTTTTCACACAAAACCTAAAATAACTTTTGCCGCCTGTCGAAAATAAGTGCTTCCTTGGCATCAAATCATCTCTTTAAAATTCACGAATATCATATGTAAAATCCATGATATATATCAAATGGCATCAGGAAATACCTTTTATCAGTCCATAGACCTCCATTCATTTTTTTGGGCAGTCTGGTTCGGAAGTAGATGGGCATGACAAAGGCACCCTATCAGGGCCTTATGAGAAGCACCTATGCTGTTTAAAATCTGATTATGGAGCCAGAGGTTAATTAAAAACATATTGTGGTAAAATTGTCATCAAACATTTGAGTATTTGAGTATCCATAAGCTTCTTTATGCAGGTGATTTAATTTGTCCATTTTGAAAATGAACATAAAACTAAAGCATTGTACTTAAAAAACACACTGTTTCAATTCAATTTGAATTTACATCACACACACACACACACACATTAATTTCACCTGTTTTTAAAGGGATACTATGCAGTTTTGGCTTGTTTTTAGCACCCCCTAGTGTTCCTTTAGTGAAAGCAAAAGTGAAACTTATCTCCTCGCTGTGCATTCGTCTTTTTAACACCTTAATCTAACTGCTGAAATGTCTCCTCAGCCTTCATTAGTGTCTACAGGAGCGGTTCATCACTAAATCAAACAAATCAGCTGTGTTCATGATCTAAAATATGCAGGAAACAAGCTGGAAGCAGACTGCAGCACCAGGCGTGTCAGCTCCATTTTCTTAGTCCAACAGAGACTGGACTGGCACTCTAAAGTTGCAAGTACGGTATTCTGGCCACAGAGTGCGGTGGGAGTCTGAGTGACATTTCATTAACCCTGTAAAGGGTCATTTTAGCACATACTGGCTCAAGAACATGATTTAAAAATGTGAAAAAAACAGATTTTATAGCTTTATCACTATTATTCAGTAAATAATTTAAATCTTTAAAGAAAACATTTTAAAGTTTCTCACTGGGCTGCAACTGTTGGAGGAAAATTGCAAACAGGATTTGTAACCGAGTCTCCAAAATGTTGTGAAATACTTGAACGTTTCTTAATTCCCTTCCATGAGTCATAGGGCTTAACTCTCTCCTGACTGGACTTTTGAACAAACATTTGGCACAAATGATTTCATCTCACAATAGCTGTGGGAGTCTGGAACCCTGAAGCTCTCAAACATTGTTTCTGTAAGTCAGAATATCTGGGAAATGTTGAAGTCGGCAACCAAATTAGAAAATAAATTTAAATGAATAAGGGTTAACGGCAAAACGTTTAGATGCCATTAGGATACTTTGTGACTAAATTGTAACAAGAATGTGCACAACATTTACATCATTTGCCCAATTCAAACTGGTTACTTACAAAACTAGCATGATTCCATTGTGAAAGTCATTTTGTATCGGTATTTAGCTTCTCCCATTAGTTAAACAGTCACAGCCCAGTGAGACATTAGCTTTTGGAATAATGGAAGTTTCATATAAGATGGTGAATGTGATTAACTGGGGCTAAGTAAAGCCTTAAAATTATACTATATAAAAAAATCACAATAAAGATACTGATTTAATGCCATATGTGCACCCTTAACTTTATTTCACAGTACTTTGTCTGAAAGCAGATAACATAGTATTAAGAAATGGAAATAAAAAAACACAATTTTGTGCTCTTGTTTGTTTCGATGCACTCAAACAACAACTGCAGATCCCTCTAAATGTTCTGTCAAACACTTAAAACTCCTATTAGACACAGTAGTGCTACAATATGCAGTATAAAAAACATGGTTCTAAAAAGCTAAATGAACTAGAAACCTGACAGCTCCCAGAGTATACTGAAACGCCTTTACAAAAATAATAAATGGATAATCAACAACATTTTCAACATTTGAAATAAAATAAAAATGTTACTCTTTTTCCCCAGAGACCCCCCCACCTTCCCCAAATTTAAGGCGGTTGAAAGTTGAGTCAGAAAACCCAGTTAACACTTAACAAGGTGCTTACATAAGACATTCACGTCAGGCTCATGAATGTTTCATCTCACATTAAAGAATAAAGAAAATTATGATATGACACGGTTGCAGAATGAATATTGTGAAATGGAAACAGTAAAAACACAGAGAACACCAAAATACTACTAGATATGTTATCTGATATGCTGTTATGTTTTTTTTATTATGAGTGATGGTGTGTTAAATGACTGGTTATGTCCAGAGGGTGGAGACCATCTTAAAATATTTCACTTCAGCTAAAGAAGAAACAGAGAAAATGCAATCTTAGAGTGTTTAAAGTGTAGCCTGTGGGCCATTTGTGGCCCTCAGCATGATTCTGCATGGCCCCTGACATTCAAGATTGGAATCCCAGCTAGCACACATAGGTGGGCCCAATATGGAATCTATATGGGCAAGCCGTATGGGTCCCAACAGGGTTTGTTTCCATGGTGGCCTCACAGGGGTTTGCCCATGTTTGAGTCAAACGTTCTGAAAACCCATGTATGGCCTATGTGGGAAAAAATATTTTTGGTCAAACCCCCATGGGGCCACCATGGAAACCACGGACAAACCCTGTTGGGACCCATATGGCTTGCCCATATAGATCCCATATGGGGCCCACCTATGTGTGCTGGCTGGGGTGTTAGTGAGCAGCCAGCACAGGAAGCAGATGGAAACTTTTACAACAAAATTAGGGCAACATTTTAAAATTGAATGCAGGACAAATTATTAGCAGGACCATAAACATGAACTAACTGCTACAAAAAAAAAGCAGATTTGTGTACATGCTTTCTTAAAACTTGACAAGATACAGCAAGCATTTGTGAAAAAAGAGCGACCCGTATCTGTTTTATCTTAGTGAGAATGGAAGAGTATTTTTCAAAGTAACATAAATCCAGGGAATTTTGATGCCTTCCCCTCAATATGGCAAATTAGTCTGTTGGAATATTTCAAACCAGAATCTTGCAACTTTTCTGTAAACATCATTATTTATTCTTTAAAATATGTTGATATTGAGCAGGAAGACAAAACTTTGGACACCACTGTCTTTGGGGCTCCATGGGAGGTGTGTTACATTCTGGTACAAATAAGGTTTCCAGAAACAAATGATGTATATGTGTTTCTTCAGGCAGAAAAAATTAAGGATTGTATGTCTGTAAATGAGTCAAAAATGTGCATTTAAAATATAATATTTTAAAATACTGTGGTGATTAGTCAATCATCAAATCAAACGTTTTACAAGTGATAGATGGAAAGGTGGAGCGATTTATGAATTAAGTGGAAGTGAAGAGATAATATCAGAGCTTCAATTGCTATGCGCTGTTCGGTATCAGACTGGAGAACAGCTGTCACTGACTTTCATGTTTAGAAAATAAGAGTCAGTATCAGAATAACAAAAATAAACGTTTTTCAAAATTTTTCAAATTAACTTTTTCTTTTTTCTCACAAATGTACCAAAAATCTTGTTTTTTATTCAATATTTTATCAAAACATCCTAATTAACGTAGATTTTTGATGCATTTCAAAATAAAAGTTCTTGAAATGAATACCACGTTTTATATTTCTTACATATTCCAATGTATGTGATGAATCATCATGAGCCTGATTGGAATAAAGTATATAAACATCTTACAAACAAAAAGCTTAAAATCTTGGTTTTACTCAAACAAAATAAAACATTATATACAAATTCACAGCCAGTAAGTCAGAGGATTCAGTTTCACATTCGTGAATTTGTCTCTAAAATGTTGATGTTTGCCTTGTACTTAGCTTTCTTAATATACAAAACTCTTTAGCAGCCTAAGCAGATAAAAATCACATTAAACCTCTCAGCAAGCAGCAAGGCCCATCGGAACAACACACTGCTCTCCTTCGTTTGTTCGATCACACATTATGCAATATAGCACACTGGGAGGAATACTGAAGCTTCAGAAAAACAAAACCACAGTCGTTAATAGCATGAAATCAAAATATCATTGAAAATATACAGAAAAAGCTGCCATAAACGGATCAGAATATGTATCTTTTACATTCATCCATCGGACTGACCTGCAGGGCAGCTTCATGTGTACCTAAACACCTGGTGACCAAGTACAGCTGCCTTCCCACCAAACTAGTGATTGGCTTTCATACGATGTGTTTGTGGATACAGTTATTTTACAGTTTTTTTTAGAGAAAAGCTAAAAATAGGTACGAATAAAAGAAAACATGTATGCACTAGTGTATGTTCATGCAGAGTTCATAATAATCTGTGCAGGAATATTGTAAACATTTCAGCTTTTTCTACTTTGGTTCTAAAGATGAAAACGGTGGTTAATGTAAAATAATAAATAAATAAAAGTTTACCACAGCTTATTGTATACTGCATTTTTGCCAGCAAAAAATAAATAAAAATCTGTGAATACTGCACAGTGTGATTCAGGGAACTTAAAACTGAATCCATCTGAGTTGCAAAATAAAAAAAACAGAAAACAAAACAGGTGGAGTTGGTGTCAATCGTTGTAACAGCTTTCAAGAAGGACTTGCTCTTCGTCATTAACCAAGCTCATCTGAATAAACAACAGTCCGTTTGATAAACCTGATTCTTCCACTAATACTTCACCATTTACAGCAAACATTGCAAATATAGAAACCCATATCTGTACAGAGTTTTCAATTAAATATATGCAAGGAGGGAAGAAAATTCATTCTATTTGCATGGGTCCAGATAGTTCTTCAAAAAATATTGAGGTTTCAGTATCTTCATATAGTAGTTTCAAATTACACAACAGCAAATCCACTGTCACAGGACTTGGCCATGCGATAACCCAAAAACCTAATATCCATTGAAACATATATATATAATTTATTAGCAATACATTTTTTTCTCCAGATGAGTGTTTTACATAATATGACAAATTTAAACAATCTTTGTCCCATTTTCTTCACAGTCAAATATTGTGATACACTTGAATGAGTAGTTGGCTATAATATTGAAGTATCCAATGATTCCGTTGTCATTTCGGCAATGTGAGGTTCATTTTAAAAACACCTAGATGGGTTACGATTTATTTTGGGCCGAAACGCCCTTCCAGTAATCTAAAATATCATGCAGGTCCTCGTCCTTTGCAAACTGAACTTTCTTGCGCAGTGCGTGCCCCGCAGCCATGTACTCCTCATCTTTATGCCGTTTCCGGTGGAGTTTGAATCGCTCCCAGATGCTGTGTGAAGGTTTGCAGTAGTATTCGGGACTAGAGGAGTAGCTTAGATTGTGATACTGAGAGGACATTTGGGAATATGCTAAGTCTCTGGAGCGGGAGTGCGTGAGAGGCTCCAACAGCTTGTGACTGTCAGGTCCTTCTAGCTCCTCTATTTGAGCGTCGGGATACGAGTGACGGTGGTCACTGTACTGACGGATCTTCTCTGCTTCGGCCCGCAGGATGGCAGCAGCGGGTGTTACAGTGATGATGCTCTCTCCACCCGGGGAGGTTTGCTCTATATACCTGGATTCAGAGCGATAAGGTCTGGGGCTTCGCATGGGCCCTCCTGTGGCAGTGCTGGGCCTCTTTGGTGAGACATCTGAGGTCCGATGCCTCTGCAGAGAGTGATGGTAGCTGTCCTTATACGCTGGAGAAAGAAGGCCAGATTTACTCTGGGGGTGCTCTGATATTAGCACAAGCTGGGGCTCTGCAGTGGACACAGCTCCAGATTTAACCCCTTGAAAGGAGGTGGATTCTGACTTGAGAGCATCTATGCAGTTGTTAATGATCTGATTAACCTTATCAACTTCTTTTGCTATTGTGGAAATCTCCGCCACAGAGCCCTGACTGTTTCCAGCCATTCCCATTTCACACTCCCTTCGCTCATGATGGTCCATGCTTCGCACATCCATGTAACTTCCCTTAATCATTTTGGGAGTATCACTTATCTCCTGAAATTTGTATTGCTCCATTTCACTAGCAGATGGTAAGTATGGCATACGCGCCATGCTCTCTCCAGCCAACAGTTGCTTTTGCGACATCCGAGATATAGTCCCCCCCTCCAGTTCTTGTCCATACTTCAGTTCCATTATGTTCTTCTTTAGACTGCCTGCTTTCCTTTGCTTTTCATCTTGTTGGCGCTTTCTTCGCAAGCAATAGTAAACAATCCCTAGAAATATGACCATACTGAAGAGGCAGCCTAAAATTGTCATAATGTAGTGAGTGGCAGTCGCGTTCTTTGAACTGCTGTTATTTTCAGTCCAGGGTCCAGTCGTGATTGTAAGACAAGTATGGTTGTGTCTAAGAGAGTTCCGAATTGAAGCAACGCAGTATGTGTAGTTGGTGTGGGGCTTAAGATTTTTTAGCTCGATGTCCTCCCTTGTGACTTTCAGATTCTGAATATCTGTGAAAAAGCTGTTGTTGTAAAGAACCAAAATGTACATCTTCTTGTAGGGATGAGGAATCTGGACTGTAATAATGGCACCTGTGTTTGTCACTTGCCTTACTTTCATCAGAGGGGTTACTTGCACCTCGTTCTCAGCTGTACTGACGGTTATGTCCTCTGGCTCAGTGCCCGAGAAACAGTCCTCCAGCCTACATAGAGACGAGTCAGTGGTCAGCGTCATAGGCTCGATGGACACAGCGGTGAATGGTATCACATAGTCATCGGTACACACAGTAGTTAGCATATGAAGTGCATTTCGATATGTTGGATTGTTTGGATTCTGGCTCAATAAGCTATAACCTGCAACACCGCGTGGAGAGTCACACACCATCCGCTCATTCGTCCGGTTTGGGAAACTTGAGAGCCACTTCACAAATCCAAGTAACTCACATGAGCAGTTGAAGGGGTTGGTGTACAGCTCACAGGTGGTAAGTTTAGTTAAACTGGTAAATGTGGACCCATCTAACTGCTGGATACGGTTTATGGAGAGATCAATATTTTCTATGTTGGGGCATTCCCAAAAGGCATTAGGTGTCACAGTTTCAATTAGGTTTGCCTGGAGGTAGAGGTACTGCAGCTTTCCTAAACCCCGAAGGATCCCCTCTGTCAGATTCCGTAACTTGTTGAAGCCCATTTGAAGAACTTGCAAGTTAAACTGAGCAGAAAAGGCCCCGTCCTCTATGTAGGAGATTTCATTCTTAGTCAGGTTCAGGTAGGTCAAGTTAGCAAAGCGACTGAGGGAAGAATAATGGATGCTTTTGATTTTGTTCTCATTCAGGCGAAGGTCTACAATAGTGTTGTTGATATGCTGTGGGATGGCCTCATACGGTGGTTGGTTTTGGCTGCAAATCGCAAGCCAGACAAAGCCCTTTTCACCCTCAATTAACCAGCAGTCGCCATTAACGTTGCCAATGTGAGTCAAATATACAATGGCTACAGACCAAAGCAAGGCACTCATCACCATGCCTGAGCTGCAGGCCATTGGTGCTTCTCGGTGAGTCATGGATGAGGCCAGGAGAATGAAAGGAGGGCGATTCCACTGCTGTGTCAGTACTTTGATATGATCCTGTCAGTGAACCAGCTGAATGCTCAACTGTTCTCAGGGCCAGAGCCAATGATGGATGAATGCTGATGCATATTGTCCCCATGTACCATTCAGAAAAACCTTGGGTGTCTTCTGTTTGTTTCTTTCATTGAGATTTGCTTTTGATGAACTTTTTTGGATGCTCAAAAAGAGGTGCCATCTTTAGCTTGAATTGTGCTTTTTTCCTGATATGCTACCATCATAAAATGGTCTCATCTTCAGTACTCCTTCCTGTGTCTCTTTCATGAAGGCAGATGAATAACCTGCAATGTAAGCACACAAGAAACAAACTGTTACTAAGATGAGAAGCTTTAAATGTTGCATGCATAGGTGGTAAAATGCTAAACTCTTAGTGGGGATTCATGTTTACTCAAGCCCTTCTTGTTTGCATTCCACCAATTATTTTGTACACAGTTTAAGAGGTATTTGCAGTCCCTGTGGCAGAATGCTATTACGGGAAACCGTTGGCCAATTACCACTTGACAGGTTGAGAAAAGCAGGGTCCCTGTTTTCACACCATTAACCTGAGGACTGTCAGTGAGGGACACAAGAAGCTGCATTAAATCACACACACACACACACACACACACACACACGCACCATGTGAAGTGACAGCTTGGATCAATGTGTTTAGCATTTTCCCAATGAACCTTTATGCATGAATGTAAATGTCTTTGAAACCTGGACTACATAAAAGAGGGAAATCGTGTACAGTGTGATTACTTTACCATCATAAATTTGATGAAATTCATATAAAAAGAGACATATTTGTTGATCCATCAATCCTAGCTGTGCAAACACACATCCTGGTGCTATTTTGTGAATATTTAAGTGAGTAGAAGAGGTCCTGGCTCCAAAAATGAAAGATGAAACACTGTCAGCAAAATTTGTTTGTTAAATAATTTTGTGGTGAAACAAATATTATATGAGAACATTGCAAATAAATAAATAAATAGTTGGCACACCCCAAAGACTGGAGCTCTCCCAACATTTAACTGTCTCAGATCTGAATACGTATGTTTGACTATTGGGGAAGGTCAAGTGATGCCAGATTTAGAGCAAAAAAACATTTTCTACTTTTCTAACAGCAGGCCACCGTTGGCAGCTGTGAAACTCTGTGAAAATGTGCAACTCTGACACAGTAAAAGCTACATTTAAACATGAACACAAAAATTTAAAATTTGTGAATAAAATGAAACATCAAATTGTTTCATTTGATCACTTCAAGGGTAAGAATGTTTCCTTTTGTGCGTTAGAGGACATGACTCTTCACAACAGAGATAATCATGCTGCTAGAAGAGAGTAAATGTGACAGTTTATGGCAAAGAGGATATACCTCAAGTTGCAACCAGAGTCACCATTCAGGGTTTAAAGCCCATTGTTTTTGTCATTTGACCTTTGAAGGGGTTTATCACGTTAAAGTTACACACATGTTGTGGTTTCACAGGTCACATTTTGAAAAGTGAAAGCTTTTCTCTCTCTACTAGATAGTAATCCCTTATAATTTCTGTTCTTTGTTTAGAGGATCAGTTGGTGACCAACGGCTTTGCGGCCAATACCTTTGGTAAAGGCAAACAGAGTTATACTGAGTCCACAAATTTAGGTATTTTGCAATGTGCAATTTCAGCTCTGTGAATAGATTATGCATAATTGGCAATAAGTGGATGCCATTTTATTGTTGAAACACAAATAAATAAATATTAGGGGTGGGACTCGATTAAAAGATTAATCTAATTAATTAGAGGCGTAATTAATTAATCTTGATTAATCGCATTTTAATCGTTCAAAAAATTTGCCCCGAAAGCAATTTTTTAAAATTAAAAATAATGAGAGAGAATCAAACAATAGTCATTGACATTGTTAATGTAATTTCTAATCTTTTAATTTCTAAAAAAAATGCTTTTAAATTGTATTTCAATTGAAAACAGGAGAAAAAAATATCTCTGTATATTACAGGTTTAAAGGGTAAATGCGTCATTTTTTTAACGCGTTATTTTTTTCTAATTAATTAATCATAATTAACGCATAATTAACCCCTAATTAATATATAAATAAATAAGAGAAATTAAGATTATTTTTAAAAAAACACACAAAAAAAGCAGTTTTAATGCATACAAACAAACTTTTTGTGTCCATTTCTCCTCGGTTTACATGGCGCCAGGAAATGATCTGCAATGAGCTTATAAGATAATCAAGTAAAAGCTCTGGTCAGCCTTTCAAGTACAGATAAAGTGCAGAAATAAATGCTGCCATGAATACTGCAACACATTGCCAAAGGCTGCCATTATAAAACCACCTTCATGATGACAAAAGAGCAGCGGCACAGGAGCTGTGAAGAAAAAAACACTCTCGAAGCCCCTGGGAGGAAAGAGGTTCCAAATCAAATGTTCCATGAAATGAATATGAAAAATACAGCTCTGCAGAATATCTGGCCGAGCAAAAGATCTTTAGAGAAAAAGGATGTCTTGTTACTATTCCCCAGTCTATGACCTTTATTGCAAATACCACATGGCAGAGACTGAGCTCATCTGACCTGGCCTCCGCTCGCTCACAGCGTGACATGATGCTTTTAGCCATTAAATGGAAGTTTAAGTTAAACCTGAGAAGTTCCTCACCTCCCCCTCATTTAGAATGCATTGGCTGTGTTTTGTTTGTCCACAGTGACTCATCCTACATGAGTCACTGTCTCACCACTGAATCTGTTGCGCAAATTAGAGAAGGATTGACCCAAATACTCAAGCATGCTGCCGCTGATGGGTAAAACTGTAAGTTTTGGGTGGCAAAACAAGGGCTCTGGTGTTAAACATGGTAAAATATTAAGTCCTGCATTCGGGTCCCAGTGAATTCACAGCAAATGCCAACAAAAACAACGCCTGCGGTCTTAAGTTGTTGAGGGATAAACACAGCAGCCGGCTACATTAAAATTAATTTTCAGAGCTTCAGTTTCATGCAAATCACACCGTACTGTATAGTCAGATCACAAAGTGAGCCCAAGGCAGCCAGTGTGTGTGTTGTTTTGTGAAAGCGTAGGTCTATTTGCCACCACAGACCCACTTTCCATAATGGCAGCAATCTGTATGGTCCAGTGCTAGGCCTTAGTGCGGCAAGCCAGAACACCCAAGGCATCAGAGCTGAGTGTATGCCCCTATCAGACACAAGCAGCCATTCCACAGACTCGTTTCCATTTAGGTTTTATGCGTTCGGTAATGAAGGCTTTTCTTTTTCTTTTCTTTTTCCGTGAGTAACCTACTGAAACCTCGCTATTGAAGGATAATTCAGACACAGCTTTTTACATTTCTGTTTCTGCCGCTCACGGTTTCTTCAATTCCTCTAAATCACTTTTTATAGAAAAAAAGTTACCTAATGAAATGAGGCCTTGCATTACTCATAGCAGCTAAATTCAAGGACATTATTTGAGGTTATACTGGTGTATCAAGTGGAAAATGCCATATAGGTACAGGTTGAGTTAAAGGACATTTTACAGCTGCTTTTGTGTCCATGGCTGGTGGATCTCTTTAAACACGGAGCATAACAGCTACCCTCTCTCCTCCAGACCCTCAGACTGTCTGGTCCACCATGTGAGTCATTGCTTCAAGGCAGACTTTGACAGATGCCACATGGAGAAAATAGATGGAAACTCTTCCTAACAAAGAGTTGAGTGTATGCAAACAAACAACACTCCACCCTAACACTTTCCCTGGCTATCTCTGCCTGTCAGTCCCCTCCTGCTTTTTTGTCAACGTGCCCGTCCAAAAAAACTTCACTCTGCATACTAAACCACTTTTCTTCTGTTCGCTCTCCAAGTGTCTACAAAAGCGTTATATCAAAGAATCTGTAGCCACAGTTTAAGGCTGTGCTTTTTTTTGTTTCTCTTTTGGCTTCCTATCTTGTGCTTTGTGACAGTGAAGGTGCCTCAATCTCAGAGGATCCTCCTCATCCATACCAATGACTGCCCTTTATTTGATGTCATTGACAATGCATGCACTTCCTGCTTGGAAAGAAAAAAAGGTAGAGATGGGAAATTGCAATAGGAGAATCAATTGAGTTGAAATGGAAGGATTTCTCTTGGGGAAGGAAAACATTGTGCTCGTAGCGGCGTTGAATTGCTTCGTACGGAGGGAGGGCAGCGTCCCGTATCTATATTAGAGGATGTTAAACTTCAGCATTAATTATTACAGGAATCTAATTTGGAAAATAACTGATGAGCCAGTTATCACTAAATAACATTTTTATAAATGCTAAGAACAACTCTTAGCATGAAAATGTTTCACTCACATGTAGGTTAATGACACCACAAGGCACAAAACTTGTAATTTCCCTAAATAAGTAACCTTTTTAATGAAAACTTCAACACAGCCCTTGAAAGTTTCAAAGTAAAATTTCTGTTGCTATAACCGCCAAAGGTGAAAAAAACCTACTGAGGTTGTTTTAACCTCAGGAGGAAACCGTGGGACTCAGAGCTCAAGAGTCCTGAGGATGTTGTTGGATGTTCCATCAGATTGCTAACTGGGGAGTTTGGAGTCAGCCTGCTTTGGGCTTTTGGTCATATCCTCCAGCTGTTCTGGTTAGTTTTTACCATCCCATGGGGCAGATTATCCTTCAGGTGCCATTCCCATAGAGAGTCTTCTTGGACAACACATCCTCACTCTCAGTTCTTCTCAAACTGACATTCAGTTGACATTGATTTCATATTTTTATCCACAGACCACCATTTTTTAGAGCATTTTCACATCTATAATTGGTTTCCTCTGGTTTGATTCACTTGGTGTGTGTGTGTGTGTGTTTCCTTTGGTTTGGTTTGAATGTGAACCAAATCATTCATCCTAAACCATATGAGGATGTTCACAACCCCCTTACTAATCAGAAGTGTCTTTGGAGAGAGACCAGCAGTAAATACAGGAAGAAAATGCTGCATTATTCTAGGTTAACTGTTAAACTCCCTCTCCTTTGGTCATTTACTGAACAGTTTGAGCCCTTCGTGGTTTCTAGGAGTCGTTAGAAGCTGACAAATGCAGTCATCAGCTTAAAAAAAGATACAGTGACATATTTAGCTGTTTCCCATGTGAGCCTTTGGTTTGTTTATTTATTGTTTTAGCTAGCATGCAGTTACTGATGTTTGCGTACTTTACCACATCCCAGAATGCAAAGCGTGCCTGAACCTGAAGTGTACTGCCAGGTAGTTTAGTCTGATTGATGTTGATTCACGTTCAAACGAAATAAATCACTCTGGAGTTTGTTTGGAACCATGCTGAGAACATCTCCCTCAAAACGGTCTGGGCATGGTTTTATTGGTCCGCTCCTTAGAGCAGGTGCTGTGTTTACGTTTGCATAAACAAACCACAGCAAGGAGAAAAACAAACCCGGCTTTGATCTAAATGGACTAAGCAGTTTCCAATTTAGCAGGCAGGGATCTACATCTGTCTCGTGTGGAGTTTTACCATCCAGCTAAGAGCACCTTACAAGTTTGAATGTATGTTGAAAATGCAAAACTTTAATTAAAACTTTAGGAAATATGTTTACAATCAGTTTGTCCTTCATTATCTTGTTTATGATAGAAATACAGTTTCAGCTTGTTTGGTCCAAAATCAGCCAACCAGAACCAACATGGCACTTCCTAAATAACTGGAAACAAATTTTCCTTCGGACTGTTTTTCTTTATATTTTTGCACCTTTCAGCAGCAGTTGTACCTGTTCCTTTATGACAGCGTGCTGCCTAACATCTGCTTCAGGTTATATGTTGTTTTAACATACGTGCACACAGGGCAGTCGTCCCTAAAGTAGGGCTGCTCAATTAATCAAATTTTAATCACAATTACAAAGTGGGTAAAAACAAAACAAGCCAATCGTTTGCTCCTCCCTCCTGCGCTGCTCCTAGTCACAAATCGAGCGCACTTCCCACACAGCGTTGCCAACTTAGCAACTTTGTTGCTATTTCTAACAACTTTTATGACCCCCTTCTTGACTGTTATTTCCTAAAAGTAACAACTTAGTAAACTTTCTGATAACTCTCAGCTACTTTCTGGATAACTTTGTCGCCGATATTCCCTACAGGTTAGCAAAACACTCAGCTGCTCTCCGGATCGTCCTTCAGGACATTACAAAAGGGAATGATGTGCACATGTGCAGCATGATCACGTTCCATAGACTGACTAATCATAAACCTTTCTCGGTGGCTCTCACTCGCTAAAAAGCTGTGGTTCTACAAGCTAAATAAATTCAAGACACAGCGAGCCGTATCTGAAGTGGATTTACATTTTATCATGACTGCCAAGTAGCGTGAGACACGCATTTTACTGTCTTCATGCACTCTCACGCCACACCTCCAGTTTCTGCACACTGATAATCATCAGTTCATCTCTCTGCGCGACACGTTGCATCGTGCTGCTGTAGACACACCTAGGGCACCGCTGGACAGGGCTAAATTATTATGCAGCAGGTTGTGGAAGTTCACTACGACATAGAAGTTTTCTATTTATTTTATATAACAGATGTTTGCTCTGTATAGCTCTTTTTTGCCAGTATTTGCAGGTTTTTTTAGTCAAATTGGGTCTGTATTGGGTACGCTTAGATAAGTAAAACTTCAGCCTTCACCCTTTTGGTTATTAACTATGAGTAAGTGTATCGGCTCTTTTACACGAGGAATCAGGAATCGTTTTTGTGATTATCTTGATTCTTTTTTTCATTTATTTTTTTTCCCTCTGATTTGATTGTGCCCTGTGCAATTTTATGACTGAATAAACGACTAACTAAATAAATAAAATCAACGTTAATAGTCTTAAATAATCAACATCTCACTTTCAGTCAAAATAATCGTGATGATCATTTTTGCCATAATCGAGCAGCCCTTCCCTAAAGCNTGCTTGCTTCAGAGTGACTTCTAGGCCCGTACCTTGCTATCTACCATCAGTCCATCAGGCATCTGCCCCTTCCCAACCACTTCTTCCCACCTCTGATGTTGCCATCCCAATGCACAAGTCAGTCTGGGCTGTCTTGGGGGTTCCTGCTATACCTCTCTGCTCTCAGCTTTCAAGAATCTCCTGAATACTTATCTGTTTTTGATCCATCTCAAACACACTAATGATCCTTAATCTGATGTGCTCTTGAGGCGTGTAAACGAACACTAAATGTTGAAGAAAAAACATGATTAAAAATAGTTTATTTTGAGGTGTTTCCCCCTGTAGCCCTCCATGATGATTAATGTTTTGCAGGCATAAATATGGGACAAATAATCCTACTGCTGCCAATTAGTACTGGTCCGTGGTAATCAACTTCAGATTAGCATCAGGACAAGTATTGCTGATGAGCTGGTCGATCTAAATTAATGCTGATGATACATTACTGCTGAATGTCAAATAACAGACCTCTTTTGGATAATTAAGACCTTGAGGGTAAAGGTTTGGCCGATACAAATATATCCTCGGGCCTGTTGGGCCATTCCCGCCTATTTACTACTTGATATTCAACAGGGGTGCCATACTTAGTAAAACTTTAAACGACTTACGGCCCTACCGTCTCTTGTAAATTCCCAAATATCTCTCTTTATTGTTCTTTATTGTATCAAGAGCCCTTCAGCAGGCTCATGACCTAGTACGATTCAAGCTTAGACGAGTGCAAGAAATCTCATTATGAACTAAAAGCTCTACTTAAGGTGACACCTCTTATAAAGATGATAAGCCACGGAGAATGGCGTTGAATACTCCGGCACTGATGAAAAAAGATGTGTCGGTGAAACCTGGCCAGACAACTAAAGCAGCTGAGCACAAATCGAAAAAAGAGAAAGCCAATAGTCCATCCTGCTCCAACTCCCTACAACTCCTTAACATTTCTGTCATGATCTTTGCCTCAAAGACTGACATCTTATAATAAAACCGTAACAGTTCAGCTCTGCAGGATGCATACTGAATGGGAGGGGGCAAGTGGAATATAGAGAGCATTTATCAAAAGGACAGGAGCAAAGTGGAGTTTAATTTAATTCGGTATGTTTGAGCGTAAGCTACAATTTGGAATAACACCTGAAGGTTTAAAGACAATTTTCCAGGCCATCAACTGACTATCAACTCGCCACGTTATTTTGCCCCTCCGAGCCAAAGCGTCTGCCAGTGATGTCTGCAGCTGCTGACTCATGACACAGCGAACCAAAGTGGGAGCTCCTACGCAGCACTGAGCGTGACAGAAAGTTGTTGGGGGAGATGAAAAAACCCTAGAAGGATTTAAATGGACAATGTGAAGGCTTTTTCATGGTTTCACTATCTAATTGTTAGCAAAATGATAAAGTTCATGAATGCAGACAAAATTTGTGATAAGACAGCCATCCTTATCTTTGTCAATTACCTTGCCTTGCTCAGTCTGGGTTTCTCCACCAATTAACCTTCAGATAGAGACAGGAGCTAATTCAATTAAACTGGACTGCAGAACCGGGCTTCTGACTGACAGTTCACCCACCCTCGTTGTTCTGACTGATAGGCTGTGAACAGGAGCATTTCCTCTGCTAAATCTTCATGTCCGTCTGACCCAGTGGGCCTACCTGACACGTTGAGTATGAGGATAATATCCCACAGATTACCTCAAAATGTGAGACAACCAAAGATTGTCGGGTTTACTTTGGGTTTTACATTTTCACACGATTATTTATCTGAGCTGAATTTCCAACAGCCAGTCGCACGGCAGAAACTCTGCAGCTTGTTTAATAACCCTTCAGCGAATGGTGCATTTAAGCAGATGGTGGTTCTTGACAGCAAATAGGAGCATCAGTGACAGATTAATTAAACAGATGTTGTATTCTGTTACACAAAATGTATGTCTACGTGTGTGTGTGTGTGTAGCTGATGCTCAGAAAGATCAGCTGGTGATTATTAGATTTGGTGAATATAATGTCTGTATTTCCCCACGTGAACCTACAGCGAGCTCTTGCTTTTAGAAAAGGCTGTTACAGTTGGGAAAGGTGACAGGAAGTAAAATCAATTGGCACTAGCGAGGATGTTTGGGAAGTGTGGCCCGTGTTGCAATTTGATCCATCTACAGTGAGCACAGAAGTGAAGGGGAACACCGTGGTGGCAAATAGAAACAAGTACCTTGTGTGATAGCTTCACAGCCAAAATAAAAGTGTCTTCGCCTTGAAAAGAAAAGTTATCATTTGTGACAGGGGAAATTTATTTGGGTTTAACGCAGGTCAGAAGATGCAACAGCGGGGCCTGTAAGAACAGAAACGCGTGGTGCTTTGCTGAAGGAAATAGATTTAAAGGAGATTTAAAGGAGACGTAACTTTGGCACTATGGGAGAACTTTGATCAAACTGCTAAAGAATTTAAAATATGTCAGAAAACAGTACATCACGCACTGTGGGGCAGCAAGTGGCCAGAGGGGCAGCAACCGAGGCTGATTAAACGTTTAAAGTCCCTCACTATTGACGGATTAACAAGTGGAAGTAGACTTCAGATTGTTTTTTCAGGTGTTGACTTTGCTGATGTACATTAAAATGTTCCTTTTTCTTACATATTTCATTTATAATTATTTTTTTCCCATAATAAACACCATGAATACACAGAGTGAGGATTTTGGGATATTATAATTTCACTTTTTAACTGCAGGTGAATGTGTCCTGCGTTGCAACTTGCAGAGGAGATGAGGCAGAAATTTCAACAACAAAGTCCACAGGTTATAATAAAATACATGTGACATAGTAGAAGTATACTGTCAGAAGTTGCTGTTCAGGTAGATTTTATCCTGCTCTGTTTCTGGTTGCAGAAAGATTTATGACATTCAGGTCTGATGTATAAGAGTGCACAGTGGCAGGATTTAGCTCCAACTTTTGGTCCTCCTATTTTCTTAGTCTCGGATTCATACAGTAGCCCAAATCCATCCTGGAGCAAGAGTGCCAGGTGTGGCAGGTGTCAAAATTTTGCACCTATTTGAATAGGATTGCACTGATCTTATCTTCACAAAGACACATAAAAGCAGCAGAGAGAAATATTTCAGATGCGTCATATTGCATGTTCATGCTCTCCTCTTTTGCAACAAGTTATTTTAAGTGAACTTCAGATCTTCTTTCAATTCCCTTCACCACTAACTTCCTAAAAGTTTGTTTAAAAATTAATCATAACAAGTTTTTTTTTTTATTTACAAAGTGTGTTATTATCATTTCTAGATTAATTCTGAGAGATTTCCAATGTGTACACTTTTATTTATATGCATTAAATACATATAAAAATAAATAAATACATTGTATTTATTTGTTTAATCTAATCTTGTTACGGTATTTTTTATTCCTTCACAAATATTTGCTATAAAAGATATGTTGAATAAATGTGCAGTCTTCTGGTGCATGCAGGCTCTAAATTGGCTTTATTAGAGGTTTCCTAGAATTCAAAATTGCATTTGCTTTGTTGTTGTTGCATTTAGTCAGCTTGGGGCATCTACTGTAGCATACCAAAAAGTTTATGCCACCTCCTTCCTGTTTTCCTATCTAAATCAGTAATGCTGTAAAGGTGAGGGAGTGATGGTTCACTCTGAGAACAGCTGGTTTAACACATCAAAGGGCGTAGACACACCTCCTCACATTTGCATGTCCTAACCTACTTCAACGTCAGCAATGGATAAACCTTGGTCATGGTAATGCTAACCACAGAACAATGCGAACAAGAGGTAAACAACACAGAAGAATATTAGTGCATTCACGTTCCAGGATATACTGGAAAAATCCAGATTATTACAGCCTCGCTGGAACTGCACACTTCCTTATTCGTTTATTCTAAAAAACGCATCTTGATTATGTAATCATTTTTAAATTTTTGGCCTTTTGGTTGTAAAATTATTCACACATTTATTCAAGCAAACATTTAACTTAATTAATATTTTACTCTCTTTGCACACCACATTGTAATCTGAATCCACAGCATGTTGAATTTAAACATGTTGAACTTGTTTATGGTTCACTCCTTAGGGAAATCCCTGTTACCTGGCCAGTTTCTTCATATGAAGTAAAGTACAGTCAGCGGATTTAACCTCTTTGTTGATTTAACCTCTTTGTTGGTGTTGTTGAAGGTCAGTCACATACTAAATATAATTACTGCACAGTGAACTTTGATATATACCAATCTTGACCTTGCAATGGTGACAAGTGACAAATTACCAGCAGACTTTTTGCACATAACCAAGATTAATAACTCCTGCAAGTGATTTTCAAAGCACTCTGAAGGAGTGATTTGCTGTGGAGCCTCAATCCTGAAAAATTACCCCTCGGTTGAGTCAGTCAGTCGCTGATATGCGTCTTTATACCTTTTCAGACATAATTATTAGTTTTAGTGCTATTTTCAAAAGGAAGTAAGATGCCATAATCATGATGAAAAACACATCAATTCAGAAATACTGAGGTCACTTCCTGTTAAGTAGAAATAAACAAACAAGCTGTGGCTAAATTACAGATAATGTCGTTTTGCTGTTACGTGAGAGAAAAACGTGTATCAGGTGAGTTAATGGAATGTGTTTATCTAATAACGCTGTGATGCGTTCCTCATTTGAGTAGCCTGCTGCCTCCTCCTGCAGTTTTGTTTTTCAAACCAAAGAAAAAGTAAAGAAAAGTGGCACAAGATATAAACAACAGATTATTATAAGAAGCAACTCATTCAACATTTACCTGGTAATTACATGTTAATGTGTTTTTTGACCTCATTTTGGTCAGTTGAGTGGATCATTTTCATAAAAATGTGTTACCAGTTTGGTTTTTAAATGTCAAAGAAGAAATAAAGTAGCACCCGGAGTATGACGGGTAGCATTAACAAAGAGGAAACAAAAGCAGATGGTCAGAAATCCTACTTTAAAGGTGAGTGGCCTCTGGTTTTAAATCCTATTCTGTAGGCGATAAACCAAAGCCTCAGTTATCTTCTTTTGTCTGTCTGCAACACTGACAGCGGCGGATGAAGGCATCATGTTTTCAGGTGATCCGCACGTCCCCGCCTGCAGGAACACAATGTCTCAGGAACATCTTGGGGGAATTTATTCAAATTAAATCCGAGCATGATTAGAATTAGAAATCTAATTTATTGGTCAAAGTTCAAGTGTCCTTTTGGCTTTAAAATGTTTTGGTTTGCAGATTATTTCATCATTGTGGAGGAAATTTATGGAAATAATTAGAGATGAAAATACTAGATAGAGTCAAGACTTAAGCTACAAATTGATGGAGGCAGCCTGAGTTTGTTACAAGAAAAAGCAAAGAAAATGCATTTGTTTAGGCTTTTCAGTCCAAATTCTGAAAATAGACTTAGGCTGGTGCTAGTAATAAAATGGTGGGTATTTTGGTTCATTATATTAAAGGAGTTGTTCACTGAAAACTGAAAACTCACAACGGGGAAGGCTGTTGTTGTTTTAACATTCAGGAAACAGCAGAGAACGTCCCAATTAGTAAAAGCTAACCGTTAGCATTAGCAACTCCACCACACAGCAGAACTCCTCCAGGCTTGTGTTATTTGTGGAGATGAATCCACATTGCAAGTCAGTGGTAGAGTCGTGTTGCTGTTATCCAATCTGAGGCAAGATGTCCAAATATCAGAAAAAAAGACTCCAAATCCTGCTGCCACCAAGCAAGTCTGGGCATTTTTTGCCCTGAGTATGGCTTGCAAGGCATTCATTCCTACCAGAGACCATTGCAAATGTATCGATTAAACGAGTGTTCCACACCTGTAAAATATTTAGTAATATATGTGGTAACTTTTTTCAAAAATTAAAAAAAAAAAAAAAAAAAAGATTTTCCATATTTTAATCTACTGACAAATTCTTTAAACTATTTTAAAAATTGTAATAACAAAAATGAAATAGAAATAGTGGTTGGTTTTGGACTGAAAGGCACCCTGGGTGAGCCACATCTTCACTTCCTTCTAGTGCTTGATGTTTTGATATTCTAATGATGTAATCTGTTTTGTTGTGTTTTATTTGTCCTCGGATGCAACCTATCGAGTCATCATCAACATGACCTGACTGTAATTTTAGTATTTTCAGTCAGTAAAGTTTTTCGGCTGATTTTTGTGTTAATTCGGTTACTAATGGAAAGATCCATATAAAAATAATGTTAACATTGGAGAAAAATGGAATTGTTTTAGAATCTCTAAGTTTACTTTTGTTAATGTTTTCTTGTTTTTTCTACTTGAGCCTTGTTGGTTTTGGATTTCATCTCACTTTTGCTCCTCAGAAGTTTAGACAATTAAACATTAAATCGCCAAGAGTTGAAAAGTAAAGTGATGAATCACCCTTTTCTTCTGGTTTTCTGGTGTTAAATGTCTCATTTTCCAAAGCAATCATTTTTTAAACACACTGGCCCACACATTAAGGAATTTATGGTGCATTTGCTGAATATCCTTCCTCTTTTAAGTGCAAAGCTTTTAATCAAGCAATATGAAAAAATACAAACCCGCCATATTCCTGATAAATGTGGTTCCAGCGAACAAATTAATGCACTGAAGTGGCATCAATGAGAGCAAAGTGATCACTAAAAATAACAGTACATTAGAGATGATGACAGTCGAGGCTAGGCATGTGGATTCCTTCAACACTGAGAAATGCTTCAGTACAAATTTAAAACTCATGATGTAACACTCTCCACTTGAACTTATTTAGATTTGAAATACTTGTTCTCAGAAGAACTGCATAAAACATTAAAGCGGGCCTACACTCGTTATTTCAATACATTTGCCGTTGTCTCTAGTATGAATGAATTCCTTGTGAGTTGTTCTTAGGGAATAAAAGCTCTGGTGCTCCAGTTTCAGGAAGTAGAAGTTGGTCAGAGGAGTGGGGGGAGTCTTACTATGTATTATTCATGATCAGTGTTGAGCATCTTACATTAAAAAAGTAATTAGCTATAGTTACAAATGACTTTTTCCAAGAAATAACTCAGTTACCACATTGTACAAGTAATTAGTTACATTGCAAAATAACTGTGACGTTATTTTTATGTTCTATAACACAGTTACGTTCTTAAATGTCTATAATGTCAAAGACTTTTATAACTGAATGAGTCTTACAGATATCTGAAACGTTTCAGGATGTTCAGCGGTCTGCCATGTTGTGGAGTCGCTTATGCTAATGCTAACGCGCTCTGTTTTCTCCTGGCTGCTAAACCAACACCGCCTTTTGCTAAGATGGGTGAGCCCATGAATGCAAATTTTACAGTGTGACGTAGATCTGTGTGGCTTTTTCTGACCCGAGAGTTTCCCCATCTATTTTCCTTCTGAGGCTAATTTGGGAAATAGGGGTTCAAGACCATTTTCATGCATGCGGAACTCAGCATGACCCAGGGGTAGGGAACCCTGGTCCTGGAAAGCTGCTATCCAGCACATTCTAGAGGTTTCCTGTTTCAACACAATAGATTCACCTGTTCAGCAGAAGCCTGTTAATCACCTACTGATTAAAATCAGGTGCATTGAAGCAGGGAAACCTCTAAAACGTGCCGGATAGCGGCCCTCCAGGACCAGGGTTCCCTACCCCTGCGTGACCCTCCGTTTTAATCATCAAGTGTAACCTACTCATTTAATCTGCTGTAACACAGACTGCATCAATCCAAATAGATGGTTGTATAGAACCAAGACAAATAGGGTTTATAAAGTCTGTAGAAATCCAGCAGTCATGACTGGACAATCCAAACCATGCACCACAGCCAGCGTGAGGTCTAACAGACCAAAGTGACATCGATGCACTGAGAATGATGAAGGTTATATTGCTTTGATGAGAAGGGAGGCCAATAATTGCCAACCATACCGATGTTTTATAATCATTTTATGTGACCAATTTAAAAGTCCCTCGGGATCCATGTCTCACACAGGCTAATCCATGATGCTCTTTACGGTAATCCATTCAAATAACTCTTCTCCAGTGTCATTGATTAGGAATCCAGGTTGATGGAGGAGTTGGGACTGCACAGCTTGATAAGGCAAAGGCTGTTATAACTTAGAGGGAAGAAAGAGTGGTCGCTCCAGTGATCAATGACTTGTTGATGCTCTGAAATGTTGAGTTCTCCTCTCATTTCAAGTATGACGTTCCAGGAAATTCCAGCAATAATGCAGGTGATAGAAAGCCCATTCTGAGAAAAAGCACACATTTTCTCAAGGTTTCAAAATATTATAATTAAACCTGGAGGAGAAGAGAAAAAAGAGACGATCTTGAAGGGCAGTAAAGATAACATCAAAGTCATTAAATTGATCTGATATGCATAATGAGCCTAATGGGGATTAGACAAGGATTAGATGTTTAAAGAACGAACATGTTGTTTCTTATATTGCTGACAAGTATGTACAGTAAACAACGGATACATGCTTAAATAAATAGGACATTAAAATGTCTTTAACCTCTAATGCTGATGAAATTCCAATAAATACATTTTGAAAATTAAAAAAAACTTGAAGGCGTTTGATCAAAATATTGTAATTTTTTTTTTAAATGACATGAAGGCAACATTAAATTTAGATTAAAACTCTTTGATTGCTGTTGAACTACATGACAAATGCCTTAATGACGACACCGGGCACCCACGTCCTGCCCAGCGCTACATGACACCTGAGGAACTGGTGAGTCAGCGGAGTCGAAAGGTTGTGCCATTTATGAAAATTTATTGCAAGAAAGTGAGTCAGCGATGATTCACAGGGTCACATTCCATCTGTAAGGGCCACTTAATTAGCACTAATTGTTAAGTGCGCACACTCTCCTCCTGTCACTGTACCCACATCAGCCGGTGAAAGCACTCATTTGTTGCTTGGTTACCAGGAAAAAAAGCCCAAAACAGCTATTTGTTTCAATGCAAGTAGGGTTTATAAAGTTTTAGCTAGTGAGCAAAATGATTTCATTTAGAAAAAATTACAGTAAATTATTGATTGTGCTGTGATTGATTGCTTAGGACTTTTTATACTACATACTGAACTAATAAAGAGGTTCTGTTTGATATTTTAAAACTATTAAAAGTAATTTTTACTTTATTAACAGACTGAAAATACCCAAAGTGAGATAATAACTAAACTGGGTAAAACTCCACAAGTCATTGTTTTAGTTTTAGTGATGCACATATCTTTGACACAAACCTGTCAGGATTTAATTTCAATTAATTAATTAGTGACAAGTTCCAAACTCTTGTATGTAAATGTATTTTTTATTTACTAATTGATTTTATAATCAGGGAAGCCAAAACTGGGCATTTTGTAATGATCCAAAAGATTCTATTTTGACATTTTCTGTCGCTTGGATAACTTAAAAATGGGTGAAACCTTGAACATCACATAAATCCACACTAGGGTGTCCATGCTGTCCACTCCCAGGATGACATGTCCTCTGAGTGGCTTGCCTTTGGCGCTGTACTGTTCTTGCCGTGTGTATTGACCAGTGGATTAGTGATGTGATCCTCTTAGGGGGGTGTTTGCTCATGCAAAGCCTCAGCTGAATCAAGCTACATGCACAGCTGTAACAAACACCTGCACTTACTGCTGTAACCTAGGCTGAAATCCTTGGTGTGGAAACGCATCCCTGGTGGCCTCCAGCAAAGTAGATCTTCTCTGATTTCTGGTGTTTAGCTCTGCAAACGAAAAAAATCACAAGCATCAGTGTTATTTTCTAACTCTTTATGATTATTTTTTTCAGCTTGGTGTAAGAGTTGGATTCGTCATGCAGCTACTAGGACTGTTATTTGATTAAGTTATTCTGAAATCTGCAACATGTAGTCAGAAAATCTTTTGGACTTGTTTTACCGTTGCAGGGTCTAAAACGAATTGAGTTCCATGTTTCTTTCCTCTTTTATTGAGGAATGGGAACCACCTCATTAACCTTATCTAACAAGCACAAGCTAATGAAATCTTCTGTTTCAGTTTCTTGTCTTGCCAAAGTTAGTTTTACTAATTAATCAAACATGAGTCCCCCTCCCGCTTCCTCTCCATCATCCTAATGACTTCCTATAAAGCAAGCAAGAATGCACACACTGCCCAGGGGAAGGCTACTTTGGCACATCTTTCATGCTTTTTACTGGAAGCTGGAATAACAACAGAGCAAGGCTTTGCTCAGAGAAAATGGAAGGCTTTGTATTCAGAAAATGAGCCTAATAGACATGACACTTGATGTCTTTATACGCTCCATCCTTACTGTTGTGTTTTGTTTACAGTGACTACACAGAATGCAGCAATGCAAGGCTGCAATTTTCCCTCCAACATGCACATTAATATATGCAGAATACAAGCTTGAGACTGTAGCAAAAAGGGTGTTTCTACTCCTCCTCTTTCAAATGAACCAATCTGGTCCTCTCATCCTTTGTGCTTCAGAGTGTATGACATGTTGTACCAGATGAAAAGCATGGGCAAAATCCAATCTTCAACAATCAGTATTAGAAATCTGCAGAATGGCTAGATTTTCAGTAAATGAGAGGACAATAGATAATGTGATTCAATTAGCTACTAAGGCTGCTATTTGCATTTCAGTGAAAGGGGTGATAGTTAAAGTGGCCCAAGGCAGCTGCCTTTCTGCAAAGACCCATGACAACAAAACACAGCTGAACCTAGAGAAAACGGGAGTTTAGGGAGTCTTCAGCTGTATTCTTTTAATTACTCATCATAATGACACCATTTAGCTGTTCAATGACCCGTTTCACGGCATTGAACAGGCATGGGAAGCTCTCTGTCCTTGGCAGGGTCAGCCCTGCAGCTGCCCCTGCACTGCTGCGTTTCAACCAAAGCATTTTCCCCCCACAGGGCTTTGGAGGGCAGGTTTCTTTGGCATTTTCCTTTAATACACACTCACACATGCACATGAAACTTACTGCCACAAATTAGGTATGGACTAAATGTCTGTCCACAAAGGAATTTGGTTCAAAAGGTGCTCATTATATGTGAGAGTATTAATTAATGTTCATGTAAATAATCATTCTCTAGTAATTACTCTTCCTAAATATAGAGAAAGATCAGCTGCTATCCATCCATCCATCCATCCACCCATCCATCCATCCATCCGTCCATCCATCCATCCATCCATCCATCC
>SSNS01000300.1:64238-125740 GCA_006937985.1 Aphyosemion australe | reverse complement strand
TCTTCGTTTTTTCCTGTTGTACCAATTTCCACTCAAGTTTCACACCCTCATTAAAGCCCATTAACCAGCAGTGCCAAGTGAAATACGGCTCAGTCTCACAATAAACAGAAAAACACAAGCTAACTTCGGCAGAGAGTGGAAGCGGCAAAGAAAAGTTTCTCACTTCTGACACCCAAAAGGAAAAAAGGAAACATAGTAAGATAACAGACCACCAGTGATGTGTGACAAAATCCTTTTATAGCTCTTCTCTGAAATCTGATTTAGTTGTTGGAAGTCATTGTTTGTCAGTTTTGCTGTCTGGTGTGGAAGTGTCGCTATGAACTGTTATGCTTTTTTTTATTATGAAGCATTTTGCCTTGTGAAATCTATTTTTAGGACTCAATCATTCATTAGTTGTAATTAAAACTGAAATCATAATTGCAATAATGTATGAGGTAATAAATGATGTGCATTAAGAAACAGAGTGTGAAAAAGTAATAAAATGGGTGTCATCAAATATGTGATGCTTTGACATAAATCAGGCTCAGAGATTGAAGTGTTATAAATAAAAATATTGTTTTTAGTTAGAAAAAGGAATCAAAACTATACCAGTGCTATGCTTCTATGTAAAGGAACTACACAAACCATACCTTGTGTTTGGAGATGTAAACAACATTTAAATAACTCACAGAGTTTCACCAGAGAACAATAATACTAATCATTTTTAGAATCTTCAGATCTTGAAATGTATTTAGAAGTACGTACATGTGTACGGAAGAGTATTACCGTCAGTGCGGGGAAATAGTATAGGAGCAGTATTTCGTTATGTGATATAAATCTCATTTTAAAGAGAAACTTGTAAAAACGACACATAAAAGTCGTTATAAAGAGAAAGCTTCTGAAAATAACGTGTTTAAAATCACATAATAATGAGAAAGGTTGTAATGGTAAAATGATGGTTATACAAAACCTGGACAAAAAAAAGTTGCTACCTGGATTTAACTAAGCAAACAGGTATGAGCCTCCTATTGGATAATCACTGCATGGGTGATTATCTTTCAGCTGGTAACAAGTTATTTAACCCCAACTGGTGCAATGAGTTGCTTCTCATTTCTTGAACAACCATGTGGAAAGACACATCTGGTGGTTGTGGAAAATATGTTAGTCTGTTTGAGAAGGGTCACATCACTGGCATGCATCAAGCAGAGAAAACATCTAAGGAGATTGCAGAAACGACTAAAACTGGGTTCAGAACTGTCCAACGCATTATTAAAAACTGGTCTGAGTCCAGATGGACCCTGTTCCAGAGTGATGGGTGCATCAGGGTAAGAAGAGAGGCAGATGAAGTGATGCACCCATCATGCCTAGTGCCTACTGTACAAGCCTGTGGGGGCAGTGCTATGATCTGGGGTTGCTGCAGTTGGTCAGGTCTAGGTTCAGCAACAGGATGTGCTCCAAGAATGAGGTCAGCTGACTACCTGAATATACTGAATGACCAGGTTATTCCATCAATGGATTTGTTCTTCCCTGATGGCACGGCCATATTCCAAGATGACAATGCCAGGATTCATCGGGCTCAAATAGTGAAAGAGTGGTTCAGGGAGCACGAGACATCATTTTCACACATGGATTGGCCACCACAGAGTTCTCTCTGACTCTTTCTTGCCCATTTGTGTCTTCTGGAAGACATCCCGCGAGACGTCGGCATTTTCCCATTATGACTTTGTCATTATTACGTGATATTAAACATGTTATTTTTGAGAAAGTTTCTTGTTAAAATTACTTTCATATGTCGTTATTATGAGACATGAGACATAAGACACGTTATAATGAGAAACTTTCTCATTATTACAAGATACTGCTCCTATATTATTACCTTGCACTGACAGTATTACGCTTCCATATATGAGGGTGTTTTAGACTTTTGAAGGATTTTATTCATTCTCAACGTGGAAGCTGAAACAGGACTAAAGACCACACCTCGGACTGATTTGGTTTGTGTCTTACTCTACAAAAGCCTTCCCAGAACCCTTAGTAATTAATTACCCTATTGTTCCTATATGAAATAATTTTTCCTTTTTTCTGATCTGCTCTGATATGCAGTTTGTGGGCTTCATTTAAATATATATTTTTAAAATCCAGTGTCCACTCTAAAGTGCTGCGGGCTCTAGTTGCATTAGTACGATGGTGTCACCTGTGGCTCCAAGCAAACGTCCTGAAGCTAACTTTAAATATTGTGTTCAAATATTTCTGAAAACATTAGTTACACGTCTATGTTGTGATTTTGTGACACTTTTAAACATGAACAATGAAAATGTCTATCATCCCTTATAATTTAAGACTTTAATCTTACCTCATTTGAATTTTAGTTCATAATATGCAGTCAGAGTGGTCAAAATTCAAGTGGATACATTTTTATAAATTTGCTAATATTGGGTAAGTCACCATCAGATTATGTAGCAATCTTTAGAAGGAGGCTTTTCTGTGCAAAGGACAAAAGGTGTAATCCTGCTATAGAGGGAAGATTGCAGTTTAATTGATGGGATCAGAAGAGACTTAGAAGACTTTGAGATGTAAAAGCCTAGAACCGCTGCGTCTCCCGTGAGCTCCTTTAAAGCCTTTGAGTTGTTTGCAGAGGTTGTCAAGATGACAAAGTGCCGTAAAATCCTCTTATTTAACTTTATTATTACGCCTGAACCAGCATCAGATTGAAAGATTTGCTGTGTGGAGCCTGGTTGCATGAAATATGTTAAAGATTCAAGCATGAGATGGCGAACACAACAAACACTCACTGCCAAGGTGATGCATATCAGAGACGTGATCCGACATGAAAAATCACAGGAGTTATCCCACCCTGCTCAGCTCCGGAGGAGCGGGACTGTCAGACCCATGGGGCTGCGCTGTACATATGTTAACACAGATTTCTGCAAGGCCACAAAGCAGGGAAGACACAGCATGCAGAGCACCTTTTTGTCACGGCGTGTGTGCACACAGTTTACAGGAGCTGGCGAGCGAAGCACGCTCTTTGTTCATTATTCAGAACAAGTGGTCAGCATTCCAACTTGCTGCTTTAGTCTTTCTTGTCCATTCATATATGCAAGACTGATAAATGTTGAGAATTAAATAGCCTCCGCAGACACAATTCCTGCAACTGTTCATTAATTCACTCATGAATATGGAATCATTCAGACCTCATTGGCTCTTTTTACAGTAATGTGAGCAGCGAAACCTCTGGGGGAAAAAAAACTGAGAAAAAAAAGCCTCTTCAGACCACAGTGAGCCTTACTTTCCAGGTGAGAGCACTTTATTCTCCCCGCTTCCCACTGCAGTAGGCCCACTCAATAAATCACAGTGCAAAGCGCTGCCTTTACTCTGCAGCTAAGGCACCAATGTCACTGGCTCGGAGGATAAATAGTCATGACTCAGCAAACTCTTGGCTAAAAGGGGTGTGCTTTTGCTTTTTAGCACAAGAAATCTGGCAATATATTTAAAAGTATTTCAATCAAACTCTGCATCGAAAAGTGTGACGAATGCCAATTTTGGCACCTTTACTTTTACTGCAACATGGGGGATAATTAACGTAATTTGCTCCTTTGAAAGACTTGAATTATTAAACAGGGAAAATCGACAAACATCATCTATAATACAAAGAGTAGAAAGTAACTTGAGATAAATGCCCGAACAGGTATTGTTGTCTGTAAGAGACCTGCGCAGGAACAGGTTTTGCATTTCATGGTTCAATTTACAGAGTACCAGAAGGGACAAAATTATTCTTTATGAAGCATATTATGTGTCATTGTTCTAGTGTTATGTAAGAATAACCACATCATTATGAAGCTGTCAATATCTACATGGAAAATTAATCAAATTAAAGATATTACTACTAATGCATTTGGGTCGGCGCGCTGAGAGTGTTGGTACTGCAAATACATAAGCTGCATATTCCCTTGTTTCCTCCAGTGAGCTCTAAAAGAATGAATACAGTAAGGAGCTAAGTGTCTGCGCTAAAGGCATTATTCAGTGCCTTCATATTGATGGATCTTGCCAGTGTTGATTCATTAAAAGGTTTCAGTGTGCCTGGTAATGCACTTTGAAGTCTGATGAAGCTACAGGCAGTGAGTGGAAGTTTTCGCTTTGGCATTTTTCTTCCTTTCGACAATCACGACAGATAACTGTAGGAAGTTGTGATAAAATAGAGCCGGCTTAAATAATCTATGGAATCTGAGTCATCCAGGGATTTATGTCATTAAAGTCTGAGTAGCTCTTGATTTCTTGGCCTGGATCAATTCACTTAGTTGTTCTGGCAAAATGTGTTGGATTCTGCTTTGTGAGGTGCTATTTTTAGCACAGTTTTAAAAAATGCTGTTAAAACCAGCTGACATGATACTTTCCAGTTCTTTCATTGTTATTTTTTAAAGCCATGCTATGCAACTTTTTCATATTTTTAAATCTTTTTCTTGAGCCATTACATGCTAAAATGACTCTTTACAGGGTTAATGAAATGTCACTCAGACCCCCACCAGCCTCTGTGGCCAGAATACCACACTTGCATCTTCAGAGTGCCGGTCCAGTCCTTGCTGGATCATTAACACAGCTGATGTGTTTGATTTAGTGATGAACCGCTCCTGTAGACACTAATGAAGGCTGAGGAGACATTTCAGCAGTTAGATTAAGGTGTTAAAAAGATGAACGCACAGCGAGGAGATAAGTTTCACTTTCTCTTTTACTAACGAACACTAGGGGGTGCTAAAAGCAAGCCAAAACTGCCAAGTGTGCCTTTTTTTATTATTATTATTTTATTTTAAAGCTTATTCATTCTAAACATGTGCCTGAAATGTCTTCGTCTTAATGCCGAGAAAGCTTCACCCATCCTCCTAAAATGTAAAGGTGGAATTACGGAACAAGTGAAAAGGGAAAAATGGAATTTGGCAACAAAATAGCAACCTATTCTATGATTCTTTCATCGATTTCTTTCTGTGTTCGACCACATTGGTGAGATCTATCACTCTTGATCAATCGCCTTGCTACTTTGGCTCAGTGACAGCTCCATATACAGCGAGGCTAATGTCTCATTAGTAATTCTGAAGCATAGAGGTGGGCCCATTCCCCCCATTGCCTCTTTCTCTCATCTCTTCTTGATCTTGTTTTTTCTCAAGGGGGTTTAATACATAACAGTACTTGAGTGGTGGTGAAAAAAGAGGCACAGAAGTAAGTTGTTTAGTGGCATGCTTTTACCACGGTTGATAAAAAAATGATGGATGCATGCAGACCTAAAATATGCACCATCTGAAATTTCTTTCCACTATAAAGCAGATTAGTTGAAGAAGATTTTGTCATCTGTCAGTTTGAAGAATCCTTCTGCTTTGGTTTAGTGCATGTAATCTTTTTTTTATATACATGTGCTTTCCTTTACCCAGCTTGATAGCCACCCTTTGCAGGGATAATAAAAATATGTCATGTAGCATCAGTGCACTTGGCTGTGTTAATACAGTGATTTAGTGAATATACCTGCTGAGGATGAGGAGAGATGAGATATGGCTAATAGCCTAACCTAATGATTCTGACAGAACCCACATGGTTTCTCTACCTTTTGTTGATATTTGATGCATTTATTTATTTAAAGGGACCGTGTGTTTTTATTTGACACGGCTCCTCTGATCTATTATGTAAATCAAACAGATTTTGCAGGACAGACTAGTTTTTGTGTGTCTCTGGAAATGTTCACGAGGGTTGTAAATTTACTTCCATGACTAACAAGACCTTCTGCCCTCTTTTTTTTTTTTTTACTTTTGCTCAGAAATTTGCCAGACAAATGTTCTCTCAAAATAGTTGCAGAGTCATTTCAGAGGTCTGCGGCCCATCTGGAGCCCTTTTCAGATGTAACTCTGTGAGTCTCCAACTGTGAGAAATGAAAAGCAAGTTTGGACTCGCAAATCAGGAACTTTTTATTCACACACCGTCCTATTCTGTGCAAACAGAGCACACAGCAATCATAGATATACAGCAAACACAACCAAAACATTTATTTAATCAACAGACATAAAAAAGTGGAGGATGTAAAGGTTAAACAGGGCATGTATGGTAGAAAAAATATTGACATAAGGGGGTAGAGGTTGTAATTGCAAATAAAACTAAAACTGGGAGTAGCTATGAAAGGAGTCCAACCACCATAAAGTATTTTCCCCCACACGTCCTGCGACCAAAGATGTCGTTTTTATTTAGTATTTTTTAAAACAGTTTGCTGTTTTTGGACAATGTCCACTTTGTCCAATTATTACAATTTAACAGTAATCAGCTTGACTATAAATCTAACATTTAAAGGTTGAATATGGAACAATTTAATGAAAAACTATGTTTGTAAAAAATAATACCTCCACGGAGCGTTTAGAGGTGTGCAGGATGAAGGTACAGATTTTCCTTTAAAAGCTATATTTAAAAAAAATCTAAATTTTATTTTGACGGGCACAGCACTGGGTTTATGTTTACATCTACCAGCCACTAGAGGGCACTGTTGCGGTAAAAAGTCTGCTCGGCAAGGCGAGGCTGGGACTGTGTAAAATGGCGGACTCGACAAGTCAAGCAGCTGATTCTGAGCCCAGAAGATGTTCTAACGGTAAATACTGTTCTAAAATAAACTTATTAGTAGAAATTATTCCGCCCTGTACGATTCGTCACTGGACATGGTGCTGGCTGCTCACTTCACGCATCAGCAGTGAACCAACACCCTGACGGCTGGAATTTTTGTTCTGTTGTTGCAATACCACCTCTGAACACTAGATGTCACTATAGCATCTGTGTTCCATATTCAACCTTTAGAACAAATCCTTTGAGCCATTATTGTGATATAATTCACTCAAGATTTTTGCACCCCATTGAGTTAACATTTCTGTGAATCAATAACATTCTGTGGGAAGACATTTCCAACTCATGTTCTGAGCTGGATCTCCAATTATGCTATTATCATTAAGTAACACCCAATTTCCCATTTTGCTTGGTAACAAAAAGCAGTTGCATGAGTAGCTAACTCAGTCTCAGCAGTAATCCACATTTCCTGATCTATTTTTAAAAAAATTGCTCTGTAGGTTTGACATAAAAGGTTTTACGCTGAAGGAGTCAAACAGCCTGGGATACATTTGAGACACTTTGTGACTAAACTGTGACAAGAAAAATAGCATGACTGTCACAGTTTGTTGTAATTACATCCCTTTGCCTCATGTTCCCCAGCTGAAAGTACATGTTGCAAAAGTAAATCGATTCCTTGATTCCAACAGAAATTTTGCTAAATTCTGAACGTTTTTGTGCCTCCAACTATAGTTGCTGACAGTCATACCCAAGTGAGGTATACTGGCTTTACATGATGGTATACTCCTGTAAACATCTCCATAGTGATTTTTTTGTTGCAGAGAGCGGGTCAAACCAAGCCGAGAACCTCCACTAGTGGAACCTGTTCCTGTTCTGTGGGTTTCCAACAGCTTCACTAATGTCTCATGCAGCAGCTAAGGTTCTAGAAGCTTCTCAAGGTTGTATGAACGGTGCCACCACTGGATATTACTCCACAGCCACATTAGTAATGTATGATAACAAATGAAACATCCTCCTGAACACCCCATTAGTAAACCTTATCTTTTCACAGCCACCAGCTATCACACAAAAGCCCACTGGCTGCTGCAGTCAGAAAAGCCTTAATTTGCTTTCCTTCCCTCATTTTTCTCTCCTCCCTCTCTTTCTCTGCACTCATTTAGTCATTTAACGTGCTCCCAGTGCAACAGTGATGTATGCAATACCTAATTTCACAAATCCACAAGTTTGAGTAAAGACATGGAAAGTAACTCTGCCGTCCTGAAAAGGTAAATGTGAGTCACGATTATTGTTTTCCATAGCATATTCAGACACACGGTACTAATTTATTTCAATGGGAAGAATATTAAGTAAAATTATACTGATTTAAAAGACTAAATATATATGTTTTAGCAGTGTTTAATTAATGCAGTACAAATAAAAAACTGTTTTAAAGTCAGTGGTGGTCCACTAGATAGTTTAGTGTAATTAATCCTTCCATATCTGTATCTCATTTGTAACGACTATAACCCTAACGCTGAATATTTCACCGCCGTAACACCTGAGACTCTGTGTACTTCTCACATTTCAGAAGTAAAGCCATTATTATTCATAATCTTTTAATATTAATGCTGTCTGTTCACACAGGTTTTACTTATTACTTTTGACAAATTACTTAAATAAGCTTTAGTAAGAGAAGCCACTGTGAATGAGTTAGGCTTTGCAGACAGACAGTTTGACCTCTGACCTCTTGTGCAGACTTGGCTGCTCTGTCCCCACGCTGCCTTTCTAAAGCCACGGACCTGCCTGCTGTGGATTTGTGTCGCGGTTTAAAATAGACGCATGTTTGCAGGTCACAGTTAAACAAGCAAAGTGGTATTTTTGACCTACTCTGCTAAATGCTTGCTCTGAATCCTCGACCATGTGTGCTGACAGTGGACAAGAATATTCCCCCTGTTTTAAAGTGCACTTTAAAAGTGGGATTTAAAAGGTATGTGTCTTTCCTCCCGGGGAGTCCAGATGTTTTCCTTCGCCTCCACTGCATCATTTATGAAACACGAAAGTCGAGGCAGAGATTGTGTTCAGCTAAGTGTGATTTGCTGCACATCACTCGCCCTGCCATATGTCATTCTACCTGGCTACACACCAGTCAGCTAAAAGCTTTACATCATTGTTGTACCAGGAGAAAATGTTTGCCAAAATGTCCTGAACCATCTAATCTGGAAGACCTCAGCATGCCAGAAATAAATCTCCTATAGGATGGAGATTTAACAGCTCATACATCAGCCAAGTTATATGACATATAGAACATGGAGGCGTAAACCTGCCTACATATGCAGTGTGTTCTGCACTCCAGTGATTAAAAATGTTAATAAACAGAATTCCTGTTAAAAATGGCAGGTAAAAACAATTAGGAGAGCAAATAAGATGAAAAAAGGTGGCCTCCTCTCACGCTAATGGTTAGTTTACAACCAAAAAACTGTTTTGTTGTCTTATTTCTCACAAAACAAGCTAACATCATTTTACAAATGAATGTGAACAGATTTTTAGAAAGTCATAGAGTTGAAAAATAATCATTAAATACTTCTTTCAGATGAATTATTTAAATCAACAGAAAATTGCAAATTGTCAAGATTCATTATTTTTACAGACATATTGGATTACCCCACAAAATGACTCAAAAACCTCAATAAGGTCAAATAACCATTCACATTCATAGCTGAGGCTGATTTAGAGTCACTAATCAGCCACAAAATAACCCACAGGGTCAGAACATTAACCTAAATCCTCGGTCTACACGGAAGGATAATCGTGCCGATTTTTGACCACATTATTCCTTCCTGACAATCTCAAGGGCATGCTCGATTACCGCAAAGATACTCTTGTAAGATAATCCTACCTTGTGTGGTGTGTTATGATCACTATGATCAGCTCAGGAGGACATTGGGAACGCTCTGATCATCATTGCGTGTTTTCAAGCAAGTTTGATTGTCTTGGTCCGATTTTCAAGGACAAAGCTGCTGCCTGTTGAATGTGACGTCTAGCCAATCAGAAAGCGAGATGATTAGCACACTCCTCCTCCACCATGTTTGTTTGCTTCAAAGTCACGTTTTATCTCACAAGATTTCCTGTCTGATTGGGGATGTCCAAGAGTGAAAGAGGTTTGCACGTGGTGTTTAGGATTTTCTGAGGTGCTGCACACCACACACTGTAGGAACAAGACTGGTACTATGTGTGAGGTATGTCTGTTTTAAAAATCAGCTGACTATTTAAAAATCCTGTCATGTAAACCAGGCCTTACATGCACATTTTTGATCTGTGGGAGTAAACCTACCTGGTAAAAACCTATGCATGCACAACAGAGAAGGTGCAAACTCCATGCAGTTAGGTCCCAGCAGGGAACTCAGGACCTTCTTGATGCAAGGCATCATTGCTATCCAACTGTGCCACTTTGCAGTCACCGAGTATTTCATTTACAGAATTCTGAATTTGATCCATCTTCTGTAAAGGTTGCTGAAAACCTGGTTAGAAAAATGATTTAAGAATTCAGTCACAGTCTCTTATAGAAAACAGGAGTTATATCATCATCAGCCTGTATTAGTAATGGGACTCATGAGTCAGAGACGGAGGTGACCACTCATCAGGCTCAGAACACATCCAGGGTGCATTGAATTGTTTCTCTCTTGTCTGGTGTCATTTAGGCTGAAACTTAATATAAATATATTGGAACACATAGATCACCTCTGCTAAGCTGTTACATGAGGGTTGAAACAATGTGAGTTGCACTGGGCTAACTTCAAACCTAATTACATTGGAGCACCAGTGTCAGAGCACAGGGCTCAGTAATTGCACTTCACCACACAAACCATTACAAAGTGCTGTTTTCTTAAGCAGCTCACCAAGGCCTGACTTAGACAGCGGGCCTGGCTGAGCAAATGCAGATTCACTTTGTTGAGACGCAAATCTAAGTGGAAGAGTCCCTATTAAAGGGCTCAGTCTAATCATGGAGCTAAAGCCGAAGTTCTTTACTTTCATCACCATGGCAACCTTTAATCAGTCTGTTCAATCTGTTAAGTTGTACCTAATGGATGAAAATGTTGCAAAGCAGAAGACCCCCTTTCACAAGAGAGTCACTTCCATAATGACATTTTGTAGTGTTCATTACATGATGCTGCATTTGTGCAATCAGTAAGTAAGCCTTAAAACCAAATTAGTGCAGAGTTCTGAATATCCCTTTGAACATTGAGTTTAATTGGTATTAGCTTCACATAATGGTTGTGACTATTACACAGGGAAGACGGCTGTAAAACACAATATCAGAGGGACATGAGCTCTCAGAAATCACTAAAATGGCCCTCTCCCATTCACTCTATTTTGCTGACATCTGCTAGCTTAGCACTGGCAGTCAACTGTGTCACTTTTAAAAGCTGATATTCAAAGTTTTACATAAACGTTCACATTATTAGTGGGAAAATATTTCATTTTCTACCACTTTACAAATGATTGGACTCGTTTAGCCAGGTTGTTAAATTTCATTATTTTTATTTGACTTTCATGGAGCTTTTCATTATCAAAGCAAATCCCACTTACCAGTGTAGTATGTGAGACTTGGCTTTACTTTTAGCTAATTTAATCTAAAATTTAAAATCTAAATTTTTCAAACCATACAATTGTCAAGTTGAAAGTACTCCAGCGATATATACATATATAGTATATGGGGTGCGCACAGATCATTAAGCATCTGGGCTGCTCACTCATCTGCTCTAATGAGGAGACGCTGGCTTTTTGATATAAAGTTTCTCTTCTTCCCGAATGATTTTTTATTTTGCTTAAGTATTTGTTAGAAATAAATATTTGTAAAAAAACACGTTATTTGTGCCCTTCCGAATACCGTATTCAGGTTTGGCTCCACCCCTAATATATATATATATATATATATATATATATATATATATATATATATATATATATATATATATATACATAAATACATATATACACATATATATATACATATATACATAAATACATATATACACATATATATATACATATATACACACATGTATATAAATATATGTGTGTGTATATATATATATATATATATATATATATGTGTGTGTGTGTGTGTGTGTGTGTGTGCGTGCGTGCGTGCGTGCGTGTGCGTGTGCAGGGTACAATGAGATCTCAAGACTATCAAGGGATTCTAGAGAGAAATGTGCTGGCCAGTGTCAGAAAGCTTGGTCTCAGTCGCAGGTCATGGGTCTTGCAACAGGACAATGACCCAAAACACACAGCTAGAAACACCCAAGAATGGCTAAGAGGAAAACATTGGACTATTCTAAAGTGGCCGTCTATGAGCTCTGACCTCAATCCTATTGAGCATCTTTGGAAGGAGCTGAAACATGTCGTCTGGGAAAGGCACCCTTCAAACCTGAGACAACTGGAGCAGTTTGCTCATGAGGAGTGGGCCAAAATACCTGCTGAGAGGTGCAGAAGTCTCTTCGACAGTTACAGGAATCGTTTGATTGCAGTGATTGCCTCAAAAGGTTGTGCAACAAAAAATTTGGTTAGGGGTTCCATCAGTTTTGTTAAATATAATCCTACCAACCAGTCTTCTACTAATCTTCACTGGCCTCTAATATTCCCATGCAAAATTTATAGAAACGATTATCTCTGTCTAGCCAAAGATCCACACTCTCAACTTACTGTGTCCAAACTTGTGCAACATGACAGTTAAAACGCATGTTTGCTGGCAGCTCACCGGCCAACGCAGCCTCAGATAAAACATCTGCTATGGTGCAGTGTGTGTGATTGTGCTGAACGACTGCACAAATTGCCAGAACACTCAAGCCTTCTCTGCAAACTGGTGGAACACAAAACATTCTCCAACCACGAAGTACACCCAGAGGAATACTGTGCAGGAAATGCTGTATCAAAAAATGGAATATTTTCACACTAGTGAGACACACATGCTACAGCTTCTTCGAGGAAGAAGAGAACTGATTTCCAGTTCAGTGAGTCTAACAGCTGATCTGTGGGAAGAGGTCTGTCCTTTCCAAGAAATCGGAGCAACACTTTACCTCAGTATATCTTTCCTTTTACAGGAAGCTGCTGAAATGCCAAGATATCAGGCAGCAAATGATTGGTGTAAGTCACTTGACTTTTTCTCATCACCTGACACACGTCCATCATTGTAATGTGCTGAAGGAGCTCAAGGCAGATAGGACATGCAGAGATGTACTGTGCTTAAACTTGGGATTGAATCATGCCCCAGCATCCAGGAATATGCTGCACATTTGTCAAGATTCTAAAAAAAAATCCACGTACATTCATGTGACAGTTTGCTGATTTTATTTATTTTTTGCACCCCAACCCTTCCTCCTCAGCTGCATCAACACGCTGTGCTGCCGTAGATGCAAACAAGCTTCTGAAGGCAAACATGTTATCTCAGTGTGCAGGTCGTAGCTTAACATATAGAGGTTCAAAATGCTGTAAAATTATCCTGCAACAAGTAAAGTAGCCTATGTTCCCTCTGAGCTTTGGGGGAAGGCTGCTGCTCATTGATAACCATAAAAGATTCCAGCTAGAGCAACTAAGCCAAAGAGATTGGGCGAATCCACTTTTACAGTCATCAAAGATAAGAGTTATTTTCCGGAAATAAAAAAAAAAAAGATGAAGCTGCTCTTCGACAGAGCAGAGACTTTTTCCATCAAAACTGTAGATTTACACAATTACTTTCATGCATTAAAACTGTTTTTAGATGGAATAACATATCTTCCTCATGTAATTCAATTATTTTTACTGCCATCAGCATGACAAGTCATTTGTCTGCAAAGACAAACAACTGTGAGAGAGTGCAAGCTGATTTAAAAAACAAGAGCTTTTAAAGTTTTATTGCACAATTTTTTTCTGCACATTGAATTATGATGGCAAGGAAAAGCATTATTAAACAATAATAATTATAAAATGATTTTGATTCCAACAGAATAGAAGCAAAGAACATTTGAAAAAGCTACTTTTTCTCATTTTAACACCTTGAAGAATCTCCTCTGTTGTTCAGGAAGACAATAAGTCATTTTAAAGAGACAATGTGTAGTTTTTACCATTAATCTCTGGAAATATCCATCAAAATGTTGCTGAAAATTAATTTTATGATGCCCAGTTGTTGAAAAATATTGGCAGTTTCGTAACATATAATCATAAAAATCAGGTCTAAAATACATCGGTGCAGGTCTAAAGGCTACTGCACACTGAAAGCATCAGCGGCGCAGAACGGCAGTGGAACGTCGCCGCTTCAAATGGAATCCATTATAGTCTATGGGGGTGTCACAAACAAGCCGCAATGCGGCAATTTCCAGACGCGGCACGCCACGCCGTGCCACGCCGCACAGCGCCACGCCGCACAGTGCCGCTAAAGATAGGATTGGGTTCTATTTTTGCCACGTGCTGCTTCTGGGATGCGTCAATTTCCGCAGTTAACATATGGCTAGACAGGAAATCGCACTCGGTTTCAGTGTAAAATGCCCGTTAATTTTCAAAATAAAAATCTATTGCAGCGATGCAATTTCATATCTATGTAGATTACGTCTATACATGTGACCTCACGGCTTATTTAGTTTCCGCATCGTTCGAGAAGTGCAGCGGTGTGTTTTTCATGGCTTTAATCCTGGCAGTGGTGAGTAAAAACATTATATATGACATCAAACAGCGATATCAAACGTCATTTCCTTCTTTTTGGTTTAATGGCGGACGGCATAAACAAACCGTGACTTTTGAAGTCTCGAGGGATCTTGTGATCTTGAAAGTCGAGCGAGGAGCGCTGCGATTAATTTGCTTCGCTACTGACTCTCCCGGTGTGCACTGGAGTGCCGCGATTGTCGCAAGTAAACCGTTCCGCTGCCGTTCCACGCCACTGATGCTTTCAGTGTGCAGCAGGCGTCAGTCTCTGGACGACGCCATATTAGACGCCATGTTTCCTTCTAAGGGAGCCCATGAGGACAAAATGCATTTACTGATTTGTAACAAGCGGTTACAAAACTTTCGCCGTTCATAAACGTTGTTTTACACATGTACCTCTTCACTTGCTGCCAGTGATGAAAGGGAGTCTGATGTGCTTGTCATTTTGCTGGAGGTTGCACTCCCAGGGATTTTTGACCCTAATGGGCTTCCATTGCTAAGGTCTTACTTGAACACAAAAATACTGCTTGTTTGCAATGATTTAGGCATGTACTGCCACCTGTCGCCAGGGAAAATACACACAGTCACTCTAAGTGACTGGATATTGTCTAACAAATTATTTAACATGACTCTACCTTAAATAGTCTGCTAACATTTGACCATAAAGACTTGTTCAAGTCTCTTTCTCAAACAATTAGTCCAACACACACAGCAAAACACAGCAGAACAAGACAAAGCATGGCACGACCCAACGTAAAGGCTACGATTAAAAGCTAAAGAATAAATAAAAAGCTGTTTGAGGTGGACGATTAGAAGAGTCTGTAAATTCTAAACGTATTTGTGCTCTAGCACCTAACAGGATGAGTGAGACAACAGGCAGGAAATAAACCAGACAAGGTAACAAGCCAAGTTTAATAGTGAAACCAGAGCTTTTTTGTCTGTTAAGGTAGCTAAAAGTTGTTCCGGTGAATTTGAGCCTAAAGCACCATACAGCACATTGTTTCTTGGTTTTCTGAAACAATAGAGGAACATGAAACGGAGATAGCTAGGGGACATCAATACTGAGTAGGTGAAAAGATGAGTAACAACAATAATAGACTTTAAAACCTGCTAGTCTCCTGTTTCCTTGCCAACAATAAAATGACTGAACAATTACTTTTCATCTCCTTTAAGTTGGTGAAAGTATGAATAGCTATAGTGTCAGGCTTTAAATGCTGTTTGGGTCCCGTTTCTTTAACAATGATGAATGAGTAATGACTTCAGTCATCCCAAAGAGCTCAAATTATGCAAGAATCTAAACAAAAACTTTAACAATGGTCTTAGAAGACCTTTTCTGCTATTCAGAGCAGACTTAAAAAACAACAATTCTTCATTTGAATTCATCCAAACATTCCTTAAAGGCATTACTTGAGTACATTATGGGATGTTTGTTGTAATAGCCCCCAGCGACTTATTTGAACTGGTCCAGACTGTGCTGGAAATCATCTTTAAAGATTATTCCCCACGTTTCCAAGCACACATTCAAAGTGCTGGTTCAACAGACTAAAGAACAAACAGCAACAAACGCACCGACAGCCAGTAGAGCACAAAAATAACACTATGAACATTCAGAGAGGAAATAAAAATGTAAAACCCTGAAAGAATAAGAAAACAGTTTGTTATTTTTTTCTTAAGAGGCCCAGTTTCAATACGTGTAAGAGACTATCAAACAATCTCTGTGTCAGTGCTGGTCAGGGCTCTCCTCTGGTGGGAATCTGCAGAGACAAGCCTGATAAACAAAGACAGACAAGTGCCTGTGGAGTGGAGCTGAGGCTGGACAGCCTGGAGGCAGCAGCAGAGAGGAGACTGAGGTCTAAACTACATCTTAAACAACACCTGGTCAGCGTATGCAGCTACCGGGCATGTTCCGCTCCTGGCCCAGAAGGCCTCTGTCCACTCTGATGGGGCTTGTCAGCTAGCAGTCGTCATGGTGGTGCTTCATTGCAATGCGCAGCTTTGCTGCCGTGTTTGGAAAGCGTTTGTGAACATGCTGTATGTAATGAAATCCCAAGCTGTTTGGGATCATGAACACACAATGCAGAGTTTGAGCTCTGCTTTGTGGTGGATTTTCTCTATAATCCTCAACAGAATACAAGATGGAGGGCGACTTGGTAAAGAAAATACATCTTTCAGATATTAGAAGTGATACTGAGTAAACGCCTTAAAAACTGATAAAAATTATCTAATTATCTCTGGATTTATCAGGGTGATATTTAGCTCTGTCAAAGATATTTAAGCGTCAGATAAGAGAACTGATGCTGCTATTATGTGGGCAATTTGAAATGACTTCTTGTTTTCCAATTTTTAGAGCAAGAACTCAGTTCTTTTCAAAAAGACAAGAGTTCATTTGCTTCATCAGCTTTGCTTTAACAAATCTAGAAACAAGAAAAGTTCAAATTATGTTTAATTGTACAAATACTGTAAGAACTTCAAAAGACAAAATCAGGCACAACAGATGATTGCATCTAGCTGTAGTCCTGCATTGTGTCAGACTGCATAGCCTATTCAGTTTTTCCCCCGTCTAAGATTTAAAAAACATCTCCCGTTGTGATTGATGTTCAAACATCACTTGAAGACACGTAATTTAGCTTCAATCCAATGAATGTACAGACAGCTTACTGTATGATTAGAGCTGCGAAGGCTCTAATTATACTGGCTGTATCTGATACCAACCAAACTGAGCACTCATGGGGTGAAGCGAAAGTGAACCCGTCACGGACTTTAGTGTCTCTAGCTCCGCCCAATTGGCAACATTTGGATGAGCCACACAGGGACAACAAAACTAGCGTGGGCTTTCACTGAAATCATTTTAAAGCCATATTATGCAACTTTTTCATATTGTTAAATAATTTTCTTGAGCCAGTATGTGCTAAAATGACAGGGTTAATGAAATGTCCCTCAGACCCCCACCGCCCTCTGTGGCCAGAATACCGCACTTGCAACTTGAGAGTGCCGCTTCGGTCCCTGTTGGACTTAGAGAAGTGGAGCTGACATGAATGGTGCTGCAGTCTGCTTCCAGCATGTTTCCTGCATGTTTTAGATCATGAACACAGCTGATTTGTTTGATTTAGTGATAAACCGCTCCTGTAGACACTAATAACGTCTGAGGAGACATTTCAGCAGTTAGATGAAGGTGTTAAAAAGATGAACACACAGCGAGGCAATAAGTTTCACTTTTGTTTTTACAACAGTGACTTAATAACGGGCTCTATGGGGTGCTAAAAGAAAGCAAAACTACCAATTGTGCCTTTAAAGATGAGACAATGTAGCTACAACAGGAACTGAAACACAGCCTGGATGACCAGAAGCTGGGTTCTATGGAGCTTATCAATAGTGAAACTCAAGCTAAGTGCAACTACGTGTATTTTGCTGGATCGGATAACTATGACTGCTTATTGTAAGATAATTATTGATGTTTAAAAGTTAGGAAATATTGTTACAGTTTTTCAACTTTGTACTGTATGCTATAAGCTGAATTTACTTAATTAAATTCTGTTCAGTTTGTTTATATAGCACCAATTCACAACAAAGCAAAAATTTCAAATGAACCCACTTATCAGTGCATTTATTTCAGTTAACTATTATATATCTAAGGAAACCCAGCAGATTGCATTGAGTCACTGATTTGCTGTGTCAGTGACTTTACAGCAATCCTCATAGTAAGCAAGCATGTAGCGACAGTGGAGAGGAAAACTTAGGGAAAGCAAATGTTGTTTTTGTTCAAGTTGGATCATCATATGCTCAAAATCAACAACCATGCTCTTTTATATATTTCACTTTCCTGCTTTAGACATTTAGAGATTGCTTTAGCATCTGTTATTAATTATCTGTGGTCAAAACAAAATGAAACTTGTCTCCTTGATGTGCGTTCGTCTTTTTAAAAGAACACTTGACAGTTTTGGCTTGCTTTTATCAACCCCTAGTGTTTGTTAGTGAAAGCAAAAGTGAAACTTATCTCCTCGCTGTGCGTTCGTCTTTTTAACACCTTAATCTAACTCCTGAAATATCTCCTCAGCCTTCATGAGTGTCTACAGGAGCGGTTCATCACTAAATCTAACAAATCAGCTGTGTTCACGATCTAAAACATGCAGGAAACAGGAAGCAGACTGCAGTGCCAGGTATGTCAGCTGAATGTTTTACTGGCTCAAGAACATGATTTAAAAATATGAAAAGTTGCATAGTTTGGCTTTAAAGAGCAGAAATGCTCAAATCTGTTTAAAGGCAACCAGGTAGAATTTGATAGGAACCTTAAATCAGAATGTTTTTTTTTATTATTAAACCAAAATATTGAAAACTGCTGGCATGGTTCAAACACAAACATGGTTTCTTGTCTGATTTGCTTCTAATCTTTTTGCACAGCTGGATCAGACACTTCCTTTCAGAGTTGGTGTTGACAGATAACAATAGTCACTGAGTTATTTGTTCCTCACCAGTATCATCTGATCCTGCTCAAGTTCAAACGCAGAGAGCACATTCTGAGCATGACAAATATAATTAGGGGGATTAGAGCCAAGCAAAGATGAAAAGAACTGTATGTTTTGAATTTCCACATGACCTAGATGTATGTTTGCACAAAGGAAGAGATAAAGCCCAGCCTGGTAGCATGTGTGCACCGTGAAACCAAGTGAGAAAAAAATAATAAAACAGGGCTGGACAGAGTGGCTTTTTCCAAGTCTGTGTTTGATGTGCAACTTGGTGGGTTGCTGAAATCAATTTAGAAAAGATAATTGTTCATTTCCAAGGGGAAAGGAGGAGGTGATGAGAAGCAATGAAAGATGGAGTCTACAACACTGTACACAAATGGCACTAATGGGGACAATGATCATCTCCATATGAATCCAATTACAGAGCTGCTCCTCTCACACCTCAAACATGTTCACATCTTCACAGGGGCACAGTTAGTCAGGCAGCCAAAGCTAATAATAATAATAACAGCAATAAAAAGAAACCATTTCCACATCACACCTTGCTAATAAACTCAGATTCTGTCCGATGTTGTCTGCCAGTAAAATACGAGCATCTGACAGCTGTCCAGGAAAGCTCAACCAGGGAGGTTATGGTTGTAGTGAAGTCGATGGGATTACCAGAAGGGATTAGGAGCTCTAAGCACGATAACAATATGGCTCGACGAGGACACAATTACAGCACCATGTTTGAGACGGGCTGATATAAGGAGGGAATGTGGATGGATGGATGTCACTGCTACGTGTGAAAATGGGTGGCTGCTGGGAAATAAAGGAGGGAGCTTTTGCCAACCTCATATGCTTTTGCAAAATGCAATCCTGATTTACCCAACATCATCATGATGTTTGGGCTCATGCATTTTATGACAGATATTGTAGCAGGAAGTCTGCACCCCAGAGTTACTGGTGATATTCGTATGAACCTTTGGCACTATTGATCATGCTACAGTGGGATGCTAAAGTTTGGGCAGCCTCATTAATCTTCATGATTTTCCTGTATAAATCGGTTGTTACAATAAAAATGTTCAGTCAAATATATCACATAGGAGACACACACAGTCATATTTGAGAAGTGAAATAAAGTTTAGAGGATTTACAGAAAGTGTGCAAAAATTGTTTAAACAAAATTAGGCAGGTGCATACATTTGGGCACTGTTGTCATTTTATTGATTCCAAAACCTTTAGAACTAATTATTGGAACTCAAAATGGGTTTGGTAAGCTCAGTGACCCTTGACCTCCATACACAGGTGAATCCAATTATGAGAAAGAGTTTTTAAGGGGGCCAATTGTAAGTTTCCCTCCTCTTTGAATATTCTCTAAGAGTAGCAACATGGGGGTCTCAAAACAACTCTTTAATGACCTGAAAACAAAGATTGTTCACATCATGGTTTAGGGGAAGGATACAGAAAGCTGTCTCAGAGATCTCAGCTGTTTGTTTCCACAGTTAGGAACATAGTGAGGAAATGGAAGACCACAGGCACAGTTCAAGTTAAGGCTTGAAGTGGCAGACCAAGAAAAATCTGGGATAAACAGAAGCAACGAATGGTGAGAACAGTCAGAGTCAACAGACCAGCACCAAAGACCTACAACATCATCTTGCTGCAGATGGAGTCACTGTGCATCGTTCAACTATTCGGTGCACTTTACACAAGGAGATGCTGTATGTGAGAGTGATGCAGAGGAAGCCTTTTCTCCTCCCACAGCACAAACAGCCGCTTGAGGTGCTAAAGCACATCTGGACAAGCCAGCTTCATTTTGGAATAAGGTGCTGTGGACTGATGAAACTAAAATTGAGTTATTTGGGCAGAACAAGGGGCGTTATGCATGGAGGAAAAAGAACACAGCATTCAAGAAAAACACCTGCTACCTACAGTAAAATATGGTGGTGGTTCCATGCTTAACTCGAAATTAGAACTAAAGCCTCACAAATTATGGAAACCGCTCTTTTAAGGACCAACTTCTCCTTCTCTTGATGAAACCTTTTCAAAGAGTTTAGAAACACCACAAAGTCACATATCATTTTCTGAGGGTATTAGAATGAATATAACCCCCTCTCCGAGCCAGGGAACCGATACTTAACTGCGGTGTCACACGGATACACAGCCTGCAGCTCCTTCATTGATAATGAATAGGAAATTGAGTTGGAAAGACTCATAAATTGTTTGTCCGGACTACAGCTTAAAGAGCTTTACATTATTCTGATGGTTAAAAATTGATCTGTGTGAGCCAAGAATAGAATATTCTCTTTCCTCCCATTCTTCCTTTCCCCATCTTTTAATCATTGTGTTTGTGAGCAGGAAACTCATCCCAGTCTACTGTCTGTCAAAAAGCCGTAACATTTTTTTTTCTGCGTTTTAGGTTTTTAAAAGCAGGAATGAGATTGTAGGGGGTCCCCACAATTTTTTCTGTGCTGAGGTTGTGAGGTTACCAAGATTATATTTGTAAAAATTACATTTATAAAATCCCAGTAACACACCCAGTAGTATAATCATAACTCTGTATAAGCATTATAACTCTGTATGTCTGTATGACGTTAGTATCACTTTTAATGAGTGTATGTGGGTAGGAGTTGGGGGTCCTGGCTTGTCTTGGGCACAGGGAAGGGGATCTCATGGAAAAAAGGTTGGGAACCACTGGTAATGACCTTTAATAACACAGTAATAGACAGGTTAAAAATGTCTTAACAAAAAGAACACATTTTCTTAACATCTTAAAAATGTCATTGAGAGTGTTTCTAGGCAGCCTTAGAAATTACTTTCAGGTTTTTTTTTTTTCATTTTTTTTGTATTATAAAGATTCAATTTTTAATTGTAACGACTGGACCTCTTAGGACCAGAGTTGAATTTGAAAGAATTTTCTTAAAAAAAAAGGCTATGTTTTAATAAATATGTGTCCAATTAACTAAAGTGCACCATCTTAACTAAATAATTCTTTATTTAGAGCACCTTTATAGACCATATATATGATGTGATTTCATCAGAAGAAATATAATAAAAACAGACACAAAGTTCCAAAAAACACAAAAGAAAAAGAAACAAGAATTCAATTCAGTTTATTTATATAGTGTCATATCACGAGAGTCGTCTTAAGGCACTTTACAAAGTAAACATGGTACAAAGTAAACACCAAAGTCCTGTTGCTTCCATGTCTGTGTGTTCTCCTGCTCCTTATCTGCTTTCAGAAGACAGTCTAAGGGAGAAGAGCGGTTGTGTTCCTGTGGCTCGGCTAGAGAAACTCTGTGTGTTGGGTGATTTAGAAACGTATTTAGCTTATTTGTCTGTCTCAGCGAACCAATGTCATTGCTTTGATTGAAGCTAATCTGTGTCTCTTTTCTGATCATCCCAGTCAAACATCTGTCCTTCAGCATGACATTAAAGTGGATCCCGGACAAGCCCCCATATGTTACAACCCGGCTCGTGGGACTGCAACAAATGGAGAGAGACTGATCAGATTGCACCTTTGGGTGTTTGGTTGCCTGTGTGGCATTTTGAGTGTAGCCTTTTGGAGGCAGTTTTTAATAAAATACCTCAAACTTTTACCATGTGTCCAGTCCTCCTCCATTTGTTGCAGTCCTACGAGCCAGGTTGTAACACAGGATACTAATTTTACTAGACAAAGGGAATCTAAAACAATAAAAATTTCTGAACTTGGTCATGTGTGAAAAAGTAATAGCGTGTTTTACAGTAGCTAAAAATAGATTGTGGCGTAACGTTGCAGTGCATTATGGGAGGTAGCTCAAGACAAACGTGCATTTTGCATGGATGCTTATGGGTCTGAGTCGCTTCACTCATCCTAAAGTTGTAGTTTTGTCTCCTAAAGATGTTCAAAAGGGAAGGAACTAAGCATCGCTGTTGGGGGAGGTGCTAATCGGACTCTAGATACCCAGATCAGATGTCGGAGGGGACATTTTTTATTACTTTTCCAAAGCTGGGTAAGGTCAGTGATAATATGACACAGATGGAAAAGAAATGGGTCAAGCTAAAGACAGACAAAGCAAAGTGCAGATTTTCAGTGTGGAGCAAATCAAGGGGTGCACGATTATTTGATCCATATATTTTGCTGGTGGGAAAGATCCGACGTCCAAGAATGACAAACCGATACTAGCAACGCTCTCAGATGTGGAGTTATCCAGGAGGCAGCGGTGTAAACGATTGGGGTTTAGCTGAACATCTCGGCCAAACGGCACGTCCATCCAAACGTGGACAAAAAAGGCCTTTGGCCAGAGATGGGTGTTGTGTAAAAAGGTGGTGTGTTTTTTCAACTGGCAAATGTGGCCACACTGGAGGGTTTTCCAGCATGAATGGTCTGTTTAAGGTCAAAGGTCAGATATTCTGCTTTATTATTTCCTGTAGAAAGCAGAATTCATGGTACCCTAAATTACAGCGAATGGTCCAGGTGCTGAAGCAGCAAAGCAGCCCCATACCATCACACTACCACCACCATGCCTGACTCTCTGAATTATGTTGTTGATGTTGTTTTTCTAAAGCACATTAGTTTTACTCCAGATGTAACAAGACACACATCTTCCAAAATGTTAATCATGAAACTGGGTGACCAGGCTGGACATAAGGCAGAGAACCATGTAGAGTAATCATTGTTGGTGCATAAATACTGAATGACTTGCTCTTGTTTCGCTTCAAAACATTGTATGTTTTATTTCCCACCAACTATTTACACTCATAGCTAAATTAGCCTTTCGCCGGCCCCACCCCCAGAACGGCTATTGTCCAATCACACTTAATAGCAACCGTTACTATCCGACAACTCCAAACAAAATGATGAAGCTAAGCCTAATTCACTACTAAGCATTAGCCTCGATAGTAGTCGTGCCTCCTTCGTTTCCCTTCAGAACCTCCTCATCGAGCTCAACCAGCAACAGCCAAGCATGAGTGCTCCCCCCGCCCACAGCTGGGCGGAGGTCCGCCTCCCAGACTATCCAAGACCCTTTTAGATAAGACACACCGTGCCGGCAAATCAGCGTAATATTACCTCAACCGTGTGTCTTATAAATGCACATTAAGCCTTGGCGCAACAGCGGGTGGTGTCATGATCACGTGATGAATTAATGCCGAGCTCCGGCCGGGAACTAAAAATGAAAGTAAACACGGGCATAAAAAGTTACATTTTATAAACAGACTCAGCTGAGATGATAGCGATGCAGAGCGCCGGGAGCTTTTCTCCGTTAGAGCTGCCTGCAGCTCAGATCATCTGACAGCTGACATCTGACAGCTCACAGGGACACCACATCGCCGCCACTGCTCCTCGGATCCACGCGTCCCCGGACGCCGGACCTTCTCCCAAACTCCCAACTCCTTGTTCCCTGCTACGCTTCGCTCAGCAGAGCCGACACTAATATATCCCTCCACTGCATACTGTAACCCTTTTGCCTCCATCTGGATGATATTGAGGAGGAATTGCTCCAAAAAATGTTGCTGACATGCATCTGTCTACTTCTTTCCATCACGGAAATCTGCGGAGCTGCAGTATTTGATCCACTTATTGTCGGAGTTGGCAACAGTAACTAAGGGGGGCGGGGCTCGGTGAAAGGTCAATTGTGTTTGCAGGGATGTATTAGTCTTTGTGTTTATTTATACCATTAATGTGAACAAATGACCTGTGAAACAGGCTGATGAAAATGCACTAATCATACAAACAGGGCAGAATTATCTATTACTGAATCTTTCTCTGAATTATTTCATGACTAAATCAAAGTTTATAAAACGTGTGCCTGATCTGAAAACACGTTTTATTTAAAAAAAGGTTTGAAAGCTGAGATAAATGATGGAGACGTACAAAGTGAGCGGGGTTAACCGGAAACTTTAACCTGCAGGTAAATAGAGAGTAAGTAATAGATACTTGAGACTTAAATATTACACAGACAGGTTGCATTTCTTTTGTTACAGACATATCAGATATCATCATGCTTCCTAACTATGATATGGTCCATTTAAATTCATATATTTCCCATTTCAAAAGGCAGAAGGTGTTATTTCTGCATGAATAAGACCAGAAGGAGAACATTCTCTTTGGAATGTGCTGTCAACAAGGTGTTGTGAGAGAAAGATGAGGTTGAATGGAAGCCGACAGATAGCTTAGTGAGAGGGGTTAGAGCCGAGAGAAGAAAAACAGAGCCAACACAAAGGTGGGAGGAGACACGAGGAACAGGGACGACGGGGAGGAACGAAACAGATGAGGACAGTGAGGCCCGCCAGCTTGGCAGGTGTGTGTGTGCGTGTGTGCGTGTGTGTGTGTGTGTGCGTGTGTGTGTGTGTGTGTGTGTGTGTGTGTGTGTGCATTGCTGGAGGATATTCTGGCCACAGTGGTGGTGCACACATACATCTCACATCACACTCTACAGGTGGGTCAACAAGGGGCGACTCGAACAGGCAGGCAGGAGCTTATCTTAATTCTGAGGGAGAGAAAATCCAAGATCCCATCCACACAGACTCTCTGTAATCGATGCTGACAGGTAATTCAGAGGAGTGCATGGGAGAGCTCACAGCCTGCACAAGAGGGGAGGCATTTGCGTGGACATGGTTGCTACGCTCCATGCAATCAGAGTGCCTGACAGTTCCTACATGTGTTCTGATAAACACAGATTTCAGGTTTGAAAAAGCTATCTTGAATTCTACAAACATTTTTTACCTCCACTTTTCTTCAGTGACATTTTTTTTCCTCAATGACTTAAATTTCCATAAATAGCTAGTTTATTTTTTTATTTTTTTTAGAAATGGTATTGGGGAAAAATCAGGATAGCATTTATCTTTAATTAGAATTTGCTTTTCATTCTTGGTTTTTGTCTTATTCTCTTCATAACAACCCAATGTATCAGCTACTTTATTTTGCATGATTGATCATTTTTTGTGTGCCACAGCAGAATGTTTTATTTATAATGGTAATGGTAAATGGCCTGTATTGTAGTAGTATATAAATGAACCCCATTTAAAATTGACTTGGAAGAAACTGTCAATTTGAAATAATTCAATTATTTCATTTTCCCTTTTTAAAAACTTTTAAATCAAAATGGAAACTCTTGGTATTTCCATCTGCCGCTGAGTGAAGGCTTATTTTTTTTATTTGTGTATTTTAAATTTGATTTGAAACTCTACTACAGCTTTATGTTTTCACGTTGATTTTAATATTTTACTTATTGTTTTTAGCATCTGAATTGCTTGTGTGTATGAAATATGCTGAATAAATAAAGCTGCCTTGCCTTTATTTATGGAACAGTAACATTCTGAAATAATTTGCATCACCTGTTATAATAGTGGTTATATTGCTATAAAACAGCAGAAAATATATTCTAATGAAGCTTTTAACATCATGTCTTCCATTGTTCTGATCTGATCTGATACAAATGAACAGTTAAAGGAATTCTAGTGAATCTTTAAACAGTTCTTTGGAGTTGTTTTTGCATTTTTAAAGAAGATGTGCTTATTCTTAAGTTTGGACTTTCTTTGTTGTCCTTTTATTAAAACACATTCGTACGCTGATCACAGACTGGACAAAAAAAAACAAGAAACTCCACAAAAACTCAAGTCAATTCCATAAAAAACAACAACTGCACCTAATCTTTTGAACAGAGTTGTAATTCCGACTTGAGGGAGGCTGTATCTTCAGGATTATGATAAAGCCTGGACACCGTGGGTCCTGCTGATTCTGAAACCTAAGTGTATTCCATTTGTGTGCATTGCAGCGGTACTGACAAGGATCAGAACAGAAGCTACCTCCTGTGTATTACCTGACGGCCTTTCCCTCTCCGAGTCGCTCGGTCTGTGCTCTTCAGCTGTCTGAGTCAATAAAGACAATATACAAAAGAAAGCACTTCAGCAGCTCGGCCATTTAAAACCAGCAGTGGTGTGTCGGGGAAAGTCAAAGACTGCAAGATATAAAGGCCATTTCCAGAAGAGAGAGAGAGGAAAGATGGAAGAGTGTGTATGTAGGCTAGCGGAGGAAGTGTGAGTGGTTCATGGCTGAATATCCAGATCACATTAAAAAGAGAAGAGAAGCTCTGTCTAGCTTCTCCCTCAAAGCAGCTACTGGCCTCTCTCCAGATTTACCAAAGGACTTGTTATGTAATTTTATAAGAGCCTGATTTCTCTGTTGCTCAAACTAACGAGACTAAATAGCTCTTCACGAAACAAAAACAGAAAAAATAAACATCTGAGAAAACGTGCGATCGAGAGGAGTTTCTGCATGTGAACTTGTTGGTCTTCATGTAAATCAGAAGGATTCTCCAGCGGATCTTTGGATAATAAATAGTACAAAGCATTGTTTGGCAGCTGAACAGAGAATTAAGAAAGAAAGGAAGAAAAAAACAACAAAAATTAAGACTGTCCTGTTTTTTTCTTATATTTTATGGCTTGCAAACACATGGAAATAATTGTTGGGAGAGGGGCGAAAGCTTTTGAAAGTATTTTTGTTTCTCGTTTTTGAAGGAAGCAAAATAAATAACACAAGTTAAATCTAGAAATGTGAGCAAAAAAAAGTATTTTTTTAATGCTCATTCAGTTCCTACAGAACTCAGGCAGCTAAAATATTTGGTCAATCGACAGCCCTAAAGTAAAGTTTTATATTTATTGTCCTTTTGTCCCTTCAGAGCTTCCATAGAAAGTTCGAGCCACATATAAATCATTCTTTCTGTGCCCTTTTTCAGTATAAGCTCATCTTTAAAGCTAAAAAGTGATGATGCACTGTCTGGAAGGAAAACACCAACAGCTTCTTGAAGCCCAACACGCAGAATGCTTTTATTCCATGCTGGCCTGTAAATTTAGTGCATTTAGTCCCTGGAGGGTTCTAACAGCCGCAGCAACAAAAATCAATGCCTTGTATCTTCAGGGGGATAAATTATTTGTCTTGTGACACAAAACTAAGAGATGTGGACTGTAGCCTGTATATCCTCCCTTCACTAAGTCCTCTGCAGCAACTTGCATGCTAGTAAATGCTTGAGCGCATTTTTATGAACTGCAGCGACTAAAAGAGTTGACAGAATAATTACTGGATAGAGTTTGATAAAGTAATGCTCTGCAGGAAGTGACCTGCAAAGAGATATCTGAGAGTAAAACAATTCCTTCTGTGTTATGTCAAAATCACTGTACTTCAGTAGCATTTATGCAACATTCTGTGGTATTTTCCCTTCATTTGGCATTTTACTATAAAAACTGACGAGATGGAATGAAAAAAACGTGAGATGACAAGCGACAGCGCCCCCGGGCTGTACACACAGCGTTCTCGTTGTGGTTACATGCTACGTGCAGTATAACACTAGGTCACCAGAAAGCCCCATGTGGTCACGAGCTCGCATGTTTTGTGATGCATACAAATGCAAATGAGTCACGGCGGTGCAGCTCAGGCTCTGCTCAGGAAAATTCATGCATGAATTTCAGGATCAAACAGGAGATTATATTCAGACACAGAGATATTAATAAAACCACTAAAGAGGTTACCAACAGGGATTTTTTTAAAAGCAGATTAATGATTTGATAATAAATGCGCTTTGTGAAAATAATAAGATGAGAAACGGAGGGTTGTAGCAGCTTTTATGATTTAATTCACAGGAATCGCAGCAGTCTTTAATTATCACGTTTAAATGAAGAGATTAACTTAGAAAGGACCAAAGTATGGTTTTTGCTGCTGTATTAATGCATTATTACATGGAAATAAAAGACAAGACAAGTAAAAAAGATGATCCTTCTCTGCAGATTGAAGAGGCCCTTTAAGCTTCTGCAGGTGTAAGTATTGGTCGTATCCCCTTTTCTTTCTTTCTTTGTCCCAAATCTCTTCTGTTGCTCTAATCTGTTCTACATTTCCCTGACAGAGGCGTGCATTTCTCCACTTTAGCACGCTAAATAAAAAAGAGCTCAACGAAAGCTTGGAAGAAAAGGTCCGAACCACTCAGAAAAACTCAACTTTTAATCGATAAAACTGAAAGTTCAGATTTGCCTGTTTTATGGGAGGTCCTCCAATCTTTAGAACCCACTGACTCATTTGAAACTCTGGCAGCGGTCGGAGCCGCGTGGACGACAGCCAAGACTGCCTCCAGGACCTGACTCCTGTCTATCGGTTTGCGTGACTGATGCATTCAGACGCAAAATCTTTAAAAGCTCCCGTGAACACGCCGGCCACCTATGTTTCATTTTTAACAAGTGATGAATCCTGCGCTCTTTGTGTGGGAGCTGCAGTGTCATCACTCTGAAACACACAACACTGCAGAGTTTTTCTCTAACATTTTCCAGACGTGGGGGCTAATGTTGGAAAGATGTGTCCTTTAAGCTTCATTTTCCACTTAACTCCATGAGCGTGAGCTCTTCGGCTTATGCACGATGTCTGAAATGTGCTGATTCTGGAATATTTAGTGTAAAACACCATCAGTGACTTGCTTTAATTGAGAGATTCTAATTGTCAAACGAAGCAAAAGTGCTCGTGTCGCCTTCCTAACTGATCAATTGGAAATACTTAAAATCATTAAACAGCATGAATAATCAAAAGTCCTAACATTTTCTGCTAAATCACAGTGATGTAGACATGAACGTTTTGCAGCATAAATCAGATGATTAGAGAGCAAAGGAAACATTTAGGCGAGGCTGAACGGCTGAAAACGACCTGAACACTTCCTACACGCTGCTCTTTTCCTCGTGGACATGTCCGCTTCCGTCTGATGTGGATTTGTCCGCTGTTCGGGATGGATTATACTTTTTAATCAGGCTCGTATCTTCGAGGACCATCAAGACAAAAATTAATTGAAATTTCAGCCTCTTTTATGCGCTGATTAAGGTAGTTATGATAAAACCTCATTTTTACACGACATGCTGCACTGAGCAGGTTATCTCTCCAGAATATGTTTGTTCTCATCACTGAAATAAATGAAGGTATGCATGATTAATTTTGTAAAGTTAATATTGTTATTGATTAATAAGAAGGTCTTTGAGCGCCCACATTATTGCAGCTAATTGATCAGCTCAGATTTATTTAAAATTGTTTAGCAGAGCGGAAACTGACAAAAACTTTCTGATCATTTCCAAGCAAACATGCAACTTTATTATCACGTTATGGCTGACATCACTGTGGAACAACAGATGTACCTCTTTGAAAACTTCCCTGAAGGAGGGACCGAAGGCGCGGCACAGAGGATTTGACAGAGGGACGGTGCCTGCGGCAGTCTGAAGTCTGAACAGGCGCACCCGCAGGGCTAATAAGCACTCAGACCCTCAAGGGAGGCCCTGTCCTCGAATAAAACACACACCATGTGCTGTAAAAACGGCTCCGACTTATTTCTACTGAGGATCGGGTCCTGTGTGAAGTTTAAGCTGAGGATGAGAGTCGTCTGCTTGTTTTAATGGTGCAGGGCACAGGGGTTATTTTCATACAGAATGCTGTAAAGTGATTAGCTGCAACCTACATGAGAGTAAAGATCAGTAAGAAGTTTCTTGGGGAAAAATATTTTCTATGCATGGTTTATGTTACTGCAATCAAAGAGAAAGATGAAATAAATCAAAGCAGGGAAAATATGGAATGGTCCAGTAAATAAGTACAGAGGAGGATGTATTTTTCTAAAATAAGTCTCACTGCATTTATTTGAGACGTATATTTATGTCAAACCTAAAACATGTTTTAAATGGAGACAGCCTCTTGGTGATTCACCACCCACAATGTAAACTTAAAAAGCATTTGATAGATCGGTTTGACCCACTTCATAAAAGAACAAGTAATAATGCCCAAACAGTCAGAGCCTGAATGCTCCAGCAAAATGTCAGTTACTTGGTTTTAATAACTATGTTGATGATGGTTTTACACATTAAATACATCATTTTTTGCTCTTTTTTATGGTTTAGTCCAGTTTTACCGGCATTTTTTGGCAACAAGTTGAACAGCGAGGACCAGCTGACCCAAGTGTTGCACAGAATCTAAATTCAGACGGCAGGCCATTCAGAGCATCCAGCACCCTATCAGAGCCAGATAAATCTGAAACTTTAGCCTGAAGGGTTTCTATTTTCATACCAAGGTTGTTTAAAATGTGATTTTATTCACGATGGTTTGATTTTGGAACACTTTTTACCTGATTCAGCTCTGATTGAATATCTCACTAAAGCAAAAACCTCTCTGAATGTTTCTTTTTAATTTATTTACATTTTGTCAACAAATTTGAAACAATTTTCAAAAGACTAAAAGGAAGAAGATGTGAAAAGAGCCTATGTATACAATGTTGTTAAAGTTTTCCCTTAACAGAGTTCTTCTGTTTTTTTTTTTCATGTTTATTTTTCTCAAAAAATCTAAATAAAATTTTCAGATCCAAAGAAAGATAACCTGAGTACAAAAGGCTTATAAAAAACTAATTTTCATTTTTCTTTACAGGATTTTTTTAACTGTTGCCACGTTGGAGGGTGCAGGCTGCAGCAGCAGAACAACCCCAGACCATCACACTACCACCACCATGTTTGACTGTTGCTTTGATTTTCTGTGATCGTTTTTTTCTCCAGCTCTAACGAGGAAAACATGTTCTAAAAGGTTCCCCGTTTACAGATTATTTTCCCAAAAGTCTTGTGAATCGTTAAAATCATTTTTGGCTAATGTAAGGTCAGTTTCAGTGTTCTTTTTGGTGAGCAGAAGTTTTGGTTTTAGAAGTCTTTCTCTGTAACTTTGAACCACATCTTGTATCCTACTTGGATTATCTTTGGCTGATGCTGAAATTTGTTGAAAATTAAAATGTGACGAAAAAAAGTAACAAAGGAATCCATCTGCCATTAACCTGCGTCACTGATGCCTCAGAGCAAGAAGATTGCAAGTTCAAAAACCAGCTGCAGCTTTAATGCATGAAGTGCATGTTATCCTCTGGTGTGTGCGTGTGTGTGTGTGTGTGTGTGTGTGTGTGTGCGTGTGTTTCAAGGGAAACTGTTGCTTCAATAGTTTTCTCATTTTGTGTTCTCTTATCCCCTGTGCTGTTGTTTCAGAGGTACATGATTTTTTTCTGATCCCTCCATGTCTCTCTAAATCTGAACAGGGTGTCCAGTGGTGCTTCGGTCCCAAAAGAACTTGGTATACTTTTAATTTCCACTTCAACTTTTCAGCAGTACTGTACATCCTGCAGGACGAACACCCTGCGTTAGAAAGAAATGAATGAAGAAATGAAATGTATATTTAAAAGATGGATTAAATTAAAAGTTTATCATAACTATAGTAACAAATCATGAGGGAGATTTGAGATTTATTCTTTAAAAAGGTACAGGAAATTTGATAGGTTGATTAAGTTTATTCATGATGTTGTCTAATGGTTGCTTGTACACTAAATTGTTTTGTTTATTGAACGTTCCTGAAAATTTACTTGATTTTCATTTTCATCTTGTAAAAAAGGGGCAGAGCTTCATAAGATGTCTTCTTCCATCTGCTCCTTTTCATTCATGGAATTTAGATGAATTTTTATGTTTGTTGGTTTTAATCTGATATTGTTTTTATGTTATTTGAATGAAATAAATAAAAAAGAAAAAAGAAATGTTGAATTTATAAGTTGTGTCAACCGGTTCCACTAAACTTAGTAAAGAATAATAGTTATATGTAGCAACTAAGTCTTGCACAACCAGCATGCATAGTATTATGAATAAGTAAATTCAACATATCCTTTCCCACAGTATGGAACAAACAAAACAAACAAACGAATAAATAAATAAATAAATGTATTTTTGTATATTTGTGATTTGTTTGCTGCTTGACATAAAAAACAAAGATGTGACTAAAATGAGAAATGACCTGAATATATCCTGCATTACGTTACTGTCTATTAGAACAGACACAAAGTGTTTTCTATACAACAGATGTTTTAGCACAAATCTGGCATCTTCCTACTGTTTACAATAAAATCGTGATGAGGCTGTATATTTCATAACACTCATAAAAGATCAACAATTTTAGCCGAGACATTTTCATGAAAACTTTCCTTATGAAAACTTTATCAGCTGTCTTCGGTACGTTCATTCTGTGTATCAACTGTCTTTGACTGTGTTCACCTGGTGTGTCGGTGCACAGAACAATGACAAGAAGCATCTTTTTGTTTTCTTGCTGTTTAAACTGACCTGCGTGTCCATGAAAAACATCAACTCACGTCACAAACAAAAAAAAAGTGTTCTCATTAAAGCAGATGTGGAATGAATTTTGTGCCTGTTCGTTATGCTAAAAATACATGAGAAATTTAAGTTGTTGTTTTTGGGTCTTTATGTTTTTCTGATCAAATCAAGCATATAAATAAGTCCTAATGTTTATTTATTGGTAAAAGTTTGAGAGGTTGTAGGTTTGTTAACCGACACTCAGGAGATTCATCAAGCGACTCAGCAGAGGGAATTGTGATTTTGTGACAAATTAATTATATTTAACTCAGAATAAAGAAAAATATTAATCACATTATTTGCTCACAAACTACTTCTTTTTTTATTTTCATTATTCACTTTGTAACCTTTTATGAGTGTTTATTCCAAAATGTGTTCAGAAGCAACTTTGTTTTTTGTGTGTGTTGCATTCCATTTCATCACAAAGTCAGTCTGGAGAAATAGAGAGAAGTTACCCACTTTGTCGATCAATAGTTTAATTTTAATTGTTACGATTCTGCAAATTTACTGAAATTTATGAGTTTTAGCAAATATAGAAATCTAAATGAATGTAAAATGTAACATATTCACATGTGACAGTGTGAGCTAGAACATGTGGTGCGCCTGTTTCAGCACAGAGAATTCAGCCAGAGGAGTAAATAGCTTCAGACGGCAGGATTTGGAGTCTTATTTCCTGATATTTGGACATCTCTCCTCTGATTGGCTAACAGCAACGCAACTCTACCACTGATTCTGTTTGCTCTGCAACGTTGATGTTTTATCTCCACAAATAACACAAGCCTGGAGGAGTTCTGCTGTGTGGTGGAGTTGCTAATGCTAATGATTAGCTTCTACTAGCTGAGATGTTCTCTGCTGTTTCCTGGACGCTAAACCAACAACAGCCTTCCCCGTCGTGAGTCAAGATGGGTGAGTCCATGAACGTTAAGTGACAGTGTGACGTAGATCTGTCAGGATTTTCAATATCCTAGAGTTTCACCATCTATTTTCTATCAGAAGCTAATGCAGGAGATAGGTGTAGGAGACTATTTTCATGTTCAGCCTGCATGAAAAACTCAGAGTGACTGATTATAATCAGGAATAATCATTAAAAAATAGTTTCTTAGTAAAGTACCACTTTAAGTAATAGTATTCATTAAGTGTGAATTACTGCTCAAAGGCTGACTGACTCAACTGTGGTTTGGTACTTTTAACATTTACAGATGAGTTTGTTAAAAAGACAGCTGTAAAAAGAAATCTTGGATTTATGACTTTAGGTCTTAGTTTGGAGACTAAAGTGGATTAATGTTGCCCGAGATGAACAGAAAGTAAGTTTTCCACTAAGACAAATTCCCACCAGTTTGTTATTTAAGACATATTTAAATCAAATGTAGGGGTGGTTATAAAAAGCTGCAGAATCATGTTTTTGTATAAAACTGCAAAAGACTGACTCAACTAAATATTGCATAAACCGATGTGATGAAAAAACAAATGTTTATTATTAATTTCTCACAATTCTTCAGATTCTTAACATAAAGTAAAGGATCACGCTTTGCATTTCGAAGCTTCACCTACAAAAAAGGCATTTATATTATTTCTATCCATGCAGAATGTGGTGCTTAAACTCTTCAAATTTCACCTCCAGGCACTGAAATCACTGAGCTTGTCTGAGCACCTCAACGACAGAAAACCAGGACAGCCTTTTGAATATGCAATTGCCCGTTGTGTGTTGAAATCTTGTGAATATTCAGTGTTTTTAATGTGGAACAAAATGTTTTACAGGCCGAGTCAAGACCACTACTACCTCCTTGGGGGGACGCCGTTAGCTGATTTGTTGCCGTCGGTGGCGTATTGACGCGTTCTCACCCCGACTTTAGAAAGCAAAACTGATCAGCAACAAAAAAAACTTTGCACGCTCGCATGTTTTGTTACTTGAATCATGAGCTAGACATAAGCATGAAATTAGTACCTTTGTCTCCTGGTGACAAAAAAAATGGCTGACATGCAGCACATTACGGAATGTGAGATCACTGAATACTTATGAGAATAAAAACAACCCAGTCAACCCTTTTTATGGACAAAAACCTGCTAAATGACATTATCTTACACTTGATTCTGGATTTTGTTTGAACTGTGCAAGTTTACCAAATCCATTTTATGTACTGCAGCTTCACACAGAATCCAAGTGGTCTCAGAGTGAAGTGGGAAGCCATGACTGGCACATAGGCTTTACACATGATCTCCATATTTAGTTAAGGAATAACACCTCACAGGCCCGACAATCTGGCACCCCAGATCCCTCCTCTCTCTGCGCTCCGGTCTCACAGTGGGTGATCACCAGCCTGAGCTGATTCGGCCTGAAAGGCAGCGCTGCCTAATGAGGAATGGAGGCCATGAGTGAGGAGACAACAGGTGGAGTGTCAGATTGATGCTCTGCAGCTGGGGACGGACCACTTCTCCAGCCAGCTGTCGGTCTACGGAGCAATAATCTAAACGTTTGCAAAAGTGTTTTTTGCTATGATGGCAGCAGAAAAAGTCAAATTCAGGAGATGTTCAAACGTCTGGCAATCATTCGCAGACATCAGCTCGGAGCATGACAGTTATCCAGGTAAATATTGATAGGTTTCTGATTTGCTGCTGTAAGCAGCAAAGGAATTTGCCAAGAAAAGCCTGGCATTCAATCTGAATCATATTCAGAAATGACATTCACAAAACTTGGCACAGAGGCACGCTGACTTCCTTGCTCTGGGCGAATCAAAAATAGTGATTTTTATTTCTTTATTCCAGTTTGATGTGGCTTGCTTCTGTTTTTTGCTTTAAAAGCCAAGGAAGCTGTCTCTTTTTGCAGCTTTTGCTTGCATAAAATGAAACCTTATTTTAAATATACATGCTGTGATCAGAATTCTATTAGAATCGTTGCTTTTTTCCAAGACTAGAGAAGAAGAAGAATAATCATCATCATAATTACCAAAACCTCCTGACAGAGTGAGAGAAGAGTAAGTTAAGCATGCAGCAGCGTTCTCCAGTGTGAGTGATATGGTACACGGTGGCCTGCTCATGGTGTGAATACTGGCACATTTTTATAAGTAGATGATAGTATGTTTGCTCCAAGTTTGGAAGCAGTTACTATGGTAACAATGTCCAATCTTCACTTGCTTGCTGACAATTTGCAGTCATAATCGTTTTTTTGTTTTGGAAAAAATATCATCAAACACCAAATTCAGAGGTTTTTGTACTGGACCAGTTTGAGACTCTTCAAACACGTCAGACAAGTACTCTTAAGAGCAAAATGAAAAACAGTCTTTATATGTTTAAAGATTTAAAATGCTTTGGACAGATTCTCCAGCTATCAAAAGACCTTTTCTTTTAGCATTTTCTAAAAGAATTGACCTTTGACCCTCCCCAGTGAAGCAAACAAGGTCATACACAGCCTGCAAAGGCAAGACATATGGCTGATGAAATAATCGATGAGTCGGTCGTTCTACCCTTCTGGCAGCCGTCGTTTTTATTCTGTGCAGCTTTACGTTTGGATTTCTCTTTATGTAGAGCTGCAGAGGATTGGCCCCCAGATCCGACTCGGTCCAACCTCAAACAGGTGCACTTTCATTCTGTTGGCCCAAACTCAACAGAAGTGTTAAATGAAGTGAAAATAAACAGCAAGGAGGAGTTTAAGTTTTGTTTGTGAAGTCGTCTTTGAGAAGATGAGAGGAGCCACATTCCAACTATAATAAAACAGATGGTGGGTTTCTTGCTGAATAAATTTTGTTTGAAACAGTCGAGTCAATGAGAAGTCTGAGAAAATGATCATTGTTGTTTGTGATATTTTTATAAAATGAATTTGGATTAAGGTTTTTCTTTGAAGTTTTAGTTGAATTAAAACACCAAATTTAAAAGATACATATTTGCTGTCTCTACAAAAACCAAGAAAATGGTCATTTTTTATTTATTATCGTATAATTTCATTAAATATTTATTTTACATTATTTTTAGAATAGAATAGAATAGAATAGAATAGAATAGAATAGAATAGAATGATCCCACAGTGGGGGAATTCACTTGGGGGAATTCACAGCAGCACCATCACTCAAAGGGTAATTAGAAGAAAGATAAAAACAAGGATACATGTATATACACATAGGCAGTAATCTAGTATTGTAATCTTCGATCACTAAAAAACCACAAATAAAAGATAAAAACAAACTTGGTACCAACACTATGCAGCATACTGTAAGAGACACAGACAACAATGTGAATCCGGTATTGCACAAGTATAGAACACATACTGAATATAGCATTGGTGTTATTGTGTACCAGGATGATACCAGTACAGCTTAAACTGAGGAGTTATACACTCTTACAGCAGAGGGGATGAAAGATCTGCGATAGCGCTCAGTTTTACATCTGGGATGTCTCAGTCTACCTCTGGAGGAGCTGTCCACAGTGGAGTGCAGTGGATGGGAGGGGTTTCTTAAGATGGAGGTCAACTTCCCCAGCATCCTCCTTTCACACGTCTCCTCAACAGAATCCAGTGGGCAGCCCAGAACCGAGCTAGCTTTGGTAGCTAGCTTGTTCAGTCTCTTCCTGTCTCGGTCAGAGCTGCCTACACCCCAACAAACCACAGCAGAATGAATAACAGAGCCAACAACAGAGTGATAAAAGGATTTTAGCAGCTGGGAGTTAACTCCGAAGGACCTCAGCCTCCTCATGAGATGGAGGCGGCTTTGGCCCTTCTTATACAGAGCATCTGTGTTGTGGGACCAGTTCAGTTTACTGTTGAGGTGAACACCCAGGTACTTAAAGGTGTCCACCACCTCAATGTCTGCTCCCTGGATGTTTACTGGTGAGTGAGGAGGAGTGTTTCTCTGGAAGTCAATCACCATTTCCTTTGTTTTACTGGTGTTCAAGTGAAGGTGGTTATGCTCACACCAGTCCACAAAGTCCATGATGACTGACCTGTACTCCTGGTCGTCCCCCTCAGACACACAGCCGACGATGGCCGAGTCATCAGAGAACTTCTGGAGGTGACAGCTGCCGGTGTTGTAGGTGAAGTCCGAGGTGTAGAAGGTGAAGAGAAAGGGTGAGAGTACTGTACCCTGTGGAGCTCCAGTACTGCACACAACCACCTCAGANTTGCTGATGAGAGTTGGTGGAGGGGAGGGGGGGGAAGCTGATGAATGGTGTGAAGTTGGGAGGTGGGGGGTTGGCTGGCTGACTGGAGGTGGTTGGGGGGTGGTGGTGTTGGTGGTGCTTGTAGCAGCAGTGGGGGGAGTGGAGTTGAATCTGTCAAAAAACAGGTTAAGCTCATTGGCCCGGTCCTGGTCCCCGTCAGCAGACCCACTGGCACCACTCCTCCCACTGTGACCTGTGATGTTCCTGAGGCCTCTCCAGGCACCATGAGCATTATTCTGCCCCAGCTGATTCTCCAGCTTCCTCCTGTAGCTGTCTTTTGCCTGTCTTGTTTTGTATTTGAGATCTTTATTCTTTAAAGGTGAAAAAACATTTTTAATGATTATTTCTGATTATAACTGGTCACTCTGAGTGTTTCATGGAGGCTGAACATATAAAATAATCTCCTACAGCTATCTCCTGCATTAGCTTCTGATAGAAAATAGTAAAACGCTAGGATTTGAAAACCCCCACAGATCTACATCACACTGTGAATTAGCATTCATGGCCACGCCCATCTTGGCTCGCACCCGCCCAGGCTATTTTTTTTTTTGCAGCGAGGAAAGAACGGCTCAATCCCAAATCTCGCACTTGCACTTTAGCGCCCTTCGATTGCGCGTTCCCAGCCAGGGGTGCGAGTGCGTAGGGTGTCCCAATTCTCAAGTGCGGAAGGTGACCACGCCCCTTTTGCACCCTTAATCCACACTTCGCCCAGGTTTCCATCGATGCGGACTTTGGACAAGGGTATCACCCACAATCCATTGCTGCGTGGGAAGTTTGAGAAGAAGGCGGAGCAATGGCTCAAGTGCCTTTTCTGAAAATATCTATTTTCAAATGAAAGAAGTTAATTTTAAGATGATTAATTATATTTATTTATGCTCTGAATGTTTTAGACTAAGATTTAATGTGGACAGCAATGAATGTAAATTTTGTTTGTTTGAATGTTATAAAGGTTTTTTAAAAAGTAGCACAAACAGCGACAGGCATCCCAGCAACGATGACGCAACGCTCCCCGTCCCAATTCAGCACACTTATGTACTACGCACTCGAAGCCTTACTGCACACCTCCTCTAAGTGCACTTCAATGAAGGGCGTAGGGCGCAGTGTGAGTATTGGGATTGGGCCGGAGAGAAAAGTGTCTCAGTGATGGTGACTTTGCAACATGGCTGAATGTGTTCTGTTATCCAATCAGAAGTGAGATGTGTGCGTATCATTAATAATAATGAGTAATTCTGCTGTTTTCAGCCCACCTCTGGACCAGCAAACTTCTACATCACAGAAGCATCATAGCTTTTTTTAATGACTGATAAGGCATTGATTTACACTAGAGAACGCTGCAAATGTATTGAATAAACGAGTAAGCCACACCTTAGCTAAATGAAGCTTTGTTAATTATGTAGTCTTAGGAAAACATGGGGCGCTGTGTTAAACCATCCTTTACTTCTCCAGGCTGTTTGAAAACGTTTTCATTTAACTGGTTGTTTCTTCACTTGTTTTCATCCTGTTGGGTACTAACGACAAAATAATTAGCAGTTTTAAAAATGAAGGAAAATTTAAAATGTGGGCTCAAATGAAGAACTTTCAGGCCTCAAAATGAATTCTACAGCACCTGAAAGTCACTTCTATAAGAGTTGAGAACATTTCCTGCAACAGTTTCTTTGTTGACCTTGCTTGGGTTAGCTATGTGTCTGTAGGGTCACCCATCACCCATCCAGCATCACAGGCATTGCATTAAGACCCCACACCCCACCCCCGTGAGGCTTCTAAAGCTCAACAGGAAGCAATTGACTCACTCAAGTCATTCATCAGGCATTTCTACAATGTGCTTGGCTGCTGCGTGGACTGGAGGAAGATTAAGGGATGACCTTCACACAACACCGAGGTGCAGATGAGTCCTGTAACGATCATCTGATTGCTCCCCATCTTCTTGGCTTTCACTTGAGTTTATTGTGCAACAAAAGAACTGTTTGCTCAGCTGGTGAGGGGGCAGTTAGGTGTGCAGCGCAAAAACAGCTCCATAATTATTCCTCTAACAAGTAGATTTTCTCCTACATCACCAAGGGTCTCGGTGATTGTGAAAGTGTTTTTCTTTTCAATAAGAGGTCAATCTGGTGTTTTTTTTCCCTTCTTGTACATACTTTCCTGAAATGTGAATTTTCTTATCTTACCCCAGAGTATTCTTAGATAAATGGGAGGCATAAATGGGAACTTTAAATATATATGAATTAAAGAGTTAACGGTTACTAGAATAGAAATTTTGTGTAGATTTTATGTCTGTGGAGAAGAAAATTCCAGGATAAGCTGTTTAATTTAAAATGAGCGTCGAACCAAGACTTTTTCTTAAACTTCTGCAGCTGCAAAGTGTCGCCTTGCAAATGCTTTAATAATGCATGCATGACCAAGTTGTGATTGACAAGAGTCACATCTACTAAGTTTCCACTAACACACAAAATCGGACATATTTCTGGAAGCAGAGCGCCTGCTTACAAGGAGAAAGTAAAGCTTTCTCATGTCTCCCCTTTACTCCCATGTTCTGCATTAATTAATCTGCAACGATAAGCAGCTCGAGGTTTTCACATAGCAACACGAGTTACCTCGACTCGCTGAATTAAAAAGCCTCAGAGTACTTTTCTTTGAATTAGGCGCTGACTGAATGAATCTGGTAGGTGAAGAAAGAGTCTTAATTTCTTTGGAAGGAAATAAAAACAATCCGCTTTAAACGGATAATTCATGATGATCCGGACGTTAGAAACCCAAACTGTGTTCAGGCAATGAAAGCATAAAGTTACACGCGGAGCTTCATATTTATAGACGCTGTTTAACAGGTTAATTTTCTCAAGTGCATCATTAGTGTAGAGCTGAGCAGAGACCAGAGTCACTTAACATTTATAGGAGGGAGAGGCCATGTATTGATTACCATCATGCAACTCGTGGCACTCAAGACTTTTCTGTGTGATGAAAAGCAGGCAGCGTAGCATGCGGGAGCGGCTTCATTCACCAAGCATCTGTCATCTTTAACGGCTGCTGGTTTAAATTTCATAATTGGTAGGAAACTACAAACTGCTTCATCATGCTGCATCACCAATCAGAGATCTAATCAGCTGCATCTTCTTAGCTCTACAGACGAGACGGCATTCAAAATGACTTTCATTTAAATTGCATTTTCATTTATGCCCCAGNCAGGGCTCTACATGGCCAAGCTCCTCCTTATGTTACTGAACTGTTAAAGCCTTATGCTCCAACCCGAGCCCTCAGGTCCACCAACCAGAACCTTCTAGAAATTCCAAAGACCAGATATAAAAGTCGAGGTGATCGCTCTTTCCAGGCTGTTGCACCCCGACTTTGGAATGAACTTCCTTTATCCCTACGTGTTACTGACAGTCTGGTCACCTTTAGAAAGCAGCTGAAGACCCTTTTGTTTAAAACTGCTTTTACTTAAATCTTTTATGTTTTATTCATTTTTTCTTACTTGTATTTATAATCATCTTTCATTTGTTTTATCATTTTTATAATTTTATGACTTTCTGTTTTCTGATTTTTAATGATTTTATGATATTCTGTTGTTTTGTTTTAAGATCATTTTATGATGACCATCTTGTGTTTTGTTGATCTTTGTGAAGCACTTTGTGATTCTCTGTCTGTGATAAGTGCTATACAAATAAAATTTACTTACTTACTTACCTCAGACGTACAGTTGTGCAGCCTCACGTACTGTGGCCTGTTGGTGAGGTAGTTGATGATCCATGCAGTCAGATGTTCATCCACTCCTGCACCCCTCATCTTCTGCTGCAGTAGACACGGCTGGATGGTGTTGAAGGCACTGGAGAAGTCGAAGAACATGATCCTCACAGTGCTTTTTTGCATCTCGAGGTGATTCAGAGCCCGGTGCTGCAGGTAGATGAGGGCGTCCTCCACCCCCATGTTTGGTTTGTATGTAAATTGAAGTGGGTCTATTTCTGGGGTCACCACTGAACGCATATGGGTGAGGATGAGTCTCTCCATAGTCTTCATCAGGTGGGAGGTCAAGGCGACAGGTCTGTAATGGTCTGGTTCCCTGGGATGTGATGTTTTGGGGACTGGAACCACACAGGAGGTCTTCCACAGGATGGGGACCTGCTCCAGTCGAAGGCTCAGGTTGAACATGTTTGTGACCACTTCACACAGCTGGTCAGCACAGTCTTTGAGCAGTCTGGGGCTGATTCCATCAGGACCTGCTGATTTTCTGCTCTTAAGCCGCCTCANTCAAAGTTTAGTCTTGTTTTAGATTGAGTGTGTGTTTGTGCTCCTATCACACAGTTGCAAGCACTTGTGTTATTGATTATTATGAGAAAGGCTAATAAAACATTTTAAATCATCTTTAGATGTTCTTGGTCTCTAATCTATGCTGGAATATTAAAACAATTTAAAATAAGCACCCTAACAAAGAGACATTGCTTATTCACACTCAGTGGTGCATCAAACCTTTAGATTTGTTCATATTTGGTTTGATTGAGGAGGTGAAATCAAAATAAGACTAAATAGGTTGAAGGCCGTCTGTTCGTGTAAGAGCAGCTGATGATGAAGAATCAAACCTGAGGTGCTCACCCTTTCTTTCATAAAGCTGCAGTAAGGACCGCACGCCTCTGTGTTTCACAGCACCTCCTCTGCAGCTTCTGAGCAGCGGATTCTCACATCCTCTCTTTGTTTATGAGTCTACACCACAAAAGAGAAAAACCCTTTGAGCGTGGTCCCGTGATCACATTTTGTTTTCATTCTTTTGCAGATTCAAGGAAAAGAGGAATAATAGACGTATTAATGCCTGCACCCACATAGGTACCCTAATGACCGCTAAATATATCATCCATAACTGCTGCTCCGCTGTGATTGGCAAATTATACGTGACTTTGTATTGAGGGCTGATGTTTGACAGACCTGCAATTTTATTTAGTCAAAACTACAATCAGAGCCACAATTTGGAGAAAGGATTTTTTGTGTCGCGCCTTTCCTTGTTATAGGCTTGATTTTAGTTTAAAGGAATTTAAAAATCAAACGCAGATGTTCTCTGATTATCTGGAAAACACAAGCATAACACACAGTGGCGCCCCCAAGGGGTGGCCAGGGGTGGCCATGGCCTCCGCTAGAAAATTGCTGCCCCCCACCAGGGAAGACCTGTGTCTCGAACCACAAATTCTTCTAATTTAATCAAGACTTAAATAACCCAATAAAAAATGATACAATTAATGAGTAAAGAGATAATCAGATTTTTAAAAAATGTATATATGGTTCTGCTGCTCACCTTTTAAAAAAAGTTTATATTTCCATAGTTTTTTTGAAGACAGCAACATGTAAATTAAACAAAAAAAAATTCTAAAATAATTTTTGAAATAACATTTAAAATAACTGAAATTTATTTTTCTGATATGTTTGTGTTTCTCAAATTTAAGTTAAGTGTTTTGGATGCATCTTGTTTTTTAATAAAAAAGAATAAAGGCGCATCGCCACAGGCTAAACTCTCCTAGAGTTACCACAAGGACTAATTTGGTGTGCCACCTCAAAATTTTCTCTGGTCCCGCCTGGCCACCCTCATCAAAATGATCTGGAGGCGCCTCTGATAACAAACATTTTAGGGTTTGCCTTAGATATAACAAAAAATATATAATAAATGTTCTTTTCTGTGTGGCTTCTGCATTCTAAAAGTGAGACAGTTGTCTCATAAGGTTTATGAAATGAAACAGGAGTTATTTTTATGCCTGCATGTTTCGTGTTTATGTTTGTGCTGTGTACAAACACACGCTCAGAGGAAATATGCAGCATGCATCACAAAGCTACTGCAGCCTCACCTGCACGAGCCGACTCAAACGTTTGCATCAAACACTTTTTTTACTTTGATGAGACTTTTGACATCTTTCTTTTAACTTACTCATCCTGTTATGTTGTGCTTTAATCTCAATAAATAGGTGAAACAAGAAGACGTTAGCGCTTGTCCCGAGACGCTTAAAAACCATGACTGGTGTTGTCCAGGTGTGTTTGGTGTACAGGTGCCAGGAGCAAAGTCGAATCAAACAATTCCACTCAAAAGAGGCTGAATAAGACACTCTCGCTGTGCCTCATTCTTCCTTTCTGTGATGCTTGTTTACTAAAAGGGTTTTATGCATCATAAGGCAACCAGCAGGTGGTTGAGGAAACGGCACAAACGATTCTGGCATTCTGCACTGGATTAATTTTTGTTCACTCCTAAATGACTGATTCATACCCCAGAGTGACTCTCCACATCCCCAACATGATCCCCACGTTCTCTCAGTGGTGATTTCTTCTCATGTGCAATGCATTTGTTGTCTCAGGGGCCAGTTTTCAAAAGAGAAGGTGAAAAACTCATAAAAAGCATTCATCTTAATTCCTTCTTAGCTGTAATTAGCATTGTGCTTATAGGAGGTATAAGAAATAAAAGTTGGGAGAGATAATGGTCGCTTCTGGCACATTTTTCTCCTGAAACGTGCCTGAAATTCAAAACGCTGCTGCTGCCACTTTCAATCCTCTGAATAAATTCCAATACATTATTTTCCTGACATAAGACCAAACCGCAGCTCTGTAAATGCACTGTGCAGTTAATGACTCATGAGGCGCTGATTCAAGGTGAAGTTCACTCATGGTTTCGCAAGAGTTGGAGGAGATATCATCTCAAGAGCAGAGCATCTTTGTTTTGCATTGTCTACAGAAAATGTGCCCAGCCGGTAGCTGCATTTTTCAAACATTTTGTACCGTATCTGCTTGTTACAGCTGCACTAGAAATTAAAAACCCTCAACAAACAGTCCCTCAGTTCAGAATCCTAATTTACTTCCAGCAACACTTTCGTTCAATGACAACTGTCCTAAAGCAGACTCAGCGTCACTGACGCTCCTGTTCTTTATACTAAACAAGTCCTCCAGGAGCAGATGCAGAAATGAACAGAAAAATAAATAGGCTGATGTTTTTGCTCCTGAATTGTCATACTACGCAACTTTTTCATATTTTTATACAATCATTGCTTGAGCCAGTATGTGCTAAAATGACCCTTTACAGGGTTAATGAAATGTTACTCAGACCCCCACCGCCCTCTGTGGCCAGAATACCACACTTGCAACTTCAGAGTATCCAGACCGGTCTCTGTTGGACTTGCTGTTGGACTGCTGAAATGTCTCCTCAGCCTTCATTAGTGTCTACAGGAGCGGTTCATCACTAAATCAAACTAATCAGCTGTGTTCATGATCTAAAACATACAGGAAACATGCTGGAAGCAGACTGCAGCGCCAGACATGTCAGCTCCTTTAAGTCCTTTAAGTCCAGCAGGGAGCGTCCCGCTGCACTGAAGTTGCAAGTGCGGTATTCTGGCCACAGAGGGCGGTGGGGGTCTGAGTAACCTTCATTAACCCTGTAAATGCTGGCTCTAGAAAATGATTTAAAAATATGAAAAAGTTGCATAGTTTGGCTTTAAAGCTACTGGTAAGTGGCTGATAGTTTGAGGCGATTAAAGAAGGCACTAAAGTTAAAAATTATCAACAACTTGTAGTAAAAGTGAGAAAGGTTTACTGCAAACCTTTCTTCACCAGTAAATTTTCAATAGAAACTACTTCAAATTTTTTCATCAGCCATTGTGCTAGTCTTTCAAAAAATGCAAATATTTTTTTAAACAATGACACAATCCTCATTTAATCCTGATAACAATGATCATCACCATCATCATCATCATCATCGTTTCAAATTAAAAATCATTCAATTTCATGAATCTTTCTGATTTAGAGACAAAAGGTCCTCTGGTAAAAACAATCAAAAATTATTATTACAAGATGTAAAAATACAGTAGGTGATAATGTGCTTCATGCATCATTTTTAAGGTTATTGGTTTTAATATTCATAATCACCAGGGTGGAATAAGCCATATATGTGCAGGGTAATTATAATTATACAGCTGTATGTAGGCTTTAGTATCTTCAATCCAGTTCATATAGAGTAAAATACATTTTAGTCTCTTTTGATTCGTTTTTTTTCTATGTGATGAAGTTTATGATTCTTCCATTCTACAAAACTGAGAAAATTCACCTCATTATTTCTTCAATCAAACAACTGAGAGTCACGTCTGACAGCTGTGATGGTGCGCCTGCTCCTCTCACAGCACAATAAGTTTTATTGGTTGTCAGGAGCTGCAGCACCGAGTTGGACCATGCTGCTTTACCATATGTTTCACAGCTTTGTCTGCGGTTCCTGCCTGCTCTCTTTGATTACACTTCACACTTTGTTAACTACACAACCAGTGCTTCACTGCTACGGCCACGCCTTGGTGACAGTGTGATGAATAAACACGTTTGCATTAGATGCATAAAGTCTGCTTTTACTGCATGTCTTCATGCTGACCATTAGCTCAGTTCTCAGGAAGATCAGAAGAATTGTTTTCATGCACGAGTCTCAGTTTTCTGCACAACACCAGAAAAAGCAAAAGCCAGGTCCTTCTTTCAATAGAACCTTTGCTTAATTCTATCAAATTACAAGACAAGTTTCACAAAAAGGCTAACTTGGTATAAGAATTTTGTTTTATCCATCAATCCAAGTTGACTGCGGTGTAGATTTGTGAAAAACTGTAATGCACACTGCCATTTCCATTTAGAAAGGTTAGTCACATTTCCAAAACCGCTGTCCCCCTAGGATATCTGTCTCTCTCAAATAGCAATTTATCGAACAGGGCACCCTCGTCTTTTCTGCCTCTCATGGTCATGAGCAGCCGTAATTCTCTCTCAGTATCCTCGGCACGATCTCTTTCTCGCTCCTCCACAAAGAGCCAAGCCAAGGCAGCTTGCATACAAAACAGCTGACTCAATCATCCAGCTGTATAATCAAGATAAGGGAGATGGGAGGGGGACAGGAAAAGGGAGATGTGAAGGCAAACGCGAGAGACATCTTTAGCAACAACAGCAAAACGGAGATGTTTTGAAACTGTCACAACTCCTGATAGCAAAACTTTGATGATTCACACTGCTGGGAAAGGTTAAGCCGAGGCTTTGAAACAACTAGAACAAGGGCAAACGCCAGCAAATAACCCAACCCATTCAGGTTTAAAGGCACAAGACAGATGAAGACCATAAGATCTCCTTTAATAATGATGCAGCATTTCTGCCTCATGTCTGACCCCAGCCAGGTTTAAATGCCAGTAAACCTGGCGTTGTTTCAGCTTTTCCTCGGACTCCACTGATGCCCACTCACTCCCACCGCTGACTCTTCATTTGTGCACAAGACTAGGAAGCTGGCTTAACATCCTTGGAGATTATGCTGACTTACAAAAGAGAAATCCATCCATATGAAGCCTCGTGCTGCCGAATTAAATCAACACGTCCAGCATCCAGCATTTAGAAGGCATTCTTTAGACAGATGGCACACACGCTGCAAAATCCTCAGCTAATCTGCGTGAGACGGCACAAAGCTACTCCAGGAGCAAGGCGGACTGAGTAATGGCAACATTGCTGTATGTTCAGGTCTCGTTCTGGTTGTTTTTGGAGTTGTTCGAGTCTGACTTCATGACACCAGCTGTCATTTTATGTTTGTGATCTTAGCCGGGGAGGCCTGCGGGGATGTAGATGTCTTTATTTTATTTTTTATTTCTGACAAAGTGGCAGCCCACACACACTGAGGGGTTTCAGTTTGTTTCTGTGAATGTGAAATAAAAGTTTCTCATTTAACGGTTCAGTGCAGCGGCCCCGGAGCTGTCCGCGGTGCTGAAGAGACTGTTCCTGCTGCAAAGTACCCACTTTACTTTGTCTGGAGCTCCATCTGACTGAGCTACGGCTCAGCAAAACCCACAGCGAACCAACACGAGTTGAAATGAAGCGTAAATAAAACCGGAACAGATAAAGAGACATGAGGCGACACAAGTGTCCCGTTTTCATTCCTGCACATAATCCCCAGGAAATGCTCTGGCTTCAGCGTGCTCTTTGCAAAAGTTGAGCTGCAACATTTTAAAAGATGCATGCACGAAGTTGCTTGTTTTGCACAACGGACGGACCATTCCAACATCTCTACTCTCCAGATCAGATCTGTATTCTCAGATGCCTCGCTCCACCAGCGCAGGTGTTAGTCATCATAAAGTGTCTCACATCATTCTGTCTGTGAAGTCCGAGAAATGAAAGTTAGACATAAAAATCAGCTTACCTGCTTCACGGTCGCGGGGAGAGAGAGAGACAGAACCTCTTTCCGACGCGAGGCGGACAGCTTACTGTATCTCACCACGCGCACGAGACATTTTCAGAAAAAAGACAAAAAAAGGTGATAGCAAAGATAAAAAGATTGGGTTTTAAAAATGTTTCAAAAGGAATCCAAAATTTCTGCTGTCGGTGTGAGGAGGCTGAGCAGCGACCGTCTGCGTCAGGGGAGTCTCAAAGATCCATTTAGCGCTGAGTGATTTAATTCGGGGGCTGAGCTCTTCTCATTGCTCGCCTTCATGTATTCTAAAGAGACCCGGAGCCCTGCTCGGGTCTGTCTATTACACCGAGCGCTGACACCGGCGCCTCACCGCCCTCAGAAGAGGCACGCAGCCCGGCGGATGTCTCACAGTATCAGTTAGGGGAACAGCGGGGGATCTGCGAGAGGAGCGCGTGTTGATCCTTCAGACCAGCAGAGGCAAAGTTTAAATCTCATAATAAGATTGTTTGTCACCGCCGGGCTATAAATGGTGGCTGGTTGAAGACGGGTGCCGGGAGGGTTACAGCTATAGCCCTGCAGCTGAGCAGAAAGCGCATGAAAGCTGGAGTCTGGTTCAGGCGCTCAACAGTTTCAAGTTAATAAAGACGGTCGGAGAGAAAGAGTCTGTTACGTCACCTGGAGCCAGAACAGCCTCCTGTTTCTGAATAAACTAACTTTTTTTTCATGTTTTCCTCCGAGCTGCACCTACGCACCCGAAATGATTCTAAACTGGCCAATTTCACAGTGATCTGTCTGGGGGAGCTGGGGTGTTTAATTTAGAGCTGCTGGAGAGGAGATCGTTTTCCTCCTCATGCAAAGGGCCAGTGGTTCGACCAGCAGGGAGCCTCTTTATAATCAAAAGCCTTTTAAACATGATCATTTATTGGGAACACTCTATTTTATTTTTAAAGGAACGTGCCTGCAGGGAGCATGTGTGAGTGTTACTGTAACAAACTTCCTGCACTGTAAAAATCAGCTAGAGGAATGTTGTTTAATTTATTCATTTGTTTTATGAAGTTAGGCTGTTTTATCTTATTGCATATTACAGAATATAACATACTGTGTGTCTTATTTTTTTAAAGTTAGTGCCTTATTTTTATTTTATCCTGGTTGTTTATGTTATAAATAAAATGCGACCACCAGCAGCCTCCAGCATGAACACTGAAGTGACCCAAAAAAGACACATCACATGCAGCCTGCTGCGTTTTGGGGAATAAACATGTCACATGTGATGCTGCTTCCTGCTTTTTCCCCATGAAGATATGTGACGTTTGTCACACTTCAATAATTCATGAATAAGATGAAATGTGACATGATTGCTCAGACTGAGGTTGCTTTGAAAAAGCATTAGATTTGGGCAACATATAAAAGTGACTAATTTACAAAATAAAACATCAGAGTTGTGCTGTTCAGTACAGATTCACCCTCTTACATAAACTATAGAGTTGCAGGCTTGTGCCACAGATCAGAGATGCATAGATGTAAGTGAAAAGTGCCCATAGAGGTGGTTTGTGCATTAAAGGGTTAAAGTTAGGGAGCAAAGAATGAACTGAAACAGCCCACACACTACCAAAGAGGTGAAACCTTGGCCCCTAAGATAGTAAATCAATACAGGTCTTTGATAAATAATTTAACACCAGAGCATCTACAATATTTGTTCCAACATGTACTCACATAAAAATCTTTTGAAGAAGAAGACTTCATGTGTTTATCCTACTTATTTATATATTTTGATTTATTAAAATATAATTTTGTCAAACATATTTGATTGAAAACAATCTGTTGGCTCCTTTGGGACCCAACTATAAATCATATATGCACAAACAGCTAGTATGAGTACAGAAAATATAGAAAAGAGAAGGACACAATGAGATTTTCCTGCTGCAGCTAAATCTGAATCTTGTGTACACGCAGTCCCAGACTTAATTTATGGCGAGAGTGGCCTGATGTCCTCTGTAATGACGTAGTCTGGGGGATGACCCGAGCAAAGCCAGGAGGCTGCAGCCAGGATGCAGATGCTCTCCTCTGAGAGAGGGAGCAAGTAGCTGTGTAGGGACTTGGCACAGACGTGGCAATTCCTTGTCTCATTGCAGCAGTCACGTCGGAGCTGTGAAATGTGGAGATGGACAGCCCGGCCAAGAAAGTCGCAGCAATGCAGCTGCAGCTCCTAGAATGACAGACACACTGCTTTATTCTCCCTAATATCTCCACAACCCCTGAAACACGACCTCATTCAATCACACATGCCTCAAAGGGCTGTGCTGTCGCAGACCCCACCCTAAATGTCAAATAAATAAATAAGTCTTTGCATCAAGTTTTCTTTTGATGACTTACAGCAGAGTGATGAAGTCAGTTTTGACATTTGATGTAACACTAAATACTTTTAACAGTCTTTGTCTATATCGAAACACACGTATTAGGACTGTGAACCACACAGCAGATGGGTGAGTTGTATTAATCACCGGCGTTACACCTGAGAGTACAAGTCCTCACATGCCATCTATGTAGTTTTGACTCTCATTGGGGGCTGTTGTTCATAACACACTAATACTTTATAAGGCTCAGGAAAAGGTAGGTACAGAAGCACGAGATTCATTTCTCTTTTCCATCATAAAGGCACGCACCAACATGTTTGTTCTCTCTTGAACTGAGTTTCAGCTTTTCTTCTGTCATTGTTAATGAACAAAAACACACTGGATCAGATTTAACACAACGCTGAAGATAGCCTTTACAAAATAAAAAAGAAGGGTTTCATTACCTGTTGTAGGCCCGTGGTGAAGCTAAACAATAAAAGTTATGATTAAAAAATATATCCAGCTTAAACAGTCAAAATAGGCAGTTATTTCCTTTTTCTTCATGCTGAACAATGTTTAAGTGTCAATATTATGTATAAACCCATTAGTCATCTAACGGCATTTACACTCACCAGCAACTAACCAACAATGTGTTGGACACACTCCTCAAAGGTTCTGGTTCATGCTCACATAGCTGAACATCACTGATGTGTATTCAGTGTTTTATTGTTGATATTGTTTACTGTTGTTCATTTTATTTGTTTTTGTTTGTGAAGCACTTTGTGACTTCTGTCTACGAAAAGTGCTATATAAATAACAACTTCTTCTTCTTCTTCTTCTTCTTCTTCTTCTTGTTCCACCATCCCAAAGGTTCTGGACTGGACTCAGATCTGGTGACTGTGGAGGTCGTTGGAGTCCAGTGAACTCATGGTCATGTTCTAGAAACCAGTTAGAGATGACCTGAGCTTTGTGACCTGGTGCTTTATCCTGCTGCATGTAGCCATGAGAAGATGGGACCAGAACATCTCCACCATTACACCAGCAGCAGCAGCCTGAAGCATTGATACTAGGCAGGATGGATCCATGCTTTCATGCTGGTGACACCAGATTCTGACCCGACCATCTGAATGTTGCAGCAGAAACCCAGACTCGTCAGAACAGGAAAGGTTTTTCCAGTCTCTATTGTCCGGTTCAGACATGTTATTCTGCAGACTTTGGTTGGAACCAGTGTTTATTTGAGCTCCTGGTTTCTTTCATCTAGAACCAGTCTGACCATTCACCTCTGACTGCTGACATCAAAAATGCATTTTCATCCACACAACTGCTGCTCACTGGATGTTTTCTTCTTTTGGATCATTCTCTGTAAACCTTAGAAATGGTTGTGAGTGAAAATCTTATTAGACCAGAAAGTTCTGAAATACTCAAAGCAGCCCGTCTACCAACAACCACATCTTTCTTCTCTATTCTGATCCTCAGTTTGAACTTCATCTACAGTAGTCATTCTCACACTTTAGAACCCTGAATGCTTTAAGTCACTGCCACGTAATTTGCTGATTAGATGTTTGCATTAATAAGAGATTGAAAACATGTCACTGATTAAGTGATTGGTGTCTAAATTTACATTTTGTCTTATCTGGGACCCGTCTGCTTCTCTTTGTCCTTTACCTCTGTCTCTGCTTTGCAGGTAAACCCTGAGTTGCTCAGCCACATTCATTGGTGAGTCTGCTGTGATTGTTCTCACCGGCACATCATTATCTCATGTCTTCAGTCTGTCTTCTGAGCGTTTTACATTTAGGCCCAATCCCAATACTCGCACTGCGCCCCCTTCTGTGAAGTGCACTTTTAGAGGAGGTGCGCAGTAAGGCTTTGTGTGTAGTACACAATTGTGCTGGATTGGAACAGGGATTGACCGTGACGCATGCTGGGATGCTGGTCGCTGTTTGTGCTACTTTTTAAAAAAAACTTTATTAACAACTTTCAAACAAACACAATTTACATTCATTGCTGTCCACATTAAATCTTAGTCTAAAACATTCAGAGTATAAATAAATGTCATTAATCGTCTTAAAATGAACTTCTTTCATTTGAAAATACATATTTTCAGAAAAGGCACTTGAGCCATTGCTCTGTCATCTTCTCAAACTTCCCACGCAGCAATGGATTGTGGGTAATACCCTTGCCCAAAGTCCACATCGATGCAAAGTGTGGATTAAGGGTGGATTAAGGGTGCAAAAGGGGCATGGTCACCTTCCGTACTTGAGAATCGGGACACCCAACGCACTCACACCCCTGGCTAGGAGCGCTCAATTGAAGGGTGCAAGTGCGAGTATTGGGATTGGGCCTTAGTCTCTATAGTGGAGGTTGTTGGACAGTTTTGCTTGTTTTAAATTTTCTATTGTAATTTAAAACTTTGAACAAGAGTGATTGTTTTTACCAGTTTGTTCCCAGACTCTTTGAATGAGAAGATGATGCGATTTTATTTTCTTCTTAAGTCATCAAATATCTCTAAAGACCAATTACAGCTGCACAAACATATAACAGTGGCTCAGGTCTAAAATAATATAACTTTGGAAGATTTAAGAGACTTTTGTTTTAGTTGCTTTAGAATAAAAAATGCAGTTCAGCACAAGTGTATTCCTCCAAGGAGCTGTTTTAGTATGCTACACTTATGTATTAAATATCTGCCAACAAACAGATAAATTAAGCACACTGTGGTAGGCTGTGAACCAGTGCAGCTATTCAGGAAAAAAAAATCAGGCTTTATTGTTGTAAATTTATTACATAAATCAATAGAGCAACCACAATCGGGAACTCCAGAGAATGAATTTATTCTGAGAAAAACTGAGAAATTGATTTAGTTTCTTTCTTTTCAAAAGGAGCATATTTGAAAAATACCTGCTTTCAATATTGTCACAGCTCACAACAAGGATCAAATCTGTGTTACATAGTTGAGCTTCTTTTTGTTATTCAAAATGAGGATGCTGTTGGGATTTGAAGAAAATAGTTAGTATTCCTGGAATACATCTGTTTAAAATTTCTTTTTTAATTTGGGAACAGAACACTTTCATTCATCCAAGTGGTCTTCACTGTTAATTGACCGTGTTTTCTTGATGATAATTTACAATAATTTTTATTTTAAATGCTACTGTTATAAGATGACTTTTTAAGGACTATTTAAATGAGAATAAAGAAAACAAATCAGACCAGGTTTACTCTTTTAACTCTCTTGGTAGGTCTTGTTACATTTTAGGAGCTTATTCTCATGGAGACGGGAGCCAGATTCAAGCCAAAGAGGCAGAAGGAAGATAACTTTAATAGATAAAGTAGGATTATATGGATTACATAGTTCAGATCTTTTCAGGAAAAAAATATGGTGAGCCTTTAAACATTTGTCAAGTTCTCCAGTCTTGTCCTTATTTTAAAAGAACACTTGACAGTTTTGGCTTGCTTTTAGCACCCCCTAGTGTTCGTTAGCGAAAGCAAAAGTAAAACTTATCTCCTTGCTGTGCGTTCATCTTTTTAACACCTTCATCTAATTGCTGAAATGTCTCCTCAGCCTTCATTAGTGTCTACAGGAGCGGTTCATCACTAAATCAAACACATCAGCTGTGTTCATGATCTAAAACATGCAGGAAACATGCTGGAAGCAGACTGCAGCTCCAGGCATGTCAGCTTTTATTTTATTATTATAAGTCCAACAGGAAGCAGACTGGTGCTCTGAAGTTGCANTCATGCTGAATGATGTTTAAGTGTCAATATTATGTATAAACCCATTAGTCATCTAACGGCATTTACACTCACCAGCAACTAACCAACAATGTGTTGGACACACTCCTCAAAGGTTCTGGTTCATGCTCACATAGCTGAACATCACTGATGTGTATTCAGTGTTTTATTGTTGTTATTGTTTACTTTTGTTCATTTTATTTGTTTTTGTTTGTGAAGCACTTTGTGACTTAGTCCTTTTGTGTCCTTACAGTGCTGGTTTGCAGCAGCTGCTCAGGATATGCACAAAATATGGTGAAGAGTTTGACATTATGTTTAACCCCAAAAAAAGTGTGGTGATGATTGCTGCAACAAAAGAGGATAGGAAGATGAGCTTTCCATCTTTTTATTTGTCAAACCAAGTCCTGGAAGTGGTGGAAAAAGTTAAATATTTGGGACACATTCTAAGGAGTGATCTCAGTGATGATGATATTAAAAGACAGTACTGTAAGTTGTACATGCAGGCTAACACTCTGGCACGTAATTTTGGCATGTGCACAGACAACGTTAAAGTTGCCCTTTTTCGTTCTTTTTGCACTCCCTTCTATACGTCCCAATTGTGGAGTAATTATAGTAAAGCAGCTATAAAAAAAACTACAAGTGGCGTATCAGGACTCATTTAGAATCCTCCTGAGGCTACCACGATGGACCTCGGCAAGCCAAATGTTTGTGACGGCTAACGTCCCCACTTTTCATGCGCTAATGCGGAACTACGTGTATAAGTTCAAGTGCCGTTTGGATAGGACTGCCAACACTCTAGTCAGAGCCTTGGCAAGTATTGCATACAGTGACACAAGGTATTCCTCTGGTTTTTTTAAATATTGGAACAACTGTTTATATGGTGCGTGATGGGAATGTGGTTATAATTGTTGTATTATCCGTTGTACAAGTTTTTATGCTTTTATGCTGTTTTATTTTTTTATGTATTTATTTATTATTTTATTGGGGTTTTATTAGAGTATGGACAACAGTTTTTTGTCTGAAATAAAGTTTGATGTGACTTCTGTCTACGAAAAGTGCTATATAATAACTTCTTCTTCTTCTTCTTCTTCTTCTTCTTCTTCTTCTTCTTCTTCTTCTTCTTCTTCTTCTTCTTCTTCTTCTTCTTCTTCTTCTTCTTCTTCTTCTTCTTCTTCTTCTTCTTCTTCTTTCTTGTTCCACCATCCCAAAGGTTCTGGACTGGACTCAGATCTGGTGACTGTGGAGGTCGTTGGAGTCCAGTGAACTCATGGTCATGTTCTAGAAACCAGTTAGAGATGACCTGAGCTTTGTGACCTGGTGCATTATCCTGCTGCATGTAGCCATCAGAAGATGGGACCAGAACATCTCCACCATTACACCAGCAGCAGCAGCCTGAAGCATTGATACTAGGCAGGATGGATCCATGCTTTCATGTTGGTGACACCAGATTCTGACCCGACCATCNCCCCAGTGAGTCGTAGCGGATGGCTGCTCATACTGAGCCAGGATCCTCTGGAGGTTTCTTCCTGTTAAAAGGGAGTTTTCCTTCCCACTGTCGCTAAATGCTTGCTTAGTATGAGGATTGTATCAACACAATGACACTAGTCAGTGTCTTGATGCAATCTGCTGGGTTCCTCATATAGGAAACTTTTTTACTGATTGGCTTAATGAACTGAACTGTATTGAAATGTTTACTTTGTGAAGTGCCTTGAGACGACTCTTGTCGTGATTTGGCGCTATATAAATAAACTGAATTGAATTGAAAATGAACTTCTTTCATTTGAAAATACATATTTTCAGAAAAGGCACTTGAGCCATTGCTCTGTCATCTTCTCAAACTTCCCACGCAGCAATGGATTGTGGGTAATACCCTTGCCCAAAGTCCACATCGATGCGAAGTGTGGATTTAGGGTGGATTAAGGGTGCAAAAGGGGCATGGTCACCTTCCGCACTTGAGAATCGGGACACCCTATGCACTCGCACCCCTGGCTAGGAGCGCTCAATTGAAGGGTGCAAGTGCGAGTATTGGGATTGGGCCTTAGTCTCTATAGTGGAGGTTGTTGGACAGTTTTGCTTGTTTTAAATTTTCTATTGTAATTTAAAACTTTGAACAAGAGTGATTGTTTTTACCAGTTTGTTCCCAGACTCTTTGAATGAGAAGATGATGCAATTTTATTTTCTTCTTAAGTCATCAAATATCTCTAAAGACCAATTACAGCTGCACAAACATATAACAGTGGCTCAGGTCTAAAATAATATAACTTTGGAAGATTTAAGAGACTTTTGTTTTAGTTGCTTTAGAATAAAAAATGCAGTTCAGCACAAGTGTATTCCTCCAAGGAGCTGTTTTAGTATGCTACACTTATGTATTAAATATCTGCCAACAAACAGATAAATTAAGCACATTGTGGTAGGTTGTGAACCAGTGCAGCTATTCAGGGAAAAAAAATCAGGCTTTATTGTTGTAAATTTATTACATAAATCAATAGAGCAACCACAATCGGGAACTCCAGAGAATGAATTTATTCTGAGAAAAACTGAGAAATTGATTTAGTTTCTTTCTTTTCAAAAGGAGCATATTTGAAAAATACCTGCTTTCAATATTGTCACAGCTCACAACAAGGATCAAATCTGTGTTACATAGTTGAGCTTCTTTTTGTTATTCAAAATGAGGATGCTGTTGGGATTTGAAGAAAATAGTTAGTATTCCTGGAATACATCTGTTTAAAATTTCATTTTTAATTTGGGAACAGAACACTTTCATTCATCCAAGTGGTCTTCACTGTTAATTGGTCTTGTTACATTTTAGGAGCTTATTCTCATGGAGACGGGAGCCAGATTCAAGCCAAAGAGGCAGAAAGAAGATAACTTTAATAGATAAAGTAGGATTATATGGATTACATAGTTCAGATCTTTTCAGGAAAAAAATATGGTGAGCCTTTAAACATTTGTCAAGTTCTCCAGTCTTGTCCTTATTTTAAAAGAACACTTGACAGTTTTGGCTTGCTTTTAGCACCCCCTAGTGTTCGTTAGCGAATGCAAAAGTAAAACTTATCTCCTCGCTGTGCGTTCATCTTTTTAACACCTTAATCTAACTGCTGAAATGTCTCCTCAGCCTTCATTAGTGTCTACAGGAGCGGTTCATCACTAAATCAAACACATCAGCTGTGTTCATGATCTAAAACATGCAGGAAACATGCTGGAAGCAGACTGCAGCTCCAGGCATGTCAGCTTTTATTTTATTATTATAAGTCCAACAGGAAGCAGACTGGTGCTCTGAAGTTGCAACTGTGATATTCTGGCCAGAGAGGGCGGTGGGGGTCTGAGTGACATTTCATTAACCCTGTAAAGGGTCATTTTAGCACATACTGGCTCAAGAAAACGATTTAAGAATATGAAAAAGCTGCATAATATGGCTTTAAGGGTTTACACAGTCAAGCTCCTCAGGTGCTGGGTCACCTTAGATCCACTGGTTCAGAAAACTCACGGAGCTTCCAGTAGGAACTGTAAGGTGCCTTTTTGTTAAACCTCTTTGAGACGAAAATGTTTTTTATGGATGAAGGATTACTGTGGGATTATTTACCTGCAGATTTGAAGCTGAAATTTGATTTGCATCTTTATGGATTAAGACTCAAGCAGTTTCTCAAGATCAGCTTTGTACTCATGAGGATCTGCCACTCTAGCCTCATTTTGTTTTTGTGCTTTGTCCTCGTAAGTGTGATGTTTTTTTTATTTTAATCCATATTTAAACAGTTTTATGTTGCTAAAGGATCATCTAGGGACCTGCACTACAATGCAATAGAGCCTATATACGTCACATGTGGAGCATAGATACCAAACACTCGTCCTGATGAGATGAACAATAGATAAAACATAACTGAACTTAAAGAAAAAGGCTAAAACCAAAAACTTAAACACACATGATCATAGAGCAATCCTGGTCCTCAAGAGCCCCCATCCAGCATGTTTTAGTTGTTTCCCTCCTTGAATACACCTGATTCAAAGTTTTATTCATCTGTTCATCCAGCTCTGCAGAAATTACACACTGCAGAACACATCAACTAGATTTCTCCAAAAAGACGATTTTATATAAAACCTGAAACCTCTAATAGTTTTAATTTTGCTAAAATTTTGGTGACATCTTCATGTTTGAGCCAAAGTTTAACCGAGCATGGGAGACAAAACTGCACTTTGCGCTAGATCTAGCTGTTGAATAAATGTCCAACTGTAATTTATTTGTTCTTAGATTAACCTCTGAGCTGAAATTATAGCTGAGAGTCATACTGATTCCACCTTGCATTGAAGAGGGCTGATATAATGCTCAGGAACGAAATAAGATTATGATGTCACTGAATGAAGGTGAGGCCGTTTAGGCGGAGATGAAAGGTGGACTGCATTATTCAAATCCTTCATTTACTGGCTGAGTCAATTTGGTGCTGAGGCAAGTGACAGGGACGGCAATATTTCAGGTTTCAGGGGAGGAGACGGAGACTGTCGTGGTACATAATGAAATTTCTGCTCTGGCTGAAGTGCATGAGGTCTGTCTTACTGGCTAAACAATGGGACATGCATCTGCAGCTGCTTCAACAGTAGTGAAGGTGTAAAAAACAGAGAATACATTCATCTTTGAAGAACAATTTTCAGGCAGCAAATAACAGGAAATGTTTTGGTGAACTGCAGGATGAGCAGAGTATCAAAAGTGTGCATGTGTACTAAAAAGTCGACAGTAGAAAAGGAAGCTGAATAAAAACAAGCCCTTTTTAACTTTAAACAGATATCCTTACACAGGATTTACTAAGAAGTGCTGTCTTTTAACAGCCCTTCTTGTTGTTTTTACTGAAGCAACACAAAAACACAGCAAACAAAAGGAGTGGTGCACCATGTAGAGGCACAGATATGAGAGTTACACATGAAATAGCAGTAATGTTGGGTTTTCTCTCTCTCTTTCCCACTGTTGTTGTTGCTTCTGTCTCCATTCCTGTTTACAGCTGACCAATACACACATGAAACAAACCAGTAAAACAATATAAACGTGGTGAAAATGGCAAAACACAACCTGCTTGTTGTGCATCTATGATAATTCACAGACTAGTAAATGTCAAGTCTTTAAATAAAAACATCAAACTGATTTCTTGAGTCTTACATTTAAACATTTTACTTAAGAAAGAAAATATGTGAACAAACTCTACATGACGGATTATAACAGCATTAAAGCCACGCTAGAGCATCTTCTAATTATGAATGATTAACTTGATGTTAAAGAAACTACATCTCTAGTCATAGCTAGATTATTTTGTTATTGACTACTTGTACTCACTAGGTGTCTTACTTTCAGATGAATGATGTGTTTACCTTAACGTCTTGTTTTGTCCAACCAAAAGTTTAAATACTACAGATATGATTCAGCATCATGCAAAACAATTAGGCAAAATATATTAAAAAATATGATGTTTATTCAAAAAATTTTTCCCAAAAATGTAAAAACAGCAAATACAATCAAATACTGTAAAAATAACTCCATGCTGTAAAATGTTAGCCTGGCAAGCCATCCTATAAGCAAGAATTTGGTCTGGTTCACTAGGCTAGTAAAATGTGGTAACTTTGCTTTTAATGACCACAATCTGCTCTGCTACACTGAGCCAACAATATAAAAGTCCTTTTCCAAGTCAAACTTCAGGTCACTAACTTGAATGAATCTCTTCTCATCACATACCTGCTATCTAGTCAACCTGAAGCACAGAACAGCTGTGTTATGAACTCAATGCATCTGTGGGTCCAGCACTTAGACTGGGACATGTCTGAGATGATAAAACAGGTTGCAATTCAAATCAGATCTTTTCTAATTTCTCAAAAAGTTATTAAACAGATGGTCCAATCATTGTTTTTGGTCTGAATCGTGTTATTGGCAGAGGTTTGTAAACAAATGTGAGAGAACCACTTTATTAACATTTTTGTTTTGTTTTAATCTCTACAATATATTATAGCTATACATATAGAACGTTGGTAAGGGGTATGAAAAAATGTGTTCAGCTAGCTTGTTTTGCAGATTTGCTATTGTAGCTGCAAACTCAGCAGTGAGCAATTGAATGAATTTTGTGTTAAAAACACTAAAGCAAAAGTAAATCATGTTTAATCTAGATTATTATCAGGTTCACATAATCAGGGTGAGAAGCACTTACATAGTGTTTGTTGGGTTTTTTTGTGGTCTGGCTGAGCTGCAGTTCTAATCTTAAACAGTAGGTGTTGCTAATGAGAAAACAATAAACAGCAAGTATGGCACCAGAAGATGAGTCCAAACAAGAGTCTACAGGAAATGTGGTGTTTGTTTAACTTAAGTGCAGCTAGAGTCCAAGTCTGACTCCTCATCTCTGACAGCAGCACAAATCAAAGCAATAAATGGGAATTAAAGGCCTGCCTGCAGCCTTTGATTTGACCAGTGAAGACAAATTGACTCTGTAGAAACTTTTAACCTTTAGACAGCTCACTGCCTGAGACTGGGCAGCAACAACTATCAAGTCCTGACTCACTGAGCATCATTTGAATTCATTTAAATATTTACTCAGCTCTGTGACCAGGCACCCAGGAAGTTTTACGTTTCTGATCTGAAGAAAGACTGGCAGAAAGCAAATAAATGAGTAAGCGAGAAACAGTTTTTACGTCGTGTAGCTCCAAAGACCTGCAAAGTCTCGTTTGCTCTGCTGAAAAATTAATCAGCTGTCAACCGAAACAAGGAGACTGATTTAAGATTTTATTTTCTTTATCAGTGGCTCTGCAGGGAGAGTGGAATGTCACTTCAGCCAAATTATTCCCCTCCATGATGTTTATTGTCTTCCAGTTTTGTTTCTCTGCACTTAGGTGGCAGACCTGCCCAATAAAGTCCCCCAACAGCTCAGAAAAGAGTACTAAAATGTGGATCATTTGCTCTGTAAATAAGTGAAAATGACTCCCACTCTTGGCACCCCCTCCTGTACATTTCCTCTGAAGACGGTTGACAGCTTGGACGCTGGAAGAGACGGACAGCTCACCGTGGAGAACCGAGCGTGGGCAAACTCAGCCAACTCTCAGGGAGGAGGGCTGAGGCCCTGTGGTGGCTGCCTCAGCATGACCGGTGGTACAAACACACCACCTACACTAAAAGCTTTACAAAGGAGGCACGACTATCCAGCAGCTGTGACATGCAGCCTGCACCCTGGGACTCTGGAATGAGCAGGGTTTATTTACGGTTTTGATGGTAGAGAAGCTGAAAATACCTGATGGCGCTACTTTCCACTCTCCCGGTTGAGATACTATGGTTACGAGTTGGCTACCTTCCCCCACTACCAAGGGAATGGAGCTCTGAACAGT
>SSNS01000300.1:0-44888 GCA_006937985.1 Aphyosemion australe | reverse complement strand
ATGTAGCAGAGAGGAAACCCTCTCAGTCGTGAAGGATGTGCTGCCCGTTTAGGCTATTCACTCATTATTACAGCTAATGTAAGGAGACCCGGGTAATATTTGCTGATATTTTACATCAGACCCATAGCTTTCATGAAAAAAAACACTGCCTCTGTGCCAAAAAAAAAATTCTGACACTTTCTCATTAACTTTCTGAGTTTAAAATACATTCAGAACACATGACTAATACTCCCTGAGCAACTGTGGCACATTCATCAGGGCTGCAGCTCTTTCAGCTTCGCTGACTCGGGGATTTGGATCATTTCAGGGTTAAAGAGACAAAAGATCCATCCATCCATCCATCTGTCCGTCTGTACATCCATCCATCCATTCATCCATCCATTCATCCATCCATTCATCTGTCCATCCATCCGTTTGTTTGTCCGTCCATCCATCCGTCCATCCATCCGTCCGTTCGTCCATCTGTCCATCCATCCAACTGTCCATTCATCCGTCCATCCATCCAACTGTCCATTCATCCGTCCATCCATCCATCCATCCGTCCGTCTGTCCATCCATCCATCCATCCGTCCATTCGTCCATCCATCCATCCGTCCGTCCATTCGTCCGTCCATCCATCCATCCATCCGTCCATTCGTCCGTCCATCCATCCATCCATCCGTTCATTCATCCATCCGTTCGTTTGTCCGTCCATCCATCCATCCGTCCATTCGTCCATCCATCCATCCATCCATCCATCCATCCATCCATCCGTCCGTCCGTCCATCCATCCGTTCGTTTGTCCGTCCATCCATCCATCAGCCGTCCATCCATCCATCCATCCATCCATCCATCCATCCATCCATCCATCCATCCATCCATCCGTCTGTCCGTCCATCCATGGCTTCTCTCTGTTGTTTTATTTAAGTCTGTTTTTTTTTTTCAGATTTACTCAGTAATTCACAAAATCTAGTTTTTAAATTATCATTTCTAGAAACATACTTATCTTCATTTTTGCCCTCTTGTAAAGCGTCTTTGAGTGTCCTAAAAAGCGCTATATAAGTTTGATGTATTATTATTATTATTATTATTATTATTATTATTATTATTATTATTATTAGTTAAAGGTGCAAGTTGTAAGAATCAAGTAAGAATGATATCCTGTGGTCAAATTTGGGTACCACAGTCCATTTTAATAAACAAAAACTCACTTTCTCACAAGCTTCATGAGTTTTATGGCTGGTGACAGTTACGCGTCAGCACCAGAAGATTCTAGATGACAAGCAAAGACAAGTCATACACAGTAAGTTGAATTACATTGTCATATCTGGTGTTAGTACGCTTGGTTTTATGGTAGGGAGTATACATTTATGATGGTAGTATGCCTCTGGCATTAGGGGAGTTTTCCATCTTGCTGTTATAGTTCTAAACGACTCAATAAAGGAATTAAAACACCATGATTGACTCATTACTCACTCACACACACATTTCACTGTAATGTTGAGTTGTTGGTGATTGAAAAAGTAGCTTGAGATATTTTTAGAGTGTACTATTTGCTTCTAATTCACCGTTAGCATTGTTAGCTCAACATTAGCTTCTAGCCTGTTTCACCCAATATTAGAATAAAACAAAAAGATGCTGTGGCTTCTTAGGGGTACAAAAAATAACTTCTGGGTCGCTCCTGTTTACTGGCTTTGGTTCTTTAAACAACTCTGGAGCTTTTTGCCTGCCGGTGTCAAATTACAAATGCCTGAGCTGCAGCGTTAGCTTGGCTCAGACTCGGCAACCTCACGGGCCTCACTGATTATAAACAGTTATACGTTTTTTTGGGTTTTTTTTTTAAAGTCGAAAAGCTGACAACCCTCAACTGGCTGAGAATGAAATCTGTTTCAGTATTACCTTCCTTCCAACATGATTGAGACATTTGACTGTTTTGTGTTTATTTTACTCTGTTTTTACATATTACTCTAAGACTGTTCCTCTTGTGCATGTGGTGATGGTGGTTTACCTCTTTTTTGTGTCTCACACCAGGTTTCGGCTTCAAATAAACACACATGCAACACATTTGTCATTACCATTGTCAGTGCAAATGCTTCCAGGGATTTCTGTTGCATCTCTGCCAGGTTTCTGTCTGTGCTTCAGCTCTGTGTTGTGTGTCCTTCTGTGAAGTCTCAGTTTGGACTGTTCTGGCTTCTTGTTTGCTTTTTGCATATTCTTGCAGCATTTTTAATTTTGATCAGAATAAATGTAGGTAGTAATGGAACTCTTCTGAGATCCAGATCATTTGGCACAGTTCAGCAAAAGCACCTGGGTTTTTTCAGCTCTATTTTCCTGACTCTCTACTATATTCTAGATTTCAGGCTTCTGCTGTTAAAACTATGATTTTGACATTTTCACTCATCAAAACTTAAAAGGTTTTGATTTAATTAAAGATTTCAGGTCTGAATGCTCAGCTGTAAGGCTGGATGTATAAGCTTCAGTTAGCCTAGCTTTGGATGCCGGCTGCATAAGGGGAAGATACGAAGTCCACACAAACACATACACAAGTGTGGAGTCTTCAAAATCAAGCTGTGAAGCCACAACACCACTGCGTTGGCTTTATTTGCATACCACCAACTTGATTGCACTAATTATATTATTTAAGAGTGACATTTGCTACAGGATAGCTCATCAGGTCAAGTCTTAATGTTTCAAAATGTCAAACAATTAAGAATTATTTGGAATTTATGAAATGTATTCACTTTCTTGATGAGATCACTGATTTAGCTGTCTTTGGAGGTATCATCATATGTAACAAAAGGCAGCTTGTGGTATTCTGGGCATCAACTAACACACTGTTTGTGAATACCATTAAGGTAATGCTGCATTTAACTGCTTTAAAGAATTTGACATTTCGCTTGGGAACTTCTCAACTTCATTCCTGCATTTTGTGTCATTTCCCAAAAGTACAGCCTACACAAAAAGGTCACACTCTAACATTACATCTGGCTGTCTTTAGCTTTGATGACAGCACACATTCACCGTGGCGTTGTTTCAATAAGCTTCTACAAAGTCACAATATTTACTTCCATCCAATGTTGCATTGTTGGTTTCTCCAAGCTCTTGTGTTGATGAGCAGAGTCTGACCACTGCACAACGCCTTCTCCAGCACATCCCAAATATTTTCAACAGGGTCCAGAAGTGGACTCTGTAGTGACCCATCTATATGTGAAAATAATGTTTCCTGCTCCCGGAAACATGATTTGGAATCGTAGGATGGCCAAGGAAAGTCCCACCTTTCTCGCCTGTGATTGGCTGGAAGGGCTCTCCTACATTATCTATTTCATGTAACAGCAAACCGTCTTCCCTCACTGCAGGGTTTTTATGTCTGCAGCCAGATCTTGAGTTTTTTGAAGAACATGTGAACTTAGCTCTATAATAACAATTCTGTCCTGTTTTACAACAAACCAGTTTCAGTTTCTTTTGTAAAAGAACCTGAAAAAACGTCAAATGTGAACTTGTAATAAATCGTGTTGCATTTATCACACTGTTGGATTGACTTTATATCTGTTGGCTCTCAAGCATTGGGGTTATCTTATTACTATGTTATGTCTTCACTTTCATAAGTTAGGACACATCTCTCATCATATGTTTAAATGTGTATCATTTAATCTAAATTTAATTCAAAGCTGATATGATTTAGACCTATTTTTCACCAGTTTTCATTATTCTAGAAGAGAAACAGACCTGCTGCACACAGCTGGGCAAAATAGGGCAGTTTTATTATATTTCATACCCAGGTAAGGCACACATAGCCTGTGTGTCAATGGGCTAGCGGAGTACATATTATTAAATCGCTAAATTCGCATTTTATTTGCAAAACTCCCCAAAACTGCTGTTCTGTTGGTGGCAGGAGGACAATCTGCACTTAGCGAGGGAAGACAGTTTGCTGCTAAATGAAATAGCCAATCGTAGGAGAGTCCTTCTAGCCAATCAGAGGCGAGAAAGGCGGGCTCTTCCTTGACCATCCTACGATTCCAAATCACGTCTCCCGGAACCATTCTTTCACAATTTGAGCCAGATGAATCCTGGCATTGTCATCTTGGAATATGCCCGTGCCATCAGGGAAGAACAAATCTATTGATGGAATAACCTGGTCATTCAGTATATTCAGGTAGTCAGCTGACCTCATTCTTGGAGCACATCCTGTTGCTGAACCTAGACCTGACCAACTGCAGCAACCCCAGTAGATATAAGTATTTAATTTTCAACAAAAAGTTTAAATCTTTGTTATTGTAACTAAAACTGACCGAATTGTTGTCTAATTCACTTCTGTTGTGATTCAACACATATCCTACCATCAAGACACAACAATCTAAATTAAGCTGATGTAGTGCAGCCTCATAACCATCCTACAGGTGGGAGATATTGTCTCTCCCACCCACCTAAAAGAGTCTTTAAAAGTAATGAACTGTTCCAGATATGTAAATGAGTAAAACAAACAAACAGAGCATTTATGGTCATAATATATGCATAACTACTGATGAGACATTCCTCATCCCACACAGAATTGTTCCTTCATTCACAACATATGACTCATGATGTAAACAGATTGATAGCAGGTCAGAGGTCAAAGAGGTGGACTCAGGCACACATTTGCAGAATGCCAGCATCACTGTGGCCATGATTTCACACTGCAGCCGCCGTTGATGCGTTTGTCTGCAGGCAGTTAGCAATGAGGCGCCCACCAGTCTGCATCTGTCAGACTGCAGCCGGGGAGCCTGTGCCTTCCAGTGCCCCATCCATAAGAGAGCTGAGGCCAGTAGGCAGCCCACACAGATGCTGTGCATACTGACAAAAGGACAACCGCCCACACTGTGTTGTCTAAATGATTCTCCAGCTCATGTAATCATGAAAAAGGCCCAGCAGATTGTGGAGTGTGTGATCAGAGGAGGACGTTTAGAGAAATGTTTCCTGAGTTCCTGAAACAAGCTGCACTGCAGAGGTGCTTGAATAAAAAATGACACAGGAGGTTAAAGGCTGTCTGTGATTTCTGATGGACAGCACACAGGAAAGGATTGTTCTGATAAAACCCGGGCCAAAGGAGCCTCATTCTTTTGAACACAGTTTCTTCTGCTGAGGTGAGCGGGTTAGGGTGAGTGAAGTGCACTCACACACGGCAGGCACATGTGCAGCCATTATTGCAGGAGGTGTTATTGACGTTATGAAGCAATAAAAGCGTGACACTCTCACACACAGAGGCATGCAGGAGAACATACAAAACCACACAGGTTTGTGTTACGCTGACAGACCCAGTCTTCAGTCTCAGCAGAATTATTTACAAAGGTGTCCTTAATAAAACCTCCTCAGCTTATTAGCTTGGAATGATAACCACTGCTTGAATTTATTCATGTATCTTTAACACATTATTTTTATTAACTTGGCTCAGTCTAGCTTAATAGGTTGTAATATTAATAACAGAGTGTTTGTTACGTTTCTATTGAGCATGTTGGATAATTTCAGAAACTGGAAAAAGCAGAAAGATGTACACCTAAAGCTCCTATAAAAACTTAGAAATGCTCTTTCTCTTCTTTATTTATATCTAGTGTTTAATTTTATAAAGTTTGAAAACCTAATAAGTCATCCTCACATTGAGTTGTTTAGATGTTCTGGAGATAAAGTCAGAGGTCAGACTGAGATGGTTTGGACATGTCCAGAGGACAGACGATGATTAGATAGGTAGAAGGATGCTGAGGTTGGAGCCACCAGACTGAGAAGAGGACCAAAGAGGAGATTAATGGATGTGGTAAAAGAAGACAAGAAGTTAGTTGGGACTAAACAGAGACAGATGATCCGCTGTGGCGGTCCCTAAAGGGAAATGCTGAACGAGAAAGCAGAAGACATTTAGGACTAATCTGTAAGGATTGTTAATCTGTTGAATGAACACAGCTAAATGTGTGCGTCGTGCTTCCTGATAAATGTGATCTTAGTCAAAATCCCCTGCAACATCCTCCTACTGGTTTTCACTCTTTGTGCTTCTAGTGCTGCCAGCTTTGTTCCAGTCACAAGTGGCAACTGAATGGCACCTGATTAACTAAGCTTGTGTACATGTGTCCTGCAATTTAGTTGAGTTTGTGTCTACTTCAAACATCAGTAAGCCATGATTTTACCTTTTAATCAGGCATGTGAAATAGGGCGAGTGGACGCTGGTATTCTCGTCTGCAGAGTGGTAGCATTACTTGGTGTCAGCCCCTTGTACCATTTCCAAACCAACAGACCATTAAATGGGCAAAACAAGACCTAGGATTACCTAGATTAAGGTCATCATACTTTCTTCCAAAGACTCACAAACAAGATTTGCACAACAGTACAACAAATTCATCTTTTATCAGACTGTGAAGTGACCACACATGGCCTGTCATTGTGCTCATAAGGAAGTATGCAATACCTCCTCTTCATCACCAGGCTCATTTGTGGTGGTGTCAATAGCACTAACAGTAGAAACTAAGAATATGGAGACGCTTCTGCTGGTGGAACCTATGGGGGGCAGGTTCAAAGTATGCAGACCACCTCACAGATCACCTTGGTTGGTATTTCTCTCACAGCACTTGTCAGGGCATAGTTGCAATCCAATATATCCAGGATCTGGGATCATACTCCATCCTCCAGGAAAGCAACACTCTCCCTCAAAGAGCTCACTTACTGTCTCCAGAATGTTGGACCAGCTTGGGCTTGCTGTGTGTGCCAGAAAGACCAGCACCACTCCACTGGTTAACTTTGAATATTGTTTCTCAACAAAAGGTGACCAGGCTGGTGACCATTCTAGGGAGGAGGAGTCGAGCTGCTTATGGCTCTTCCACTGAGGCACCTGCCAGTAAAACAAATAAAGTGTGAGAATAGCAGATGTGTTGATTTTCATTGTTAGTGTAGAAAATGTTCATCATGCAATCCATCAAAACATAACCAACAGATTATTTTGGGGGATTTTGACAAACATTTAGTCGTGTTGTTCATTCAGTGGATAAACAATCCTAATCAGCTTGTTACAAATGTGACTAATCAGTGTTTCATGAGATAAAATACAAGATCATTTATTATTATTAAATTAAATAAAGGAGGACCTGAAATAATGTTTCCAAACAGTTTTTGGGAGAAAGTTTGTTTAAATCTGTCTATATTCTTAAATATTATTTTAAATCAGTTTAACAATGATATACACCAACACATTAATCACTAAATCACTGATGTAACAGGAAACTTAACAATGTAGTGAACTTTTCCTGCACCCAGACTAAAACTCCTCATAAAGTTTGACACAGCTGCTCCCGCTGGAACCAAATTCTGACCAAAGTGAGCTGATGTGTGAGCCTTCTGCAGATTAAACTGCTAATTGTTATCTGGCCTTTCTGGGCACCAAAAACATGGACAAACACCGATATGGCACGAGAGCTGCTGCAGGGTTTTTAGATAGTTCCAGTGGCTGATTTGTGATGCATGAAGGACATTTTACTCATAAACTCTGAGTTAGTACAGATATCTGCCAGGTGACTCCAGGGATTTTTAGCAGACCTGTATTTCCTGCTGGCTCTTCTGAAGCCACTCCTCTAGTTATGCATTGGCAGAGTGGAAAGTCTGTGTGTGTTTGTGCTTGTTTGTGTATCTGACAGAAGCCCCACTGTGCTCGTATTCTGTTGACAGTATAATTACACATTGATCACTCCTCAGGTTCCACCTGTAACTCTGGATTGTTTTATGAGGTCTTAACACGCTGACAGCCTCTGCCACAAACACGTCGAGAGGCGACGTGCCGCCAAGCTCTTCACGGAGGCGCTGAACAGTTTTTAAACGCTGCATTATTCGGACAAATGTTCTGCGTTGCTGCCGAGCGTTTCACTGAGGAGCACACTCGGGTTTCACACCTTGCACAGATTTTAAATGTAGACTCCAATTCATGCCATCTGATACAAGTGTGCATCTTACGTAATTCTGGCACAGCTGTAAATCAGAACTTTATTTTGAATAAAGATGTGGGTGGTGGATGTAATCATACATCACTTTTTGAAAGAGCTGAGGAGCCTGCTTTGAATCAGAAGGTTACATCAGTCCCAAAAAGGGGAGGGTTATGAAGGTACAAGTAAAACAGATCAGAAAAGCTCTTCTGCAGAAGAAACGTTTTAATAATTACTGCACATTTTTAAAATGCTTCAGCTCTCTGATACCATTCAATGTGCCAGGAAGGGCTGTGAATGCTTCCACATGCAGTATTTATGAAACCATCAAAAGCACAAATCAGCTAAGGGCAGCAGCTGCTGTTGCTATATGATGTAATCAGCAAAAGAAAGCTGTGAAATGTGTGTTTTTCTAAGCAAACAATTCAATGAAGCTGAAAAATTAGGATCTTATTCATTTAAGAAAAAAGACGCTCATCCCATCAGAGATGAGGCATAACTGGGTTTGTGTGAAACAGTGGAGGCGTTAAGGCTGTATGAGTTTGGTCTGACACATATGAAACCCAGGAGCCTGAGAGACACAGCAGCATGTCTGAGGGACCGCTGAGAACAGCTTCTGGCTTGCTTCCAGCCTACAGCTCTCATGTGCGAGGCATGCAGCATATGGGGGCAGCCATCTGAAAAGCCTATTGGCTTCCACGGCAACAACAGCATGTATGCAACTCAACCTTTCAACCTGGTTCTTTAGGATTTAAAATAGGAGCGAAAGATTTAGGAAATATCTTCAGTCGCTTTTTCTGAATCAGACGAGAACACGGGTGCCATGTTTGTGATTTTTCATATGAAGTTGCTTCCTGTTTGTACAGAAAATCCAGACTAGCTCTGTACAAAAGCAGCTAGACTAACTAGAAATGCACTCACACACATACAGGAGCTTTAAAGGGGACAAATAATGAGTTTTTAAAGTTATAATAGTTCGGTGGTCAATACAAAACATGTCTTATGAAGTTCTTTGCACTAAATCCCTCTCACGTAAAACAATCCCAGCAGTTTTATTCATGACATTTTCAGTACCTTCCAGAATGAGCCGTTTCAGGGCTCTTTAAAGCTTCGTTTACATCTGGGTGAGCTAGGCCTGAGCCGGGTGGGGACAGCCCGTCCCCGCGTGGCCAGGTTTTGTTTACACAGCCTTCTCAGGAACTGGGATGTCTCTGAGCATGTGGGCGGGGCAAAAGATGCGTGGAGAAGTTCATGGTGTTCTTTTTAAGAGCCTGCACAGATTGTTAGTAAACAAAAGCAGGCGTGAGCAGTGTTGCTTTTGGAGACTCAGATTTACGCACACAGCTTCCTACTCTCTCACTAAGCAGCAAAACTGTGGGCTCCTCCCATCTAAGAGCACTCACAGCAGATGGCCAGTCCTCTCGCTGCAGCTCCGGTTCGAGCTACAGTCAGAGAAGATGTTTAACCCACTGCATTCAGACTGATAATGAATGCAGGATGTAAGAAGCCACCACTAGTTGATTCATCCATCCATCCATCCATCCATTGTCTTCCGCTTATCCGGAGTCGGGTCGCGGGGGCAGTAGTGGGTGTGTTGGGTCAGCTCAGCACTAAGCTGACCACTGGGGAGCAGATCCATAAAAATGGTCGACTCAGCATAGACAACACAAATGTAAACACAATTCCCCTCACCCAACCCAGACCGAGCAGACCCAGATGTAAAAGGCTATAATGCTGTTTTTCCAACAGCACAACTCAGCCTAACAGCTCGGTACAGCGTGGGTTAACTGAGCTCACCTCAGAGTAGTTGGTTTTCCCTGCCAGCTCCGGGACAGATAGGTGCACCCCTCCATAGCACGCAGGGGAGGGACAAAAATAGCATGAGGTGATCAGTAAACAGTGTGAAGTGACCTGTATGCTACACAGAAACACAACTCAGCACAAAAATTGCAGTAATGTTGAACATTCTGCTCAGTTCTGTCAGACTCTGAACCAGGAAATGGCTGCAGGCAGCAGCCAGAAAGCTACAGACCAACCACTGACTCCACCCCCTAGCCAATCAGCGGCCGACAGTCACAACGCCAACCTGGGTCAGCGTACTTGGAACCTCAAGATAGCAGGGCTGAAAAGCAGAGGAAAATTAGATAGAATATACCAAACTGTTAGAAAAGATGACCGCACCAACCTGAGTCATGCTGAGCAGTGCCATTGGAAAAGGCCTAGCCTGTAAGAAAACGAGCTGGAGCTGGCCATGCCCACCCATCAGGCTGATATAAGTTGAGAAGCTCCAATATCCAGAAAGGGCTTGGAGTAGAGTTGCTGCTCCTTCAGCAGCAGTTCTCTCTTGCACAGTGGTTTCAAAATGTCCCCGTTTGTGACATCACAAACAGGGATGTTTTGAAACAGCTTGTTTTAGGCACATAGTTCCTAAAACTAAACACTGACAAAAAGTGGATGGATGAGGGTTTTTTTTTCACATTTGGTGTGTTTATAAAGGCAGCACAAAAGAGAGTTTTGCATAACATGTGCCCTTTAAATGCATTTATTCATGCTTGTACTTCTGCTTCTGCTCAACAAGGTTTGGGTGGCAGGAGCAGAAATCCAAGACACTTTTAAAGCTCCTCTGGTGGGATCCCAAGTTGTTACTAGATTATTCTAGAGATGTAATCCCTCCAGGGTCACTGGGTCAGACCAGAAAGCATCCTGAACATCCTGAACGAGTCCCTAAAAGATGTTGAAGCTCTGCAGCTCCTCTAAAGCTGTTTAGCTAGCTTTTGACCACAACAGACTGGTTAAGCATCCGTATCACTGCACATGCTTCTCTGATTCTCCTGCTGTTCTCTCTTCATTAAATTCCTTTACTTGAGGTAAGACCTCTCCCTCCAACCTGAATTAGGCCATCCACCCCCTTCCCTGTTGAGAACCAGAAAACAGAAGAAGGTGTGTTTATTTGTTATTCAAACAGCATATAGCAGATTTCATTTTTAGGTAAACTCAATCATAACTTTTCTTGCTTTATTTCCCCAAACATTTGTTCAACTTGTTTCCTCATAGAAGAGGAAAAAATGACTTAACAAATGCCAAAGAGTCTCCTCTCCCAGCAGGCTTCATTTCTGTTGTCTCTTTGTCAAATCCCACTGTGACTTCCTCAGCAGCAGACTCCTCTGACCCCGAGATGCCCCCACGCAGACAGACATCAGAGGAGTGAGACAGATGCAATCTCGATGATCTTTCCTTGTACGTCTGAGCCTCCACACGATGAAACTATTAAAATGATTCAGACGTCAAGTCGCTCGGAGCGGGTCAGAGAGGAGCAATGACGGCCCAGATGACTGACTGCTCCAGATCAAGACTTGTTTCCAACCCCAAACTAACACCTGCATGTGCCTCGTGAGCTCAATGTGTGTGCAAAATTCAGGTCAAGGGCAAAAAAACACTTGGTTGAAAACCCCAATGAGGAACAGACTGCTAATGGCACAGCAAAACATGTTTTTAATTGATAGATTGTAGAACTGGTTCATATTCAACATTTTTGGTACATTTACTAAAGATAGGATATCATTTCAGTCGTCCCTTGAGCAGAGAAAACCGACTGAGTACACAAATAAGGCCATTTTATTTATAAATAAGTGGTGGCGGATGGGTAATGTTAGCCATTTGTGCTCTTACCCATTAACAGATGATGCTCCCGCGTTTTACAGCTGCATCGCTTGATGACACTCCAGGGGAACAGATGTGTTCAGATGAATTTACAGAGAAGTCTGATGTGAGGGACATGGTGTTTCATTATTTCTCTGTCATTTTGCTGAGAGCAAAGTCATCAGCTCTACAGCGAGGTTCAAAGCCCAGAAACAGACCATTTCCAAGTCTCTGTGTGGTTAAACAGCATGTAGCAGAATACACAGTAACACATGCTTATTCATTATTATGCAAATGACCGGTATCCTCAAGGGCTTCTTGATTTCATTTTCAATTATACAGTTTCCTCTGACACCTACAAGTTTTCCTTCCTCCTTCATTGTTTTTGGACATCAAATCAGAAACAGTCTTGGTATTAAATTAAAGTTAAATACAATCTTCCCTTGGACTGTCACACCAAATGAAAGACTTCTCATTAAAGGATTTGTGTAAGTTTAGAATAATTTCATGAATCAGCAAGTTACTTAATAATTGTCTCAAAATGAGCCTGCAGACATTTTTTGTCTGTTTCTGATATTGTTCTAAACTATTATAAACCACCCCTTATATTCAAAATGTAAACATATGCAGAAGAAAAGCATCCAATAAACTAATATCCTCCCAGCAGCTGATTGGCTGTCACCGAGGCAACAAGCTGTTGTCACATAAATAAACCAGACTGCTGCTGTCACTGGTGTTATCTGTAGACTGGGTCTGGCAGGAATTTAGTTAACTGACTGCAATAAGCGCCAAGATCATTATTTCAATCAGACTGTTGGCTACCAACCCCCCCAAACACACACACACACACACACACACACACACACACACACACACACACACACACACACACACACACACACACACACACACACACACACACACTTAATCTCAATGTAAAGAAGTCTTGTACTTGTAAAGTCTCATTTCTATATTTCGCACTCCCTTGTTTTATCTCAGTTTTTTAAATTTTTTATCTTAAATTTTATTTGATCTTTTTGAATTTTTTATGTTTTCATTTCATCATTTTTTTATGTTTATTGTGCTTGTGAAGCACCTTGTGATTTTATCAAAAAGGGTGTTATAGAACACTCTCCTCCTCCTCCTCCTCTCCCTATTCTAATTGTTATTTTTATTAAATCAGAAGCAAACAGTGAGCTTTCAATGTTTCAGTCAACTTTCACTAAAGCAATATTCTTGCTTATATCTGATGTAATGTTCAACATTGCACCAATGTTGAGTCACCTTCAGTTCAGAGCTTAATATTATGATTTATGAGTTCTAAAACAATCTCACTGGACACATTTCACTGGTCTATCCAAGCTTTCCTGCATCTACCAAGTTCTAATAAAAAGGATGGAAATTCAGCATTTAGGTTTCTCTAAATCATTGTTTTTTAATCAGCATTTTTCACGCTTGAATAATCAGAAAACCATTCTTGAAATGGATACATTTACCTATTGAGATCTGAGGTTAATGAAACTGAAAATTGTGTAATTTAAATAGGCAGTTCTGCTCCCATTTTAATGTGAATCTCTTAAATATATTTAACATAAATCCATAAAACCATAAAAAGGTTCTGTTTGTTTTTAAATTTTGTGCTAAAGGAAAACTTATTTCTACACAACTTTCCCATTTCAGTGGTTCTTTAACCCAACTGATCCTATGTGGTAATCAGTCTACAGGATGACCAGAATAACAAACATATTGTTAATATTTTAAACAGTCATAGTATTATGAATATGGATGATGTGTCTGAGTTCCTCTCTGACTAAATGGATGGCAAGTTTGGTTCTCACACAGCTTGTTTGGGATTAGGCACCAAAACCATCTGGTTAGAAACAAATATTATGATTCTGTGTAAAATACCAGACTAAAAATGTTGAATTAAGCAAAAGTCTCACTCTGCTGATTTGACTTATTTTTTGATGATATTTTTATTAAGGACAGAGGCTCAGTGGATTAAAGTCTTCCCACTAAACTTTTAGGAAAAACTCATCAAAGCAGTTTGAGGGTTTTTAACTTTAGTTTATAAATGCAGACAGTGGTATTTGCAATTCAAACAAATTAGCTAAGGTTTGAAAATAAAATAAATCACAATAAAAAACTGAAACAATAAAATAAAAAACTGAAAATAGTGTGACCAAAGGGACGTTAATTCAAGGTGTGTCCACTAATTAGCATCACAGGTGTCTACAATCTTGTAATCAGTCAGTGGGCCTATATATAGGGCTCCAGGTAGTCACTATGTTGTTTGGTGACATGGTGTGTACCACACTCAACATGGACCAGAGGAAGTGAAGGAAAGAGTTGTCTCAGGAGATTAGAAAGAAAATGATAGACAAGCATGTTAAAGGTAAAGGCTAGAAGACCATCTCCAAGCAGCTAGATGTTCCTGAGACTACATCTGCACATATTATTCAGAAATGTAAGATCCATGGGACGGTAGCCAACCTCCCTGGACGTGGCTGCAGGAGGAAAATTGATGACAAACCAAAGAGACGGATAATCTGAATGGAAACAAAAGAGCCCAGAAAAACTTCTAAAGAGATCCAAGGAGAACTTCAAGCTCAAGGAACATCAGTGTCAGATCACACCATCAGTCGTTGTTTGAGCCAAAGTGGACTACATGGAAGACGACCAAGGAGGACGCCATTGTTGAAAACAAATCATAAAAAGCCAGACTGGAATCTGCCAAACTACATGTTGACAAGCCACAAAGCTTCTGGGACAATGTCCGATGGACAGATGAGACTAAAATGGAACTTTTGGCCAAGACACATCAGCTCTATGTTCACAGACGGAAAAATGAAGCATGTCAAGAAAAGAACACTGTCCCTACTGTGAAACATGGAGGAGGCTCTGTTATGTTCTGGGGCTGCTTTGCTGCATCTGACTGCCACAGGGTGTCTGAATCTGTGCAGGGTACAATGAAATCTCAAGACTATCAAGGGATTCTAGAGAGAAATGTGCTGGCCAGTGTCAGAAAGCTTGGTCTCAGTCGCAGGTCATGGCTCTTGCAACAGGACAATGACCCAAAACGCACAGCTAGATACACCCAAGAATGGCTAAGAGGAAAACATTGGACTATTCTAAAGTGGCCTTCTATGAGCCCTGAGCTCAATCCTATTGAGCATCTTTGGAAGGAGCTGAAACATGCCGTCTGGGAAAGGCGCCCTTCAAACCTGAGACAACTGGAGCAGTTTGCTCATGAGGAGTGGGCCAAAATACCTGCTGAGAGGTGCAGAAGTCTCAGTGACAGTTACAGGAATTGTTTGATTGCAGTGATTGCCTCAAAAGGTTGTGCAACAAAATATTAATTTAGGGGTATCATCATTTTTGTCCAAGCCTGGTCCATGAGTTTATTTTTTTAATTATTCTGTTGAAGCATGTTTGAAAAGCAATGTCTGACTTTCTCTGGTTCAATTTCATAGAATTTTTATTCATTATTACTTTTGTCACATTCAAATTATTTCTGTGACCATTGTGGGTTTTTCTTTCATTGACCGAAGGGTAACAACAATGTTGTCCACATCTGTATTTTGTCCGTGTGCTGTGGGAGTAAAATAATCTAGGTAATCTACTGTTTTAGTGAAGGCAGGAGAGTTGGCATCACCTGCTAAAGCCAAAAACAGACAAGCTGCAGCAGCATATGCTTTCACAATTAATCACATTATGAGCTATGAGCCTTCTGGATTTCATCTCAACCTTAAAACATGCAGCCTGAACTGCAAACCATCCACCCAGACAACATCATCGTCATAAACATAATATGTGTTTGTATCTAATTTCTTGTTTAGCGTTCCAACAGGATGAAAAGTACAAAAAAAGGAAGCTTCTACTAGGCCCCTATTTTATCTTAAGTAGCACTAATTTCTGAAGCTGTGCACAACTGATGCTTTAAATAAACACAAGATGTGTGAGGTAATCATAACCACACAAACCCAATTAAAACTAAATATATTTGTCTGACCGTCAGGGTGAATTTTGCTTCAGTAACTGAAGGTTTATATCAGTAGAAAGCAGATACTGATTAGACGCTCTTTAAAAGCAAAACAAAAAGACCTAATTAGAGACTAGATATGTTCCCCTTTGTGATTCATTGCAAATAGATGCAATTACATTAAATCTGCTATTCAATACGGCCACTGAGTGTCTATTATTCAGTCTCATGCAGCATGCCAGAAGGCCCTTTTATTTAAAACCCAGCAAGGACTTGAGTCTGACCACTCGCTCCAGCTCTCCTTCAGACAGCGAAAATAAAATACCTATTAACCTTTAATATTGCACGGTGCATATGTAAGCGCTGGAGTCCCAGAAATCATTAATAAGTTGCACTCAAGTGGCAGATCTAAGACCCTGCAGTTATGCATGTGCACAAAAACTGACCTCATCAGGTTCCCTCATCTGCATACAATCAAACTGTGCGGTGAGCCATTAAGAAAAATGAAGATGAGGAGGAGCTCAAATGAAAAGGTCTCCAGAGTCCTGACCAACAAAGGCAGGCTCGCCACTGCTCTCGCTGAGAGAGCTGCCTGTTGGTGCTAAAAGCTTCCCTTCCTCCTTTCAGGCAGCTGCAATCTAACACAGGTTCATGCCGGATGTGAAAACCTCAGGCTGTGACAGGGTCTGCAGGACACGGAGCATCAGATAGGGGAGACAAAGCCGAAGCTGAGCTTTCAGCATCCAGAGAAGATAGATTATTTCACCGCAAAAGAAAAACAGGCTCATTATTCTGATGAGAAACAGCTGGTGTGCAGCCAATTAGGTGCAGAATTTACATTATTAGTGAAATTTGCTGCTGGCAGTGATTCATTTTTTATATAATTTCAGAAAAGAAGGTTGGCTCTCGACAGGCAGCCTTCTTTGTCCACTTTGAATCGCAGAAAGACATAACTTTGGCAAAAGTTTGAATTCGCAGCATAATGTGTTTGCAAAAATAAAAGAACAAACAAATCAGTTTAGAGAAGCTGGCAACTCAATGTGGCAGATGGAGCAAAAATATAGGATGTGACTGCTCTCTTCAAAGAGTCGGCACCGTTTTATTTCCAGTTTTTAAATCAATAAATCATTAAAGTTTTTTTTTTATTTTGCACAGATGGCATTTTCATTCCATTCTAAATGATTATGAATTTAAATGAATATTTAAAATGACACTCCAAAGTTTAATGTCATCAGATTCATCAAGACAGACAGCGATCCGGACTGAGAGCTAGTTTGCTAATGATTCTGTAACGTGGTAGTCGGTGGCAGTCTCAAAGGCTAAATGAAAAATGAGACCCGGTGACCTTTTCACCGTAAGAATCTTTACGTCGCTGTTTTAAAATTCAAAGGGGCATCTTCGCTCATGGATGAGGTCACGGAGGTGAGAGGGGAACTGAATGGGAAGACATTTAAAATGATAATTTTTATCTAGCAAACAGCGTTGTTGTCATTCAAATTCATCATTGTGATAAACTTTGGTCAATTAGCATTCAGCCGGTGTTACCGAGCGATACGTGCGCTTTTCAACATGCTTCTTGTGTCAAAATGGGATTGTCACAACTCATTGTGCAGATCCCTTATCAGATGCTCAGTGAGGAGAAAAAAGCATTTGGGACCTTTTGAAGGTGAGCGTTTAAACTGATTTAGTAAACCAGAATAATAAAAGGTTAGGGTGATTACGGACCTTTCTGTTTTCGTTTTTGTCACATTTACTGTAATTAAAGTGGAGATCTCAGTACTTAAAAGTGGTATTTGGTGTTAAGACTGTCCTACCTAACCAAATCTGCATTATTTTTCATTTGTTTCCTGCATAGTGTAATTTGAGAGGAATCCTTCAAAACATTTCTATTAGGTATGGTTGTGAAAAAGCTCCACCAATCAGCATCTTTAAATCTGCTTTATCTTATTTTTTAATGCATACAATGCTGTGAAAAGAATTATTTACCCCAATTCCATATTTTTTCTTTTTGCTTTCTTGTCACACCTAAATGTTTAAGATCTATCCATCCATTATTGTCCACTTATCCGGAGTCGGGTTGTGGGGGAAGCAGCCTAAGCAGAGAGGCCCAGACTTCCCTCTCCCCAGCCACATGGGCCAGCTCCTCTGGAGGAATCCCAAGGTGTTCCCTGGTCACCTGACAAACATAGTCCCTCCAGCGTGTCCTGGGTCTTCCTTTGGGTCTCCTCCCGGTTGGACGTGCCTGGAAAACCTCACCAGGGAGGCGTCCAGGAGGCATCCTAACTAGATGCCTGAGCCACCTCAACTGGCTCTTCTCAATGTGGAGGAGCAGCAGATCTACTACCAGATGCCCCTCCCAGATGACCGAGCATCTCACCTATCTCTAAGGGAGAACCCAGACACCCTGTGGAGAAAACTCATTTTGGCCGCTTGTATCCGCGATGTCGTTCTTTTGGTTACTACCCAAAGCTCGTGACCATAGGTGAGGGTAGGAACGTAGACCAACCGGTAAATGGAGAGCTTCACCTTCCAGCTCAGCTCTCTCTTCACCACAACAGACCAGTACAACGCCTGCATCACTGCAGACGCAGCATCAATCCGCCCTATCGATCTCACGCTCCATCTTTCCATCACTCGTGAACAAGACCCCGAGATACTTAAACTCCTCCACTTGAGGCAGAACCTCGTCCCTGACCTGGAGAAGGCATTCTACCCTTCCGATTCAAGACCATGGTCTTGGATTTAGAGGAGCTGATTCTCATCCCAGCTGCTTCACACCCGGCTGCGAACCGCTCCAGTGAAAGCTGGAGATCACGGTCTGCTGAAGCCAACAGGACCACATCATCTGCAAAAAGCAGAGACCTGATCCTTAGGCCACCAGAGTAGATCCCCTCAACAACACCTTGGTTTTGGTTTATCTGAAACTTTAAAAAATGTAGTCATGTGACAAAAGAGCACACATGCTTTTCACAGAACTGCAGAAAACAAAGTGATGCATCCATTTTTATTATTCCTTTTACTTGATTTAAAAAAATATGTAAATAATTCGAAATACAAATAACAGTTCTTGCTTTAAAGACACATGCATAGTTATATCATGTCTTATTATGGGATTGATGCCTGTTGTGTGACGCTCGTAACCTCTCTGTAAAAATCAGCCACAGGCACATTCCGACATGTGTTTTAGTTTCTGCTCATGTTTAATTTTTCACATTACACACATGCTTGACAATTTCAGCTGCTGTTCCACAAATGATCGTTTTTGTTGTTTGTTTCAACGGCACACAATTACCCAAATGTTTGTCAGTGTAAATTGTAATTAGTGGTTTTAATGATGTCACTCTACGGTAGTTAAATTCTTAATGTTCTGCAGCCTAACAGAAAAAAAACAAAAGCCTTTATACAGAACGAGAAGATGCACACTCGCTGCTGCAGTGCACCGTGGGAGGCTTTATGGATATCGAGCAGTGGAGTCCTTGTGGGAAATAATAGAAACAAACTTCCAATCTCCCTTTCTGGTGTTTCTGTCCTTGTAAATGATTTGTTCTTTTGCACAGAGTCTCTGAGAATAGTCTCTTGCTTACTTGAATATCAATTGGCAGATTGATAAACTCGGATGCTGAAACTTCCTTTTACCTCATTTGACTCTCAGGTATTATAAGGCCTATAACAATGCAGTAAACACAGAACAGCATGTCCGTCACCAGGAGCCTCATCTTGTGTTAGACTCTTGGTGTGCTCATATCTTTGTGTCTGACACCTCGAGCATCTTTTTGCAGAATTAAAACCCTCACATTTGACCCACTTCAATATGGAATCTAACACAAGACTCTTCCTCCAATCTCTCATGGACTCGCCAAATGGGCTGACCTGCTCCAACCTTACACTCTCCACTCCTCTCAGACTCATCTTCCCTGTGCCCTCATTGGTCGACTCTGCTCCTGGTTGGTCAAAGGGCTTTCAGGTTTTCCAACCTTCAGCTTTGAATGTGTCTCTTGAGCATTTTAAATCCCTCCTTTATACGGTATCTTTTGAAACTTTTAAATAGGCTCCCACTTCGAAGCTCTTTTGAAAATTTCCATACTCAAGACTTCATTTTAGGGAAGGGGGGAAAGGGTGGGGGGTATTACATCCTATAAATTTCATGACATTTTTAGCCTTAATATATTGAGATACTTTAATTTCATAATGTAGTCCCAGACTATGGGTGGAAAATAACATAAAAATAAATTTTTGATATTTTCATATACATTTTTAGTTTAGTTTAAAAGTTTAAAGAGGTCCTTCATTGAGAAACCATTTTTATTTATATAAATTATATATTTAAACAGATGATGAGATGTGTCCTAACTTGCAAACAGCCTTAACCTATGAAAGTGAAGACATAATATAGCCTGTAGTAATAAGATAACCCCATGCTTGAGAGCTAACAGATATAAACAGGACAGAATTGTTATTATAGAGCTAAGTTCACATGTTCTTCAAAAAAACTCAAGATCTGGCTGCAGACATAAAAACCCTGCAGCAAGGGAAGACGGTTTGCTGTTTACATGAAATAGATAATGTAGGAGAGCCCTTCCAGCCAATCAGATGCGAGAAAGGCGGGACCTTCCTTGGCCATCCTACGATTCCAAATCACGTGCCCAGGGCAGCTGTTGCTACCATATAGTTTACCACCAATACCACCAGAGTGTAAGTGAGTAAATAATGAGTTCTTTGTACTATTGGTCCCTTGAAATGTATTTAAATATCAAGTCAAATCCATGATTTTAATTGGGTTTTGTGTTAATTGCTCTGAACATGCGAGAAATTTCTCAGCATGAAATCAAGACTGTTCACATTATTAGTGGAGTATTACTTAAACGCACAAAGGATATTATCTACTTGAATACTTCCTGACAGCTTGATATTGATTCATGTCGTGTAATGACTCATTAAATTTGGTTCGCCCAGAATGTGCGACTTGCCAGGAGGTAACAGCTGGGTTGGGCCGGTGGAGAGATTTTCACTGCCTTTGTAGAAAATGACAGGAAAGACCGTCACAACGTATGAAAGTACAGTTGAGCTTTTTATATTAGTACCTGCTGTCATTTGAAGTGTGAAGTTCTGTGCTGTCCTGAGCCAAAAAACATAAAAGCAAAACAACAAAGTGGACCTTTTGACAGGTTAGTGCAACATCTGCGACATAAAAGGACGGAAGAAAAAAAAGTGTTTCAGCAGATCTGGCTGATGATTGTGAGACTTTTATGCTTTTTAGAATAACATTTTGACACGTCCCCTCTAGAGGCATAAAAGCATTTATTTCCAAATGTGTATAGAAAATGACGTGTCGCAGAATAATAATGTCCTTTTACCTTGTGATTTCTTTACCTGAAAGAAAAAACTTTATCACGCCTAAACGGAACTGTCGTAAAAAGTAGGAGAATAAAACAAGACATTGTGTAAATAAAAGTTTTGAATGACACAATCAGTTTTGTTTTCCCTCGACACTAACGTTAGTCTTCAGCTTCAGTTATTTCAAAATCGCCCAAAGCTTATTGGCAACACTTCCTCCTATCCATCTTTAAAGCACTTCCTTTAAATTAGAATCATGTGAATAAAAAGACTTTGTTGACTTCAGATCAGACTGAAGTTTCTTCATAATAAACAAGAGATTTCTAATATTGTAAATATGAATCATCATGTCTCCAACCACAGGAGTCAGCATAGCCTTCATGGAGATGAAACAAAAAGCTTCTATTCTTATTTCGTGTCTTTATTCTTTTTTTTTTTTACCCTGAGGATAAAAACCATCCAGTCCTTTGATCCAATCTGTTTGCTACAGACTGAAAATCCCTTTGCCTTATTTCAGCTATTCTTTGTGTTGATCTTGTTTCATGTACAATCACTTATTAATATAACATATAGGATTAATGCTGTGGACACGAAAGACTGAGTCATGTGTGGGAGAACAGGTAAGCAGAAGTGTTGCTATGGCGTTGGTTTTGAAAGCACTTTTTATGTTTCAAGATATCAGACTTGCGTGGGCAAAGTCTGTGCAGTTGTCATCCCTCCGACCTCCCAGCTGAAGTCACTTTTCTCTCTAGTGCGTTTGATCTAAATCTAATGTCTCCAGATGAATCAGAACACCGAGTTCTAACAAAGCAGGAAAAAACGAATCAAAATAAGTAAATCTTTTTGAAGATGGTGCTTTACTTTGATATGTTGTAGTCTTAAATATAAAATATTAATGAAAATCAAGCAAAATATGGAGCTTTCCTAAATTTCAAACGACGTGGCGGCGACTTGTTTTGCTGATGAGGCGTCGCCGCCACCGTCGTTTGAAATTTAGGAAAGTACGGGTATGGTCATGGCTGAAAAGAAGAGCCATGCAAGGAGTTTATGACGGTGGCGGCGACGCCTGATCAGCAAAACAAGTATAAGCATTTCCTCCATATCCAGCTCCGTCTCCGTTTTGTTTATTTTTCCGTCATGCAGACAGGAGGCTGCCACCTTGGAATCACGTGAGGGGAGAACGCGCTGTGATTGGTCACTTGGAAGATTTCAGCTCAGCCGACTGCTCACGTAGTGCGCACACGGCGAGTTTCTGCCCCCCGTGGGGCGGAAAGTATCGAACCGGTTTGATTTTCGCCTGAGCGTCTCGTGAGGCAGAAAACTCAGTGAAAATTAGGCGCACACTGCGAGTAATCTGCTGAGCAAACGGCCTCGAATGACCGGTAGCTCAGCTGTTGACTCTCGTGTGCGGCAGGCTTTAGGCTCACCTTTTTAGCTTAGCTTTTAATTGATTACTATTATTATTGTTTGTTAGCATGTTTTAGTTTGACTACATCTTTTAGTTTTAAAACATATTTTACATTACAGTTGTTTTACTATTTACTTAATATTATTCATTAACTTTTTATCTTTCTTAATTATTTCTATTCTACTATCATTATTAATTGTATTTTATTTATTTATTTTTTATTACTTTCATCCAGTGTTTCCTCTAGGGAGCCCTCTGCCCCGGGAGCGTCATTTGACTACGACGCCCTTTTCCAGACCAGTTGACCGGATGCTCCCGGGTCAGATCGCCCCACTGATGACACTTCCCGGCTCTATGGTTTATCTGAACTCAGCCAAACGCCAAATGTCTTGTATTCCTGATGTGTGTGTGTGTGTGTGTGGGGGGGGGGGGGGGGGTGTTGAGGGATATGTGGTTATTTTAATCTGTATTGCACTTTGAGCTACTTTCAATGTATGAAAAGTGCATTATAAATAAAATTTGATTGATTGATTGATTGATTGGTTCAGCTCTTCTGAATTGTTGGGTCTGGCGTATTGCATCTTCCTCTTCACAATAGCCCATAGATTTTCTATGGGGTTAAGGTCAGGTGAGTTTGTTGACCAATCAAGAACAGGGGCACAATGGTCCTTTAACCAGGTACTGGTAGCTTTGGCACTGTGTGGAGGTGCCAAGTCCTGTTGGAAAATTAAATCTGCATCTCCATAAAGTTGGTCAGCAGCAGGAAGCATGAAGTGCTCTAAAACTTCCTGGTAGATGGCTGCGTTGACCTTGGACCTCAGAAAACACAATTGACCAACACCAGCAGATGACATGGCACCCCAAACCATCACTGAATGTGGAAACTTTACACTGGACCTCAAGCAACGTGGATTCTGTGCTTCTCCTCTCTTCCTCCAGACTCTGGGACCTTGATTTCCAAAGGCAATGCAACATTTACTTTCATCAGAGAACAGAACTTTGGACCACTCAGCAGCAGTCCAGTTTTTTTGTCTTTAACCCAGGTGAGACACTTCTGACGCTGTCTCTTGTTCAAGAGTGGCTTGACAGAAGGAATGTGACAGCTGAAACCATGTCTTGCATACGTCTGCACGTGGTGGTTCCTGAAGCACTGACTCCAGCTGCAGTCCACTCTTTGTGAATCTCCCCCACATTTTGAATGGGTTTTGTTTCACAATCCTCTCCAGGGTGCGGTTATTGCTTGTAAACTTTTTTCTACCACATCTTGTCCTTCCCTTCACCTCTCTATTAATGTGCTTGGACACAGAGCTTTGTGAACAGCCAGCCTCTTTAGCAATGACCTGTTGTGTCTTGCCCTCCTTGTGCAAGGTGTCAATGGTTGTCTTTTGGACGACTGTCAAGTCAGCAGTCTTCCCCATGATTGTGTAGCCTACAGCACTAGACTGAGAGACCATTTAAAAGCTTTTGCAGGTGTTTTGAGTTAATTAGCTGATTAGAGTGTGGCACCAGATATCTTTATTATAGAACCTTTTCACAATATTCTGATATTCTGAGATACCGAATTTGGGACTTTCATTAGTTGTCAGTTATATTCATCAAAATTAACAAAATAAACATTTTAAATATATCAGTCTGTGTATAATGAATGAACATAATATACAAGTTTCACTTTTTGAATGGAATTACTGAAATAAATCAACTTTTTCATGATATTCTACTTTTATGACCAGCACCTGTATAAGATGATTATAATATTCTTATTAAAGCAGCATTCCACAACTTTGGTCTCTGTCGCCCTCTGGAGGCTTGCTGCGTAACGTCACTGTCATAAAATCAAATCTCTCTCTGGGGCATTAGAGGCATGTTTACATTCCTAATGTCAGGCAAAACAACGAAAACAAACTTTTCCACCTCCACATGTTGAATAATTATCAGGACTGTATAACAACTTCATGCCCGACCAAACACAATAACCCTGGTGAAATCATTTATTACTTACCTAGCCATTAGCAGCACGGCTAGGTCAGAGTCCGTAGTTCATGCCTTTCTTTCTAAAAGAGCTCTCCAGCGAGGAAAAGACGGCCCAATAATAACTCTGGTCTTTGCTCTTGCTTTATCACGTTCTCCTTTTCTTTTCCTAGATTCCTCTGATAAGGGATTTCTAGCTTTCTTTGGTGAATCTGCCACTGCTACAGTGAGTCTACGTTATACAATTAAGGCAAGTCAAAGGGATAAAAAAAAAACGCGTGTTCTAAACTCGCATTATGTCCGCCTAAACGCTCATTCAAGTGCGGGTTTTGGCGGACATAATGCTCGCTTTTAGAACACGGGAGTTTTTGCCCCCTTTGGCGTCAAAACTCGCATTCAAGACGTGCATTTTGGCGGACATAACACGCGTTTAGAACGCGCACTTTTTTTATCCCTTTGGCTTTCCATATTCTGCCGTAAAGCAACACCCAGTCAGTACTTCCGGTAACGACCCGAGCTCAAAAACTGTATAGTGCGGTAAACAGACGTGGGGACCCCCCAACACTATCACAGGTATGAAAATGAACATAATAGATGATAGTATGACGCCAAAACTTTACAAAAAAGCATAATTTTAAGATGTAAAACTTGCGGAATGTTGCTTTAAAGTACATTAGAATACAATAATGTCAGTTATTATTTAGTAATAATATGAGTCAAATGAAAGTTGTTCATCTGAGTGAGAATTAGAGAAACTCTGAAAAAGGATTTGCTTAGAAATTGAAGTTCAAATGCAACCTGGAACTCTCATGCCCAAAGATGAAGGAAAACTTCTTGATAGGTTCTTCCCATGACGCTGTTCTTCCACTGAATTTCTTCACAGCGAGACAGAATCCTGACAGGGTCCAAATTAAAATCATTTTCACTTGTCTTCCTCTACCACCCAGAGACGCTGCTATAATTAGATACATTTGTATGAAATGTCAATCGTCCTGAGAGATATCACTTTCAGATTGTCTCTAAAACTCCATCTTGAGTTCACTCTGTGAGCTTTTTACATCACAACAAACCCTTTAACAAGACTTTAATGAGCTCTTTCAAGCTATCTTATCTGCTCTGAGATTTGGTTGCTAGAAGTTGCTATCAACAACTAACAGCATTTCTGCAAAATAACAATAAATCAAACAAGCAGCTGTGCAAGCCAGTGTGGCCTTGTCATGTTATTTTAAGCACACTTTAGCACTCAGAATGATTAGCTATTGCATAACCGGAGATGATGCCAGGGTTGAAGCCCGGTTTTAATGGCGCTCGGGCATCACTGGGTTCAGGCTGCATTCCAAAAACACAATTTAAGAGAATTACTGAAGGCACAAACAGTTGTCAAGATACCATTCAGTCAAGGAAGAAAGCACATCTGTCTCATCTGGTCTATGCTAATTAGCCACAGGCACATCATAAAATAAGTTTCTGCTCCAACATGGTGACTACATTTTAGACTACAATGTGTTGGTGTGCATTGTTTGCACACACACACACACACACACACACACACACACACACACATGCAATCATCATCGTATAACAACAGAAGTTTCTTGATTACATTTCAGGACATTTGAAGAGAACAATTGTGTTTGGAAGGGAAGAATCTGTTGTCATTTATTTGTTTGTTTATTCACTTTTTTGCATATACTGCCAAGTCCCACCATTCACATCTGTAATAGTTCACAGAAGGACAGAACCATTTGACTCTGAAGGCACTTAGTGGTTTGTAATTTGTTTGTTCGTGTTGTGTTTCTGATCATTGAAATTCTTGCTTATATTTGCAAGACTGAATAAAAGTGAGCAGGTTGGTTGTTTTCATAAGAAAAGAGACCACACTGACAGATGAGGACACTTCAGAGGAAAACTGCACACAGAACATCCATCTATCCATTATCGATACCTGCTTTTCCTTGCAGGGTCACAGGGGGGTGGAGCCTTCGGGCAAACTGGCGGGGTACACCCTGGACGGGTTGCCAGTCCATCGCAGGACAACACAGAGACACACAGGATAAACAACCACGAACACACAGACACACCTAAGGAATTTTCAAACTAAAGCCTGATTTATACTTTGTTAGCTCAGTTGCGGAGTCGTGCACAACCGTTAACGGGGACGTTTTCCCTTCAGACATCTCCGTCACCTGTGGAGTGTTGCAAAGCAATTCCCTGCCAGAACAACAGAGGGCGTAGTGCTTTTCTGGGGTATCCTGCCACCATTACAGTCACGTCTCCAGTCCACAATAGTGTATTTATTATTGTGTTTTTATTGTGTTTATGTATTCCAGAGACTTTTTAACACGGACATAATTGACCATCATTCTCCTCCACCTCTTCATCCAAACCCACGATTCCCATAATTTCCTGACACGAATAAAAAGTTTGCTGCGTATCTTTGTGCTCCTTCACTCACTGGTGTATAAACGTTTATATAACGTTCTTCCATCTACTCTGTCTGTCGCTAGATATGTCTGGCACTTGTTTCATGTTAATTTTTTTTAGGGGGAAACAGCAGTGCTATGGACAAATATAAAGGAAGCAGAGCTCCTGACTAATCACAGGCTTGCAGTCTCCGTCACTTTTGACAGACAGTTAAAAAATTAGGCATGTCTCTGTCACCCTCTGGGGGCCTGCTGCAGAGCCCTTGTGTCAACGCATTATGGTGCTGCGTGTCTCCTTACCCACGCAGACAGAGAAGGCAAACGGCATGCAGAAAGACCCCAGGCTGGGATTCGAACTACTTACTGAAAGACAACAGCTCCACCATGCAGCATGGACAGAATGTGTCTTGTATAAAGTCTTGTACTTTAAACATGTCCAAAGTCCCAAAACAATTACTATTTGGAAAAAAGACACAATGCTACAACTGCTGTGTTTTTATGGAATACATTCTAGTGTCCAAGCCCTGACAGGTGCGCCCAGATCAAGAGCTAGAGGTGGATTTGTTACTAGGGGAGACCAGACGCCTGCTGAGATGAAGACGTCATCCATCTGCTCATCCCAACCAGCCTCAACCATCAGTTTTAACTTGTGTTTTTTAAGTTTAGTTTGTAAGATGTTCGTAGGGATGGTCTGATATTTGTATTGAATTATTTTTGCCCTGTTTATACCCTGAAAGGTCTGAGATTTTGTTTTGTTTCTTTTATTTTTGGAGAGGTATGTAAATTAATTTAAGATAAGATAGTTTTGTCTGCTGTTATGGCCTTAAACCCACCTTGAAGCTAACGCTATGTTGTAATGAAGCAAAATGTTTTTGAGATCTGGGAAGATGGACCACCTCCAGGGTATATGTTTTAGAAGAAGAAAGGTAGCAACAACTTATTATAGCAAACACACACACACACACACACACACACACACACACACACACACACACACACACACACACACACACACACACTGACAGTTTTGAATGAATTAATCATAAATAAGGCAGTATTGGAGTCCAGATTATTAAAGTTCTGTAGGGGAACTTTTTTTAAAGATAAGATAACAAAATATAAACAAAAGACATGTTGTTTGACAAATGATGTATAAAAAAATCATATATGCAAAAGTATAGTTCACACTTTTATATGGTTACAAGCAGAACAGACCAAACTCTGCTGTTTAGCACTGATACATAAGGAATATTTAATGGAAATAGAAAAGCAATAAGCATGTAATTATTTGAAAGTAACATTGTGTTTAGCTGATGTCATTAACATGAATTTTAAATTCATGTTTAAAGTCATGCTATGCAAATTCTTCATATTTTTAAATCATGTTCTTTAGCCAGTATGTGCTAAAATGACCCTTTACAGGGTTAATGAAATGTCACTCAGACCCCCACCACCCACCACCACCACCATCTGTGGCCAGAATACGCATTTGCAACTTCACAGGGGTGGGCGGCTCCTAGCTGAAAAAATTCTGCTTACATACCTGGTGCTGCAGTCTGCTTCCAGCATGTTTCCAGCATTTTTTAGATCATGAACATGAACAGCTCCTGTAGACACTAATGAACGCTGAAAAGACATTTCAGCAGTTAGATTAAGGTGTTAAAAAGACAAACGCACAGCGAGGAGATAAGTTTTTCTTTTGCTTTCACTAACGAACACTAGGGGGTGCTAAAAACAAGCCAAAACTGCCAAGTGCTCCTTTAAAGATTATGGCCAATCTGTTTTGTAATATTGAAAATAATTTTGTTTCCTGTTAACAATGAAAGTATAAAATCTGTGCACAATTTGGCAAAGGAAACTACGACTGTGACCTAAATGTGGTTACAATAATAAGATCATTTTGGGTGATGATTTAATAAGTTTTAGCTCATTTTTATTTTAATCTGTTAATTATTTCAGTCTCCAACTCCAACGTAAGATAAAACAAAAAACACAAAGTCCTGTGATGTTTCTGCACAAATGAAATAAAACGAAAACCTTTCATATGTGCTGTTTCCTTCCTATAAAGAGAGCTACTGCATCAATACATTTTATGATAAAGTTTTTATGGTTATCTTCTAAAAGAAAATAAATCTAGTTAATATAGGACTGTTGGAAATTCCAGGAGTTCATCAGAGGTTTGATAATACCCATTAACAGTTTTTCTTATATTTTCTAAGTTTAGTTGCAGCTCTTGGCTCAGACAGGGGTCAAAGGTCACATGAAGAGACATGTCTGGTTTTTATTCTATGGAATTATTTTGGCAGCAGACGTTCAGTTTCTGATTTAAAGTTGGAATAGAATCTCCAAGAAGGTTTGCGGCCCTTTGACCCCATTTGGATTATCCTCAGAGCTAAAAATAAAACAACAGGCACCATTCATCTTAAAGTATTGACTATGAAGTGTTTTCACATAAACACAGATTATTATGCTGCTTTTATTCAGCTGTTTAAGTCACTGAGTAGTGCACTTTTCTCTCCGTTCCATCAGTTTAGCACATACAGACTGAATTGTCGTGCAGTTTAAAAAAGATGAATGAAGTGATGTGTAAGAGTTGTATTTTTTCTGTTCTATCTTTCCTTTGGGAAAACTCTGACTGACCTGCTGTGTTCTGTAAAATTCTGGCCGGTGCTGATGGACAAAGCCTGAGCATAAATATTCAAACGGCGTGGCACCATCTGTGCCGCCACATTAGAAAGAGTGCACTCATTCCACAAAACAAAAGCTTTAATGCCGCACCTACTTGTGGAATTACAATTCTGGTGCTGCAGCTTCAAGAACAAAATGACATTTTTAAAAGTGCACTATCATTCAAACTGAAAGTTAAAAAAATGCTCATTTGCATAATGTGAAACGGCGGAGCGGAGATTTTCAGAGGGTGTATTGTTATCACTCAGAGGGGTGAAGTGATGAACACATCAGAAAATAGGAATTAACATCATGCCACGTTTTCAAAGCAGGGTGAATTACATAAAGCTAGGCAACGTTGGCAAAAAATGTTCATGTACTTTCTGTTTTCATTTTAGGAACAGACAAAAACACTTTATGGTGATTATATAAAGCAAAACAGCATGGAGTGATGCTTCAGGTGCCAACGGGTCTTCATCATTATTGAATATTTTAAATGTATTCTTCAGTTACTGAAATAAGCAGAATCTATTCAGCAGTTTTCTTTCAAAACAAAGCAAAACTCAGAAATGTAAGATATTCTTTAAAAATGCCGCCACTTCTTTCTGCCAAATGGTTTTACGCAGGCCTGTGCCATGTTCTATATATGTTCTTTATTTTAACTTGTGACATTTCCTGATAAGTTAACAAATTGCATTAGAAATACATGAAATATGATCGAAAATAAAAGAAACTATGAAAGAACCCAAAACCAAAGCAAAATCTTAACATTCAATTGCACTCCCTCGCCTTGGCTGATTAGAGGGAGTGCACAATTTTAACATTCAATTAAATATTTAGCTGTGTGATCTCTACATTTAAGTTTCTCTAAATATTTAATTCAGCCCCCTCTTGATTTATGATTCAGTTAAAAATTTAGTCCAGCAAACTGCAACATTTAGTTAAATATTTATTTTGGAAACTTAACATTTGGTTAAATATTTAGTTTGGGACTTCTGTTGAAGTTTTGCACACTAAACCAAAACCAGAGTAAGTTGAGAGTTATTTTCTTAAAAAAGTTTTTTTTAGCCATTCTGAACTGTTTGTGAAAAGGTCATAAATAATTACTATTTTACATATTCTACACAGCCTCCTTGTTGCTTCTCCTTGGTGAAAAGCCTTTATGTCATACAGGAATGATGAGCTAACGGCTAGTTGAATCAAAATCAATATCAACCAAGATTCAAATCTGTGTACAGGCTTAGAAAATATAATTTGAATGGACTGCACTTATATAGCCAATCCCCCCAAGGCACTTTACAACACAACAGTCATTTACCCATTCACACACTCAGTGTGTTTGCATGCACATCTATGGCATGCTATGGCAATAATCAAGGTAAAACTGGGAGCCTTCACCCTAATTTACACGTTCGCAAGAAAACAGATGCATTGACTGAAGTGTGTTCTACTACAGTAATAATAATAAATTAGGTGGTGACATGCGCCTTTTTGTGTCTGTATTTTTCCGGTTATCAGAAGACCCAGGCTGGTCACAGCTCGACTAAGCTAGGAAAAATGGTTTCTAACAGCATTATCTGGGTTCCTCAGCTCGATTAGAAGTAATCCAGTTCATATTGGCTTCAGCCAGACTAACATGTTTACATTAATTTCAAAAGTCCGACTTAAGTCGAACTAAGGCAATTATTCAATTTTTGGACGCTTCATATAAACGCACTGACTGATGGTAGCCAGAGCTGGCCTGGGACACACTGACAGAGCTGCTGTACACTGGCACCACCGGTCCTTCTGACCACCACCAGCAGGCAAGGAGGTCTTGCTCGAGGACATGACTGTAACCGACAGAATGGGGTGTAAACCTATCAGATTTTACACCATTTACGCAAAAGAACCACAGAATTCCATGAACATAACTATTAAATTTAAAAGTAACAGAAGTGTAAAGGTTCACAAACTACTGTAGTATAAACCTTTGAATTTTGAGCAATTGAAACACTTAAGATGGCAACAATACAACTTGGCCATGGTGGTGTTAGCCATCAGTCATGTAGGATGTAAAAGTTATTTCTCCAAATGTAGGCTGCCCATTTACCATGGATACGATTATGTTATTCAAAATGTTTGTGCAGCAATGCACTTCAGAATGGCTTAGACATCTCTTTCTGGGACAATGTAATTGTTATTTTTTGTGTGGGTGTGTAAATGTTGAATCCTTGTGTAGCACTTTATCAAGTCCAAGGACTCCAAAGCGCTTTACACAACAGTCCGTCATTCACCCATTCTCACGCTGATGGTGATGAGATGCATTGCAGCAACAGCTGCTCTGGGGCACACTGACAGAGGCGAGGCTGCCGTGCAATCGGCACCATCAGAACCTCTGATCACCAATGGCAGGAAAAGCAGGTGAAGTATTTTGCCCAACAACATGCAGAGTGGGGATTCAAACCAGCAACCTACCAGTTACCGGACAAACTCCCAACTCCTGTGCCACCGTCATCTCTGCTATGCCCATTAAAGCAACATTCCACAAGTTTTACACCTTAAGATTATGCTTTTTTGTAAAGTTTTGGTGTCATACTATCATCTATTATGTTCATTTTCATACCTGTGATAGTGTTGGGGGGTCCCATGTCTGTTTACTGCGCTATACAGTTTTTGTGCATCGGGTAGCGACGGAAGTACTGACTGGGTGTCGTTTTACGGCAGAATATGGCAAGCCAAAGGAATAAAAGAGCGTGACTTCTAAACGCGCGTTATGTCCGCCAAAATGCGCATCTTGAACACGCGTTTTGATGCCAAAGGGGGGCAAAAACTTGCGTTTTCTAAAACCGAGCATTATGTCCGCCAAAACGCTTGTTCAAGACGCGCGTTTTGGCGGACATAATGCGAGTTTAGAACGCGCTTTTTTTTTATCCCTTTGGCTTGCCATAATTGTATAACGTAGACTCACTGTTTAGCTGTGGCAGATTCACCAAAGAAAGCTAGAAATCCCTTATCAGAGGAATATAGGAAAAGAAAAGAAGAACGTGATAGAGCAAGAGCAAAGACCAGAGTTATTATTGGGCCGTCTTTTCCTCGCTGGAGAGCTCTTTTAGAAATAAAGGCATGAACTACGGACTCTAACCTAGCCGTGCTGCTAAAGGCTAGGTAAGTAATAAATTATTTCACCAGGGTTATTGTGTTTGGTCGGGCATAAAGTTGTTATACAGTCCTGATAAAACTAGTTATTCAATGTGTGGAGGTGGAAAAGTGTGTTACCGTTGTTTTGCCTGACATTAGGAATGTAAACATGCCTCTTATGCCCGAGAGAGAGATTTAATGTTACGACAGTGACGTTACGCAGCAAGCCTCTAGAGGGCGACAGAGATCATCTATCTGCAATCTTGCGGAATGCTGCTTTAAGAGTTCGCCAAACTGTTATGATGCTGCAAGTAAGACACTACTCAGGAACACTTCATGCAATTTACCTTTAACTGCATTATTTTTGTGTATAAATATTTAAGCAGACTGGATATGTATTCCAGATATCTATAATTATATTCTTCCTAGTAGAAATTAACATTCCTGATATCCATAATAACATTCTTACTATCCACAATGAAAATTATGGATAGGAGAAACTGAATTCTTCCTAGGACAAATGACGTCACATTTCCCATTCATGTGTATTGGGTTTATAACGCCTCCTATCTACAATTACATTCTTCCTAGTAAGAATGAACATTGTGGATAGGAGAAACTACATTAATCCCAGGAGAAGCTCTCTTTTTAGATTTTAAATTCAGTTATTACTAGTAAAAACTCTTATTTCAGATAGGTAAAATTAAAACTCTATTCTTGCTGTCTGTAATTTTATTTTGGATATCCAAATCTACATTTATACTAGTACAATTTAAATTTTAGATAGTCAGAACTACAATCTTCCCAGGAACAAATATTACTATCTATTTTGACATTGTTGATGTCCTTTATTTCATTCCTCCTATCCATATTGCTGTTTTAGAGCGCCTGAAAGTGTCATCAACAAGTTTCTCCTATCCACAATGTTCATTCTTCCTAGGAAGAATAATTGTAGGTAGGAGGCGCTATAAGCCCAATACACATGAATGGGAAATGTGACATCATTTGTCCTAGGAAGAATTACATTTCAGATATCTGCAATGTTCATTCTTACTAGGAAGAATGTAATTGCAGGTAGGAGGCGCTATAAGCCCAATACACATGAATGGGAAATGTGACATCATTTGTCCTAGGAAGAATTACATTTCAGATATCTGCAATGTTCATTCTTACTAGGAAGAATGTAATTGCAGGTAGGAGGCGCTATAAGCCCAATACACATGAATGAGAAACGTGACATCATTTGTCCTAGGAAGAATTACATTTCAGATATCTGCAATGTTCATATTTACTAGGAAGAATTGAATTATGGATGTCTGGAGTACATATCCAAGCCACTTATTAAATGTTAAAATGGCCACCTAAACCTTTATTGTTTTTCCTCCTAGTACAATTGTTACTGATATTTTACAATGTTACTAGTAAAAATACCATTTTGACTAGTAAAGATGACATTCTTACTAGCAAGAATTTCATTTTCACCATCAAGAATGCTATTTTGACTAGGAAGAATCTATTTATAGGTATATAAAATATAATTCCAGATAGAAAGTTAGCATATTTTATGTTAAAATGGCCACCCAATAACATCTCACCAGATATCCTGAAAATCTTTTTAGATTTCTAAAAATACATTGTTGCTAGTCATAAATGTAATTGCTGATATCTCAAAGTGTTTTAACTAGTTCAAATATAAATTAAGAATATCCAAAATACAATTGTACTAGTATAAATGTGGGTTTTATCAATTTTACCTATCTGAAATAAGAGTTTTTACTAGTAATAATTGAATTAGAGCTGTCTAAAATTAGTGTTTCTCCTAGGATTAATGCAGTTTCATAATTTTGTGCATGAGCAAACTTTTCTAAATGAGGCCCCTGAGCTTTAATCCTGAAGTCTGAGATGACTAAGACGTACGTTTCCTTTTTCTTTGAGAGACAGAACTCCCCAAACAAATCTTTGTAATCTAGTTGAGCAAATCACTCAGTTACTTCTGTGCTGGCTATGGTGAGCAGCATGGCTATTTTCCTTTAATCTGCTCGTCCACAGCCGCTGTTTGAAACCTCTCCAACTTGGTTCTACATTTCCAGTTAGTTTTAACAGACCTGGCAATTTTGTTGTAACCATTTTGTGTGACCTGTTCCACTTCTTCCTAGCTTCTTTTCTTGTTTCTGTAACATAAAACAAGCTGATGCCTAGCTAATATTGCACCCAGGCTGTACTTGTGGAGTGATTTAGTGTATTTAGTCTGGATATGAAACGGTTTTTGGTCACTGGACTTGGGTTAAAGGTTTCAAGCACAGGAGTTAACTGTTAACTTGTGGAGCTTGCGGCCTGGACGCTTCTTCTTGAATGGATCCACCAGCAAACGTTTAATTTTGTCTTTTTGTGCTTTTTGTGCTTTAAACTGTTTTTTTTGTCTCTCAAAGTTCTCTTCAAAGACCTCTGATGTACTTGTCTGTGCCTGAGAGGAAGGAATTACTGCATCAGGTGCAAAATAAGTCTCATCTTCTCTCTTTCGCTTCTTGCTTTCTGGCGTTTTGTTAACAGGCTCAGTTCTGCATTTGTTTAAGTCGTCGTTGACAGTTGAAACACATTCTATTTTTCTTTTCTCCAATTTCTGACGTTTTGCAACCGTCTGTGTTTTAACTGTCTCCTTGTTTTGCTGCTCTGACCCTGTGCTAGGCGAATTCTGCTCTAAATTCATTTGGTCATTGCGTTCCTGAGCTTCTCGCAGCTGGGAACGCAGCATTGCCTCTCTGCTCTCAAACTCTTGCGCTTCCCGTAGCAATCGGTCAATATTTTTCATAGCCTTGGTTAACTGGTCCTTGGTATTTTCTTTGGGAAGTCTGTCCTCAAGGGCCTGTAGAGAAGACAATAAATTGAACTTTTCCTGGTTTAATGTCTCTCTTTCTTTTTGTCGTTCCCACTTTTCTTTAACCAGTTGACTGTGGTACGACAAGACACGCTCTTCAGACACACAACATTTGGCCTCTATCGTTTTGGTCGCCTCCACTTGAGCAGAAAGTTTGTCTCTCAGCGACTGTATTTCTGCGTTCTGCTGTTCAAGCTGATGACGCAGTTTGCTGTTTTTAGACTGGAGATATCTAGTTTCAGATTTCTCCCTTTGCAGAGACTTTTCAATCGTCTGGCATTTGGCTTCCATATTTCTGGTGGCCTCCACTTGTGAAGACAACTTTTCTTTCAGGGCCAGTATATCAGCCCTTTGCTGCCTATTATGAAGCCATGGATCCGTGTTTCTTGATGGGGGTAATTCAGCTTGGCGTCTCTCGTTTGGCGGAGATCTGTGAAATCTTTCCCTCCGTGGAGAATTTCCCCGATGAGAAGACTCGTTTCTGGAATCCCGTGTATATTCTACTCGATGCATTGTGAATCGGATAGGATAGTAATTGATTATTGAAATGGTTCAATAAAACAATCAACAAAAAACGCTGGTTGAAGGACAGTCAGATAGACAATCTGCTCGTCTCAAGAGCTCAGAGAGAATGACTGGTAAACTCTCCAGAACTGGTGAAGAGGGCTTTGTTCCTTTGTGACGCCATCACAGGAATACATTAAATAAGCCCCTCCCCCTATGAATAAATTAAATAGGCCCCTCCCCCTAACTTGATATCCTGCTCTGACTTTGATGTTCTGTTTCCATGGAGACAAAATCCTTGTTTGACTTTGACCAAAGGCAGCAGTGGTCAGTCTACAGAACTACAACCTGATAATCATTTATAAAACTTTGTGTAGAAACCAAACTAAAATTCTTCTTAGGTTCAGTGAAAAACACCGTACATAAAACACTGAGTGCGCACAGCTGTGTGTAATTCCTGCTCAAAGATCACACTCTTCCTAGAAATGTGCTCAGGTGATTTTGGATCGAATCCCGCCTCCTAGACACCCACTTTCTGCCATATATGGTCAATGCAAAGCACTTTATGAACACTCTGCATATAAATAAGCCGACTGATCGGTGGCATTTCATGGGTAACCATGGCAACTGACAGGAAAACTCAACTCACTGAAACTGAAATCGAGGGGCTTGTGAGTGACGTAGATGCACAGAAAAACATTAATTGCCTTCCAGTGGCACCATTGTGTTGCAGGGGTAAGCTGTGAGTGTGGTGGAGCGATCGCAGCAGACGAAAAAAGAAAACATAAAAATCAGTTTTCAGATCTGAAGGTGGAGGAAAAGAGGAAGATGGCAACAATCATTTTATTGATGCCATTTAAAACGGCTGCATCGTGGTGATCAGGGAGGACTGAGAAATTCCAGATTTAAGCTTAACATTAAATGAAAACATTTTATTTAACCCAAAGTGATCGGCTGCAGTATAAACTCTGCCCTTCTGTATTTTCAAATAGGATATTTTATTATTAAAAACTGATGTTTTCTCAGGTGTTGATTACTTTCTCGTAGATTTTATTGATACCTTGCTGCTGTATGCTCAAAAATTCTATTATTTTAATATTTTTATTTGTAATTTATTATTTTTTTAATGAATTTGTGGGCAGACTTTGACCACCATACAGGTGATGGTGGCAGAGGAGTTATGTGCCCGCCCCGCAATCGGAAGATTGCAGGTTCATGCCTCACTCATTCTGTCGCTGTTGTCGTGTCCATGGGCAAGACACTTAACCCACCTTGTCTGCTGGTGGTGGTCGGAGGGACCGGTGGCGCCAGTGCACGGCAGCCTTGCCTCCATCAGTGCGCCCCAGGGCAGCTGCAGCTACGATGTAGCTCATCACCACCAGGGTGTGAATGTGTGTGTGAATGACTGATTGTGTTGTAAAGCGCCTTGGGGGGTTCTAGGACTCTGGAAGGCGCCATATCAAATACAGCCCATTTACCACTTTTTTACCATATACTTTTTGCTTTACTTTTGAAAAGTGACCCTTTGTCAGCAGTCATCTTTATCTATGTTACTTAATGACCTGGGATCATTTTGTATTTTGTCTTGAACACGCGTTTTGATGCCAAAGGGGGGCAAAAACTTGCGTTTTCTAAAAGCGAGTGTAACAATTTTAGAAATTAAGCATTTGTTTTATTATTTTTGTTTTGAAATTCCACCAAATCCTGGTTCAAATTGATGAATCTTCATTTGTGAGTTCATGGTTTTAAGTTGACACCGTCACTTTAAGAAACCACAGTAGGATGTGACGTCAGCTCCGTTCTACTCTCAGTTGGCGCTAGGCGGCTTGAGGGGAGGTAGGACATTTTCTGTCGTCGTGGTTAGGCTTTTGTTTTATTAAATACACGGTGTAAATATGTTAATATGTAGTTGTGAATGTTCACTTGTGATAATACACACTGTTAAGAGTCATTTGACCGAATATGTTGATGTATATTCGAGGGTTTTTAGGCAAAATGTACATCCGTCAGGGGTTTTTTTCCATGTGCTTGTGTGTTAACAGGGGACTGCTGACTCATGTGTATGCAGAAGCCACATGTTAAAGAACATTTTGTTCATTTCATTTGCACAGGAATGAGTATTTAAATTCTGTTTTGTATCTGTTCATGATTTTGTTGGTTAGTACTCTGCATTATGAAAGTGTATTAGTTTATAGTTAATAGAGAGGAGTTGAGACTGTTTAACTCTCAGTTGGCGCTAGGCGGCTTGAGGGGAGGGGACTGCTGACTCATGTGTATGCAGAAGCCACATGTTAAAGAACATTTTGTTCATTTCATTTGCACAGCAATAAACATCACCAGTGGAATCTGTGGTCCGAGTCCTTTCCTCACCAGAACACAACGCAGAGGATTGATAGGCTAACCGGCGTAACCATACTCAGTGCCAGTGAAGGACGAGAACAAGTTACACCGGTTGCAATGGTGCCGTGACCTCTTCTTGGATTTGGCTTTGGGATCGACATCAGCTCGTTCACCGTGGGATGCTGATTAAGTTTTTTTTCTTTCATCTCTTTCTGTATAATTGTGTTTTTGGTGCTCTAGCAGCATTTTGTTAGACATCTGTGTGTTTTTGCCATTTTGTTTTGCATTCTTTGTTTTTTTTAAAACAAAAAAACCTTGCATAGGAGTAGGGATGGCTGAGTCAGAACTTGAGCCAGTTGTTGCGGGTGAAGGTGAGGGACTTGAACCCCATGTGTATCAGTTTGGTGTGGGGAGGGGGTTACTTAATCAGTCTTTTGAACCCAGGACACCAGGGAGGGGGTTACTTAATCAGTCTTTTGAACCCAGGACACCAGGGAGGGGGTTACTTAATCAGTCTTTTGAACCCAGGACACCAGGGAGGAGGGATGTATTAGTTGACACCCCACAGCTGGCCTCTACTCGTTGTTTTGACCGAACTTTGTCTGGCCAGGATGCAAATCTTGGTTCACTCATTACCCAACTGGCTGAGAAACTGGGTGAGTCTATTAGAGCTCAGCTTCTTCCTGGGCCGCAGAGCGCAGGAGTTTCAGATTTATCGAGTCAGACTGTGTCACCTAGTGTTAACGTTGTTATGCACTCTGATTCAAAGGAGCCGCCTATCTTTCGAGGTGACAGCTCAGACAAGTTCTCGGTGCATGAATGGGAGGGTCTTATGTCTTTGTATTTGAAAAGGAAGGGTGTTCCAGTTCAGGAACACTCCCAAGAAATCTTAGCGAGATTGATGGGTAAAGCAGGAGATGTTGTGAGAATTAAACTACGTAATGACAGGTCTGTTGACCATGTTTCAGATCCCCATGTGATATTTGACATATTGAAAAAACACTTTAGTGAACTGACCTACTCCAGCATGCCCATGGCTGATTTCTATAACACTTTACCAATGCCAGGTGAGGATGCCATGGAGTATTGGATTAGATTGAACAAGATGATGGATGTGGCCGATGGCTGCTTGAAGAGACAGGGTCGTGGGATTGATGACCCACAACATGAAGTGAGCATGATGTTTATTAAACATTTCCCTGATCAGACTCTTGCCAGTGTTTTTAAATACAAGTCAGCAGAGAGGTGGTCTGCCTGTGAAATACAGGAGAGGCTGGATGAGCACATGATGGAGAGGAAATTCCTGAAGGCCCCAATTCAGCTACCCAAAGATAACCCAGCAACCCGCAAGGTGTACTCTCAATATCATGTGCATAAGACTGATGGTCCTTCAGTTTCAGACGTTGCTGCACCGGCTGGTCAGTCAGGGACCCCTCCACCTGCTACACCATTGTCTGCTGGTGTGGATAATGACTGCCTGAGAAGCTTGGTGAGCCTGTTAGACAGGTTGGTGCTGCAACATGACCAGGTGCCCAGGAATTGGGGCGATAGATCCGCAGTTGCCCAGTCTTCACAAAAAGCTTGTAGGGTCTGTGGTTCTCGTGATCACTCGACTTTGAGTCATTGTAAGAGAGAGGACCGTTGTTTAAAGTGCTTGTCCACAGGTCACTGGAAGAGAGATTGCCCTCAGCAGCCTACCCAGCGACAGCTTCGGTCTGACAGCAGACCTGCTGAACGGGACGAACAGTTAAACTAGAAAACCCACACCTAGGGAGAGGCGGTGTGGGTCTTACAGATGAAACTCTCTCCAATTCTTGGGATTTGGCTGACTTGTATGAAAATAGTCGTGCCACAGCACCTGAAGGATCCAGGGTGATTATTCAGGCTGCTCAAAAGATTCAACCTTTCAGCGAACTGTTTTATACTCCTGTCCTCGTTAATCACAGCGTGCAGCTTAAAGGCATGTTGGACTCTGGTTCTATGGCATGCAGTATTAGCGAGCAGGCAGTTGAGAAGCTCAGATCTGCTGGTACTTTGCCTGATAAGCAGTATCCTCAACAAAATATAGTTCTTGTGGGCTGTGGAGGTCTGCAAACTGAACCTGATGGATTTTTCCACTTAGAGATGCAGCTCTATGGGGTTTCCTGTAGTGTACCTACCCTGGTTGTTGCTCGTCAGCGAGATGACCTCATTTTAGGCTCTAACATCATTAAGCACATCATTCATGTTTTGAAGGGTAGAGAGGACTATTGGGATATTGCAGCTAGACATGACTTTGCCTCTGACCCTGAGATTGGGCAGTTTCTTTCATTGTTCACAAATGTTGACTGCTGGAAGGGAAATGAAGTTCCGGACAAAATTGGCACAGTTAAGCTGGCTCAGGCAGTGACCCTCCTCCCTAAACATGAACATCTAGTTTGGGGCAAACTCCCTGCCAGTGCCCCCATGTCGCCTGGCAGTACTGTCCTTGTCGAACCCAGCAGCTCGAGATCTGCATCACGAGATGTTCTGGTGGGTCGTCTCATCACACCATTGTGGGGCGATAGATGGGTGCCAATGATCGTTGTAAACCCATCGGACAAGGCCTTGACTTTGAAAAGGAATAGCAAGTTGGCCGATGTGTCGCCATGTTTAGCAGTTGAGGACTTCAATGTCTTCCAAGGGCTGCAGAAAGCAACAGGAGACTCTGAAATGGAGTCAGAGCTACAGATACGAGATGGTTTAGACATTACATGCACCAGCGATGTCCCACCCAAGGAGTTGAGTGAACTTGGGTTGGGAGCCGTTGATTTGGATGCATGCCAGATTAGTGAGACCTGCAAGTCTCAGCTCATATCACTGCTGGCAGAGTATCAGGACATCTTTTCCAAGGATTCTCTAGACTGTGGCAAAGTTCAGGATTACACACATCGCATCCGTCTTACGGATGACCGACCCTTTCGTTTACCATACCGAAGAGTCCCTCCTGCTCACTATCAGAAGTTGAGGATTGCCCTCAATGACATGGAGGAAAAGGGAATTATCAGGAAATCATCAAGTGAGTATGCATCACCTCTGGTGATGGTTTGGAAGAAGGATGGAGGACTTCGCATTTGCAATGACTTCAGGTGGCTGAACGCCCGCACCATAAAGGATGCCCATCCTCTGCCACACCAGTCCGACTGCTTGGCTGCACTTGGGGGAAACTGCCTGTTTAGCACCATGGATCTAACCTCAGGCTTTTTCAACATCCCGATGCATGAAGATGACAAGAAATACACAGCCTTTACAACCCCCCTTGGACTGTATGAGTACAATCGCATGCCACAGGGCCTCTGCAACAGTCCTGCTTCCTTCATGAGGATGATGATGGGAATTTTCGGGGACTTGAACTTCACAAAGCTGTTGTGTTATCTGGACGATCTGCTTGTATTCGCACCATCAGAAGAGGAAGCTTTGTCAAGACTACGGTTGGTGTTCCAGAGGTTACGGGAAAACAACCTCAAACTGGCACCCAAAAAGTGCCATCTGATGAGAAAGAAGGTAAATTTTTTGGGGCATGTCATTGACAGCGGCGGGGTGTCTATGGATCCAAGCAAAGTGGAAGTCATCACGAAAATGACAGTTTCAGACCTTATGGAGGAGGATAAACAAACGCCCTCCATCAAAAGGCTCAAGTCTTTTCTTGGCATGGTATTTTATTACCAACATTTTATTCCAAACTGCTCGGCAATAGCAAAGCCATTGTTTGCTCTTACAGCAGGACAAAAGAGAAGAGGACGGACATCCAAGGACAGAAATGGCGTCTATCGCAAACTTGGACCTGATGACTGGACTGATGGATGTGAACGAGCTTTTGACAGGTTGAAACTACAGCTCTTGGAGTGTGTTGTATTGGCGCATCCAGACTTTGATGAGCCTTTTATCTTGTCTGTGGATGCCTCTTCGGATGGTCTCGGTGCAGTGCTCTCGCAAGTTCCCCATGGAGATTCCAAAGCTCGACCCGTTGCTTTTGCAAGCAAAACACTCAGTGCATCTCAACGGAAATACCCAGCTCACAGATTGGAGTTCATGGCTCTTAAATGGAGTGTCTGCGAAAAGTTTAGCCACTGGCTGAAGGGGCGTAGTTTTACCATCTGGACGGATAATAACCCTCTTACCTACCTTTTGTCAAAGCCAAAGCTCGATGCATGTGAAATCCGCTGGGTTTCAAAGCTTGCTTCATTTTCTTTTGATCTTAAACACCTACCTGGGAGAAACAACGTGGTTGCAGATGCCCTGAGTCGTGATCCCTTTGCCAAACGAGTCAGTCACAGGCTGTTGGATGAGCCCTACATGTCTCTGGCGAATGAAGCCAGTGGGGTTGATGAAGGTTCTGTTCAGAAATGCCTTCAGATTCAGTTGTCAGCCACAGTCAGACAGATCATTGGATGAGTCACCACTCAAGAATGTTTACACTGCAGCTGAGATCAGAGCTCTTTGCCAAGGCCACTGTGATTGGATTGAAGGAGCCGAATCCAGAGCCTTATGTTTGATACATCACACACAACAGCTGGTTGGTGGTCAAGATACGTTACCTGTGTTTTCCATCCAGGAACTACAGGGCAGCCAACAACAAGATATAGTAATCTCAAAGGTGTTACCCTTTGTTGTTGCCAAGAAACGGCCAACCAGGAGGGAACGATTTGGCATGGATGTGAGAGTTCTTCGCCTGCTGAAACAATGGGACAGGCTGGAGGTCCGTGACGGGGTGATGTATAGGGTGACAAGGGACCCTGTAACCAAGCAGAAAAGGTTCCAGTTTGTTCTGCCCCAATGCTTAAAAGACAAAGCCCTGTCAGGAATCCATGATCTTGCTGGTCACCAGGGACAGGACCGCACTCTGTCTCTTGCCAGACAGCGTTTTTTTTGGATAGAAATGGAAACAGATGTGCGCACTTATGTCAAGAGTTGTCAGAGATGTGTACTTGGGAAGACGCCAGAACCGGCAGCACGTGCACCCCTGGAAAGCATTAAGAGCTTTGCACCTATGGAGTTGGTTTGCCTGGATTTTTGGTCAGCTGAAGACTGTAAGCAAAGGTCAGTAGATGTGCTGGTAGTCACGGACCACTTTACCAAACTGGCGCATGCATTCCCCTGTGCTAACCAGATGGCGAAACAGGTCGCCAAGAAGCTTTGGGATCACATGTTCTGTGTTTACGGCTTCCCAGAGCGAATTCATTCTGACCAAGGCACCAACTTCGAAAGCAATCTAATTGCTGAACTTCTTCGGTTGGCGGGTGTTGCAAAATCTCACACTACCCCATACCATCCAATGGGTAATGGCGTGACGGAGCGATTTAATCGCACTTTGGGCTCAATGCTGCGAACGCTCCCTCTTAAGGAAAAGCAGAGGTGGCCAGAGCAAATTCAGTCACTCACATTTGCATATAATGCGACCACCCACGAAACTACGGGGTACGCCCCCTTCTATCTCATGTTTGGGCGAGTCCCAAGGTTGCTGATTGACGTGATCTTCAATCGTGTCTTGAGCGATCCAGCTGTTGCTGACTATGACTCTTATGTCAGGACTCTTGTTTCCTCCCTGAGGAGTGCTGTGGAGATTGCCCAAGAGCACTCTACGGCAGAGCAACAACACCAGTCTCTCCAGTACAACAAACGTGCAAGAGGCATTCAATTGTCTCTTGGAGACAGGGTTCTTTTGGCGAACAAATCAGAACGGGGGAAAAGAAAGCTGGCCGATAAGTGGGAGGATGGTGTGTACACAGTTGTTGGTGCAAATCCAGACATTCATGTCTACAAAGTACAAAATGCCGAGGGCTGTACGAGAGTTGTGCATAGAAATCTACTGTTAGACGTTAGTTTCCTGCCAGTCTTCAACCCGGAGGGTGACATTTTACCTGATTTCTCAAGTGATGGTGAGGTCGTTGACCTTGAGACCAGTGTTAGTGCAGAGGAGTGTTGCTCAGTGTCTGATGATTCGACCTTGGACCTGGAGTTGAATAACTCACCTCTTTCTGCGGGTCCTGTGGCATCTGTCATCCCCAACCTTGAGTGTTTACTTCCCAGAGGACATGTGGGTTTGGTGAGCGTGCGTACTGATTCTCCAGCGAGCGCTGAGGAGCCATCTATTGACACTCTAAAACCGGGCACTTCCAGCCTGCAGGCCGAAACCGCCGGTGAGGTTAGAACTCGCGCTGGGAGGCTGGTCAAGTCTGTGAACAGACTTATAGAATCTATGGTTCAGAGGCCTTTTTCGAAGAGTCTTCTTAGTTTATGAGTTGATCCCTCTCACCCAGTTAAGGGCTGATTTTGTATGGTTGGTTTAATTTTTTGAGTGGGGTATGATGACTTATATGTGTTTTGTTAATACTTTTGTGTTGGAGGGTTTTGATATTTTTTTTGAAGGATTGTTTGCTTCATAGAGATTTTATGGGCCAAGTGTTGTGCTGCGTAACAGGCGTGGCTTGTCTTAAGGGATCTGAGAGATCTGATCAACCTCTTTCTTCCCCGAACCTTTTGTCGAAGGTAGCTCTTATGTTAGGAGTGTAGACTAGGTCTACCTTTTCACTTGTGCCAGGGCATATCTGCAGTAAACATTTTCTTTGTGCACGTATTTGAGGTTGTTCCAGGATGTGGTGAATTTCACGAGGGGTGAATGTAACAATTTTAGAAATTAAGCATTTGTTTTATTATTTTTGTTTTGAAATTCCACCAAATCCTGGTTCAAATTGATGAATCT
>SSNS01000299.1:756704-798509 GCA_006937985.1 Aphyosemion australe | reverse complement strand
GAGACAATCGTGCGAAAAATGACCGAGTAGGTCAATCAAGAACGGACCCTACAAACGGCCAAAACGGGGTCAAAATCGCTACTTCAATCCAAAATGGCCGACTTCCTGTTTGATGTTGACCATGGCTGCAAGAGACTTTTTGGTGCGGACTGGGGAGTAGAACACGTGTGCAACGTTTCAGAATTTTACGATGAAAAAAGGTCAATGGGGGGGCTGATTTTTCACAATCTAGGGGGCGCTGTTCAGCCATTTTTGTGGCGATTTTTTCGGGACCTTTGAAATATATAATTTTACACCAGGCCTGACAAGCCTGCAAAATATTGTGAGTTTTGGGGTATGTTAAGGCCCCCAAAAAGCCAATTCATTTGCCGGAAGAATAATAAATAATAATAAACAGAGCAGATACAATAGGCCTTCGCAGCGCTTTCGCTGCTCGGGCCTAATAATAAGAACACATTTTTATTTTGGATTAAAAGATAAATCAAAACCAAACCAACACACACGCACACACACACACACACACACACGCTTTATGTACATACACTATGGTGACCAAATACTTCAAATATGGTTGAAAATAAAGAAATCATGTCCTGCAACTTCTCAACAACCTCCGATGTTTAGGTTGCTGGCTCTGTTAGCAGGATAAAAGCTTCTGGTTGTCATATCCATGTCCTCCCTGTCCCTTCCATTCCCTCAGACTCAGACTTCACTCAGGTTCATCACTTTATTATCAGTGCTGCCATTTCCTATTCCTCAGCCACTTAGCATTAATTTATTTCTCTTTAGTTTTCCCCTTCTCTTTGTTAAATGTGGTCAAATCCCTGTTTGTTTAGCATCCTTTTGTATCAGTGACCTTTGACCCCAGCAGTTGTTTTGTTCTTCTGTTGGTTATTCCTCACTTAGCTTCTGTTTCCCTTTAGCCTCCTTATTCTGTTCCATTGTCTCCCCAGCATTTATTTCTCCCTGTGCCCCCAGTGTAGTTTCATTCATCAATATTTATTATGTTATCCTGTATTAGTTATACATTCTCTTCCAGTCATTTAGTTTCCGTTATTGTGGTATTTAGTTTGGTTGTTTGTGTCTCTAGCTTTAATATTTGGTCTCTTCCTGTTTGTGTTCTGCCTCCATTTCCCATAGTTCTGTTCTGTTAGCGACCCATTAACCAGTCACACCTGCAACAGATCAGTAATCATCACACCTGCTCCCTGTTTTCCTCATCACTGCCTCAGTGTATTTATACCCAGCTCTGCTGTTTGTTCGTAGTCGGTTCCTCCTGTTTCTGCTCCTCCTGTTTCTGCTCCTCCTGTTCCTGCTACCCTAAAATAAAACTCTTGATTTTTGAACCTACCTGGCTATCTCAACACCTCACTGCATTTTGGGTCCACAACAAATCCACCAATTCATGACACTGGTGTTTTGTCAGTTTGAGACTCTTATTTTGAAGGGATGAAGGAAGTTTTACTGCTGCAGGAATAAAGACAGAACATCAGACTGATCCAGGAAAACAAAAACCTTGTAGTTTACCCGGTAACAGCTCGCTCAGATAACTAACCCTAGCTCGCCCACTTCCTGTCCTGCTGGTCAGCTGCAGACGCACATTAGAGCTCCTTCCACCATGATGCACCGCTGAACGCCACGGGAAACCGTTCCCGCCCGTGGCCGTCGTGTGCAGCTCCTCTCTGTGACAACTCAAGTGTGTGTTCATGTTCTCCAGAATTTCCTGAAGGAGTTATTTCATTTAGTTATTTGTTTCTCTTTTACCATCACACTGTTGTTTGCATTGAGGTGTTTATTTTTATCCTTTTTATAGAATGTTTACTTTTGAATTTTGATGAATCTCAGGGCCAAAATAAAAACTATAAACAAAATGAATTAAAAACGTAAATGTGACTCATTTTGACAAGAAAGAAATAAAAAGAACTAAAGTCGAGGCTGGGAGCACAAATGGACACAAATGTTATTTTTATGTATCTTATTCATTAATTTCTTTATTATTTGATACCTATATATTTTATCTTGACACTTTGACTCCAAACTCATAAAATTCCCATCAGACTGATCTCATTCTTCACTTTCTTTTTTAATCTGAGTGGCTCTAATCCACCGTCTGATAATCCAGAGCTTTAAGAACCCTGACTGGTTTCATTAAGCAATCATCCAGTTCATCTTCTCCTATTCTGCTCTAAAAGATCAGTTTATATATGGTAACTTTTTATTTCTTTAAACTTTCACTCTGTAATTTTCCACAAACGGCACATTTAATCAGATAAACGATTCCAAAGAATCCGTCTTGGCAGATTGGAGCTTCCTGATCTGTAAATCAGTTCAGCAAGTATTTAATCAACCAAACATGTTACAGTTAGTCTGTTTGGTGCCTTCGGTGTCAGTGAAGCATGAACCAGCAACGCCTAAAGGTTTTTTTTTATTCTGCATAAATGCAGAGATGATTTTAAAAACTGTTTCTGAAAAATGGCTTTTATTGTATACGGGGACGTTTTAGAGAGATTGAGCAAATAGATGACACCGTGGGAGCAAAATGGTTAACGTATGAGTTGTATAGTTATTAGAACGCTGTCACTCATCTGAGCTGCTCCTGTGGTTTATTCATTTTCCATAGATGCTCTATTCCGGTCAGTCCTTGGGAGAAAAAGCATCGTTAAACTGTTCTTTCCAAACTTAAGTCCAGTCAGTCTGGGAAATGTCAGTTTGGAGTACGACTGGTTCATGAAAGGGGAAATCCTACTTCACACTGGAAGCATCAGCGGCGTGGAACGTCGCTGCTTCAAATAGAATCCATTATCGTCTGTGGGGGTCATTCAAACCAGCCGCGACCTGGAAATTTCCAGGCCTGTCCCAAAAACATAGGATCGGGTTCTATTTTTGTCGTGAGCCGCTTCTGGGATGCGTCAATTTCTGCAGTTAAGATAGGGCTAGACAGGAAATCACATGCTGTTTCAGTGTATAACGTCGTAATTTTCAAAATAAAAGTCTATTGCAGCGATGCAATTTCATATCTATGTAGATTATGTCTATACGTGTGACCTCACGGTTTAGAAGTGCAGTGGTGTGTTTTTCATGGCTTTAATCCTGGTGGTGGAGAGGAACATTATATATGACATCAAACAGTGATGTCACACGTGATTTCCTTCTTTTTGGTTTAATGGTGGATGGCATGAACAAACCGTGACCTTTGACGTCTAGAGGGATCTTGTGATCTCGCGAGTCCAGCGAGTCCAGTGGCTGAGACTCTCCCGGTGTGGACTTCCGCACAGCGAAACCCGTGAGTAAAACGTTCCACGCTGCTGATGCATCTAGGATGGATGGATGGAATTAGTTCATCAGCTGTTCAAATCCTTTGGTCATGTGACCATAGACATGAATACGTAGACACCCCATTGGGCGCTGGAGAGCGTAGCCATATTGGATCGGCCTCCTCACTCTCCAAAGTCAATGCAGGGTGGGCATCTATGCTTGCTTTTGTGCAGCCTACAGTTGCAACAACCGGTCTACTATTGAAAACAGATCACTAGCATTACTATTGACTATTCTAGCCTACCTGATGGGATTTTATATTTTAATTTATTTTGTTTAAGTATGTTTATATTTTAATTATCATGCTATACCATGTGTCTGATTTTTTGTGATTTTTTGTGACAAGTGAATTTCCCCACTGTGGGATCAATAAAGTCTATTCTATTCTATTCTAATGTGTGTTTTAGCTGGGTTAGCACCTTCCTCAGTAGAAATGAATGCACTGGGGGCGAATGGAGACCCAACTAAGATGGCGGCCGGCACTACGGCAGTTCCTATAGGCAGCGCCAGTCCACGAGGCGTCTACGTATCTATGTCTGTGCATATGATGACGTCACTACCTGTTACTGCTGAAAGGTTTTCACAGTCAATAAAAAAAGTTGTTTTTCCTTTGTTCCGACCACAAAATCTCGTTTATTTGCTCAGAATCTAATCTTTATGCTTCCTAGCGAACAGAAACATTTTGTTTTCATTTGACTTTGTTAATAAGCGTTTTGTTTTTAAGGCTGCACAGCTTTTTCATCCTAATTTCTTGTTTTATTTACTAAATATGAATTCCTTTACTTTAACTCACCACAAATCGCCCTGAGCTCTACTTTAAATGTGTTTGATCTAATTCTAATAATCGTATTCAAGATTGTTTTTTAAGGTGATGGTTTACTATCCTGAAGGTTTAATAGAGATTTCTGACAGATTGAAGCCTAATTAAGTCATTTTGGCACTCTTACTTGTTCTTTTTGCTCGATAATAACCAAAAACTTCACTTTTCTAATTTTATGCATCTTTTTCACAAGTTCACGATGGGTCTCTGACATGGTTTCTAAGGAATAGAGATGCTAATTTAATCACTTAGGGTCAAATAACTTGATGCTGGCTGAAACATAATAATCACTCCATTACCTCTTAAGTAGGAGGATCATACTCAGGGCTGAGGAAACTCTTTTTATGTCAATTAAAACTTAATTTTCCATCATTTTTAGCTTAAAGGTGCCAACCATTTAGCATGGACCAGGAATTATCAGTTGCAAATGGAAAGTTTCAAGTGTGACATAGATCTATGAAAAGTGGCTGTCATTTGCAATCATGCTGACTTAGCTTGGATGACAATGATGGACAAAACATGAAAGGTTCAAGTTTTTCACTTGAAAAATTATTTTTTTTATTCCTTCTAGACTTTATTGCAAATTCTTATCTAATGTCTTTTGTCCTTAAGGCATTCAGATGGAGCATCAGGATTAGTGCCTTCATCAGAAACAGGCCGTATCCACTCCCCTACAGGTCTGCTGCCCCCTAGTGGAGGATCTATGGGTGGAATTTATTATTTCATTATTTCTGTCATATTGTTAGATAACTATTCAAATAAAACCAATAAGACTTAAAGGGACACTTTGCAACTTTTTTATATTTTTAAATCATTTTGCTTTCGCCCACGAACACTAGGGGGTGCTAAAAACAAGCCAAAACTGACTAGTGTCCCTTTAGTGAATGAAGACATTTGTGAACAACAGTATAAACTAGTATCATAATGTAATCCTGCTCTCATCATTCAGTGCGTTTACATGCGCATCAGAAAATCAACGTGTTGCCCTAAAAAGACTCACATTGTTTTATTTAAATACATATAAACGCGTTAGTCTGGCTGAAGGTGAACTCTAATCGAGCTGAAAAACCCAGATAATGCGTTAGCTATCTGAATTCATTCTGCGTGTAAACAGGTTAGCCAAACTGAATATTAGACGCTCGCGTTCCGGAAGTGACGAGTTCACAGTAGCGGCCTTCTGATAATATCATCGCCACAAAGTAACACGCGTAACATCATCAAGCAGTTCAGCACGTACCAAATATGCAGCTGTGCTGCAGCATTGTTGTCCATTCCTTCAGCCATTGTGAATATCCTGTTTCAATTTCGTCTGCTTCACTCCCGCCAGCGTTTGTTTACTAGTTGTGTTGCTACAAGCTAACCGGGAAAATGCCAACATGAAAGGGTGCATGTCGCCACCTACTGTACCGGAGTGGAACCAACTTCATTTGAGAGGTCGGTTTTTTAAAGTGCATGTAAACGAGGATAAAGACTCCCAGCTTATTATCATAAGATCGACTTAGATGTTGATACTGCGCATGTAACCTCACTGACTGTCACATGGGCGTTTGATAGTGATCGGATGTTTTACTACACCAACACAAAACACGGCTTTTTTGACCCCTAAAAGCTCTTGTTGTTTTTCATTGTACTGGCTCCAGTGTGTGAACCGCTGACTTCTATGACAGAAACAGTGTCCCCAGAATAAGATCTTTGCTAGACGTTGAATTTTTATTCTGTGAAATTATGCATTTACGCTAAAATGTGATGCCATAAAAGTTCTGACCAAGCTGTGTGTGTGTGTGTGTGTGTGTGTGTGTGTGTGTGTGTGTGTGTGTGTGTGTGTGTGTGTGTGTGTGTGTGTGTGTGTGTGTGTGCCAGCACAAGAAGAAAACCTTCTCTCTATTATTACTGTTATTTTTACTGGCTCGTTTTGCTCAGGCACAGATGATAACCATCAGTGTTAACGTTCTAGGGAGGCAGAAACCGTTTTCTCTGGAATTTGCGGGGCGGACATTGTTCATAGAAAAATGTCAGAGTCAGAGGTTAGAAGTGGATGGAAGCTCATCAGCTCTTAAAAAAGGAACCTCCCTGAATAACAGAATATGGGCGAGCTAAGTTATTTTTAGGTGAAGCGACCCCAGAGTCTGACGATGTTTGTTACATTCTAATGATTTCTGTTGAGCAGAACAGACCCTTTTATCAGCGTGTGAATCAATGAGGCCGAACATGTTGAGTCCATCTTGGATTTGACAAAGGTGATGGAAGGAGGAGAGTGAACTTAAAGAGCAAGTAACACCTAAATCAACTTGTTTTTGCTGATAACCTGTATAGATGAGTGTCTAATAGTGCCGTAGACATGTATGATCATTATTTTGGCATTTTAGTGCAACTTTAAAATTTTGTATTTCAGCCCAAAACCATAATTCTGTCTCCATCTTCAGGTTAAAACTCTGCTCCACACTGATTTAGCAGCTGGTGGCTATAGAGCTGCAGGGTGACGTTGACTTTACCGTACTACATAGCTGCGCTGCACTGGACTCCAGCTGAATCTCGACCACACCTCTACCTGGCTCGGCCACTCACCTGTCGATATGACACGTTATGGCTCGGAGCAGCCCGCCTCCTTAAAAAAACGTCCTTCCACCCTACTTTCTTCTAGTGATCGCGGTGGACAGGAAATCCTCCAGCCTGCTGCTGTTTCTGTGTCTGCTCTTCTCCTGAGCAGTGAGTCTGCTGTGTGTGTGCTCGTGTGCTCGCGCTTGTTAACGACTCGTTTTTCCAACTGAGAAACTCCTCGAGCGCGCGGCGGCGGGTTTGAGGGGGGTGCTATCAATCACTGCCTCAGTGCTGCTCTCTCGGTCCGCCAGGCAACGCCTCCTTTAGGTGCATTTTCCTAACAGGAAGTGAAAAAAGTCTCCACCCATGGTGTGACTCACCCTTTAATCTTTAAAAGCTGGTTGCTCGTCTAAGGGCCGTGATATACTTGCGTTTAAAATGGCTGCCACGTGTAGCTTAAAGACACAGCCTGCGCCAACGCGAGGTTACAGCAAATATATCATGGCCTTAAATGTGAGCACAGCAAATCAGAGACAAGAGAGCAGGTGTAGACTCTCTAAGTGAACTGGTTTATTCCATCCATCCATAAAAGGTCATTTGTCTGGCAGGTTTGATGACAAACACTAACATTTGTGACATAACAGATTGCCGTATAGTCGAATCACAGCTTCTGTTATTACTCTCGCTGTTTCTGCTCTCGTTTTGTTGCCTTGACTACTAATTATTTCCCTCAGCCTTTGATGGAAGCTTTTCGTTGTCCACCCGAACAAAGACACACATGTTGAATTTTCCTTCTGCCCCCGTGTCACACACGCAGAGAGCTTTTGCCTGGAACAGCATTTTGTTATTCGTTTAGCATCCACTCCCTTTTCATGTCCACCTCAGCCTTTGTACCCCACCTCTCGCCTCCCCTGCTGCCTTCACGCTGCGGCGCAGGCTGCACTGTGCAGACCCTCAGAGCAACATGGTCTTCTGATTGATTTCTTACCATCAAAAGGTAGGTCTTTGTATCCACCGGCTCTTTCATCTGAACACTGAAAACAAAGCTGGGAGTCGGGGAGGATCCTGTCTGGATGCGAAAACGTTGGTTTCAGAGCGAACAGCTTGGGGTCAGACGAGATCTGATTGTGATTAAGTTCGGCTATCCTGCGGTGGCCTGATTTAATTTCCATGGATTCTACAGGTGTGGATTATTTATCAGACCTCTCCTGGTGTGATCTCTCCACATTATCCACCCTAGAAAATTCAATTTTACATTTCTTGTTTGTCCTTGGGTTTGTTTGCCCTCTCCCATCGCCTCCATCTCTGGACTTTCTTAACTCTCTCTTGTCTTGCTGCAGGTCAGGCAAAAACACCTGGAGGATTCCCACTTCTCCATCCCTTGAGTTCCTAGAAGAAGTCCACTCATTCAAGAGTCTGATCCGTGCATCATCCTGCTTCTGCACCCAGGAGAGATGTTTTCCTCTCTTGTAGGTGGCTGTTGAATCTATTTGTTCTAACTTCTGCAGCACGAAGACGTTTGAGCCCTCGCCCCCAAGAGCCTTTTGGAGCGGGTTTTTTTGGAAAGCTTTAGGGACTGCGAGTGCAAAGCTGTCAGATGGATTTGTGTCCATCACAGCTGGGTTTGGCCCCGGGGCCACGACAGCGGATCAGAACAGAGAGTTGCTACAAAGGAGCAACAGATCCAGGGGAGACAGAGCTCGACTAACCCACTTCTAAAGTGGAGCAGTGGCAGGGATGAGAAGGAGCTGGGGCGGGGGATTGTGTGGCATTTTGAAGATCTTCAGGTCGTGACACGTTTGATTCTTCTCTCATGCCTGCGATCGCGGGTTTCCTCCGACATATGTTGTGCGCGGCATCGACACGCAAACGCATCTGCTCGGTATTTAGTTTAATTCATGCTTGTTTGCATTTGAAATGACACCGCTGTCTGTTTTCCAGCTGCACGTGTTGCTAATTACGCTTCTGGTGGAGGTCAGCTTTGCCATACGTCCCACAGCTTCTCTTCAGAATGACATAAATGTGTCAAAATGAATCTAAATGCTGCAGATGCTCCGTGCGTTTCACTGCGTGGCGTTGCAACCGCGCTTCCCTGCAACAGTGTCAGAGTTCATTGCAACAATTGCAGGTGCAACATCACGCAGGAGCCCCTGATGAGAGGAAGCAAGGCTATAAACAGACTAAATAGTTCAAGGCCATCTCGTTTCTCCTGAGAATCTTTGAGTTTGTCTGCTTGTCTGACACAAAGCTGGAGCTCCCTCGCGCTCTCCTCCCGTTCCCCCCTCCTACGTTCACTAATCATTGGATTTAGCTCTCCCCTGTTTATTTGTAGTTATCAGTAAAATAAAAGGCATCAATGATGAAATAAACTTATCATGGTGTGAAAGAGAAAACAGTGCACTGTGCTTGTAAACACTTGACACCATACTCCCACTGAAACGTCTTGTACATAATAAGCTCTATAAAATTCAGTGTGTGTGTGTGTGTGTGTGTGTGTGTGCGCGCGATCGGTTGACAAGCAGATGAGAGAAAACAGACACAACAGTTGCATCATGGTTGTAACATCTGAGGCGTTTATGATTTATTTATGCATCGTATTTGTTGCTGGTGTCGAGATGTTTTTGCTAACAGAAAGCGATGTATGGCTGGGGGGAACGCAGGATGGATGCACCGAAAAAACGGAAAGAAAATCGATGATCGCTTTCTTCTTCGCTGCTTTAGACAACTAGACACTCACATGTCTTAAAACTGGATAAAAAAACCAAATTATATTTGATATTTCTTTCATTTTCACAAAGACTTGAGGAGATTCTCTGTTTTCATTTTGGTCAAGTCTGTGTTTGGAGGAAGGCCGGAGCCTCGGAGACGGTGAGGCGAGCTTAGCTCAGCACAGCATCTTGAAGGAGGGAGAAACAGCGAGCCAGGATTTGTGCAAAGGTAACTAAATCCACCAAGCGGCACTTCTCCAGCTCACGAAGCAGCGCGTTTTCTCCAGAGTGATGTCAGAAAACCTCACCGCTTAATGGAGGACACATGAAAACGACCCTTTTCCCTCCATCTTTCAAAACTTATTTTAAAGTATTAAAAAGATTCTTCCGAGCGTCTTTGACTCGTTTCACCAGAACAAATAACCGAGTGTAAAAATAATTCATCGGTATCGTTTGATTAACACGACGAGGGAAGTGTTGCATTTGAGTGAGAAAAAAGTTTGATTGCAATTTTATTCCACTCCCCCATAATTGAGATAAAACCTACGATTATTATTGCCAGAAAAGTTCTTGTAACTAAGAATAAAATATTATTTCTAATATGATATCTATAAATGTTGTTTTAGATGTTAAAGCAAAGCTGTTTCATCTTTTAAAGTAAATAAACACGAGTTTGATGAAGTAATAACCTGAGGTTAAAGACGGAGTTTTGCAATTATGAGTTTTTTTAATTAAACTATTCAGTGAGTTATGAAAACATGAGAGAAGCCTGATAAAGAACGTGTGATGTCAACAGATGAGACTAAATCAAATCATAAAGTCAAACTCATGACGTGGAAAAACGATGATCAGGTTTACAGGAAAATATCTGATCAATTTAAACTCATCCATCCATCCATCCATTTATTCATCCATCCATCATCCATCCATTATCCATCCATCCATCCATCCATCATCCATCATCCATCCATCCATCCATCCATCATCCATCATCCATCCATTATCCATCCATCCATCATCCATCATCCATCATCCATCCATTATCCATCCATCCATCATCCATCATCCATCCATCCATCCATCCATCCATCCATCCATCCATCCATCCATCCATCCATCCATCCATCCATCCATCCATCCATCCATCCATCCATCCATTTATCCATCCATCCATCCATCCATCATCCATCCATCCATCCATCATCCATCCATTATCCATCCATCATCCATCCATCCATCCATCATCCATCCATCATCCATCCATCATCATCCATCCATCCATTCTCCTCCGCTTATCTGGAGTCGGGTCGTGGGGGCAGCAGCCTAAGCAGAGAGGCCCAGACTTCCCTCTCCCCAGCAACTTGGGCCAGCTCCTCCCGGGGAATCCCAAGGTGTTCCCTGGCCAGACGAGAAACAGTCCCTCCAGCGTGTCCTGGGTCTTCCTTTAGGTCTCCTCCTGGTTGGACGTGCCTGGAAAACCTCACCAGGGAGGCGTCCAGGAGGCATCCTAACCAGATGCTTGAGCCACCTCAACTGACTCCTTTCAATGTGGAGGAGCAGCAGGTCTACTCTGAGCTCCTCCTGGATGACCGAGCTTCTCACCCTATCTCTAAGGGAGAGCCCAGACACCCTGCAGAGAAAACTCATTTCAGCCGCTTGTATCCACGATCTCGTTCTTTCGGTCACTACTCAAAGCTCGTGACCATAGGTGAGGGTAGGAACGTAGATCAACCGATAAATCGAGAGCTGCTCCTTCTGGCTCAGCTCTCTCTTCACCACGACAGACCGGTACAACGCCCAGTGAAAGCTGGAGATTACAGTCTGATGAAGCCAACAGGACCACATCATCTGCAAAACGCAGAGACCTGATCCTTAGGCCACCAAAACGGATCCCCTCACCACCTTGGCTGCACCTAGAAATTCTGTCCATAAAAGTTATGAACAGAATCGGGAACGAGCCCGACTTACTGCTGGCAATGCAGACCAAGCTCTGACACTGGTCGTACAGGGACCTAACAGCCCGTATCAAAGGGTCTGGTACCCCAGAGTACCCTCCACAGGGCCCCCTGAGGAACGCGGTTGAACGCCTTCTCCAAATCCACAAAACACATGTAGATTGGTTGGGAGAACTCCCACGCGTCCTCCAGGACTCCCCTAAGGGTATAGAGCTGGTCCAATTTAAACCCAAAACATTTTAGAAGATTCTAACCATCTCTGTCTGGTCATACAAACATCTTCTGCTCTGTTGGTTGCAATTTCTAACATCCACTTAGCAAACACCTAGCTTAGACTGCTGTATAGCTGCAGTTCATTTCATTCCTGGTGACTAACTGGATATCACCCTGGCTGCTTTCTGGTTTGAACATAAGCAGAAAATCAGCCATAGACAGGTTTTCCTTCTGGATTCATGTTCTCTTACGAGCATTTTTGGATTCTATATCCAACCAGAAAACAGAAATATGACTAAGATTTCAAACTGATTGAACAATTTCCACTAAACGCTTTGTTGACTGGATCTCTCCACATGTCAGATTATGTGATTGTTGGAGTTTTGTGTGTTGGAGTTTTAGAGGAGGTTTTGTCACATGGAACTTTTGATTAGATATTGAATAAATAATAATAAAGGATTTCCTGGGTTGCAGGTAACAAAGAAAACGCTGTTCCAAAACACTCTAAAGAGAAAATCTTCATTCGTGTGTCGTTGCTGGTCGTATTTCAGTTTGCTTGTTGTGCACATTCATCCTGGTCTCCGGGCTGAGCTAGCCACTACAAAACTAAAGCTCAGCTTACATCAGGCGTCTGGACCCACTTGTGACTCCTCGGTCCCTCCTGATGTGGATTTTTGTAGCTTTGACTGAAAAAATGATTTTAAATTGATGGGAAAAGAATATTTTTGCAGTTTTTCAATCTAAATTTCAGCAATGAGCCAGCAGCACGATGCAGCAGTTTGTAGCTGTTGCCCTGCAGCAAGAATGTTGCTGGTTAAAATCTCAGCTGCAGCCTTTCTGCATGAAACTAGCATGCTCTCCCCATGCATGTGTGGGTTTTCTCCCCATGCATGTTGGTATAAAACTGGAAGCATCTGTTAAAAACATAAACATAGGTATGTCGCTTCACACTTTCAGCAAAATTGTGTAAAGCAGTGGTTAGTTTTGCTTTGGGCTTGTTCTTTCTTTTAGATTACTCATTATTGCCTTAATGCAGCTTTCTGGTAAACAGTGATTTTGCTCCCAAACCACCAGAAAATTAAAATGATTCATTTTTACAATAGAAAACTGAATTATTCTGCAAGTTTGGGTTAATGATGCGTTATCTTTGGTTAATGGGACTGAAGTTGTATCTATTTACAGACCAGATGCTAGGGACACCAAACAAGCTAATGCCAGACCGTCACAGGTATAAACTCAGTGACAATAAAGCTGTGCTTTTATTAAGGGATGTGCAACATTAGCAGTCCACCATTAATATCGGCCGATAGCAGCATTATAATTTAGTATCAGAAAATATTGGTATCGTTTTTACTGTCCCAGCCTTTACATACCATGCACGTATTATACATCAAACTCTTCAGCTACCTCTTCACCCAAGGCTTGCTTTTCAAGTCTGAAGATCTTTATAAATGTTTCATCACCATAGCTGCAAAATACAGAAAAAGAAAATGCATCACTGACTAATACACACTTCTTAATGTCACGCTTGGAGAATGAGGTTCAGCTGCTGTTGGAGACAAAAAAAAAGGCATTTTTCTTATTACTAACTTAAATTGAAGTTTCATTTTGCACAGAAAATGTTTAAAAAGCATCAAAAATGTTTTAGTTTTTTCTTCTCTTATGAGAGGAGGACACAACATATATCGGTATCAGAAATTAAGATTATATCGGTAAAAAAGCAAATATCGATCATCTCTACTTTTTTTCTATTTCGTTTTATTGAATTAATGAACACCTGAGCCATGTCTGCTAACATAGTATCCTGCAGGATTTAATGGGATTTGTTGGATCTAACTGCTTAGTTAAGCTAAGCTAAACGCTAGCAATAATGACAGTTCCTAATGCGAATCTCCACAAGACAGCGAACAAGTAAATTTCCCAAAATGTCAAACAATTCTTTTAATGGATTAAAAATAACAGGTAGATATGTCAGGAATAATGTGTGCAAATGCACGAGTGAACGTGGAGATGAAGAGCACGGTGGAGCTTTCAAGCTACCTTCATCGCCTCTGGTGGTAAACCACATGCTGTATACAGTATTAATGGTGCCCTTTACCCTGGAACACAGTAACAGCCCGGCTTTCAGCTTTTAATTGCATGACTCACAGCTGCTCAGAAGGCAAAGTGTGGGTGAACGCGCACCGGGTTTGCTGCAAAAGTTCATTATCCTTCACAAGGGACCGGATCAACATCGAGTCATTCCAAAAAGGCTCGGGGATGGAGAGAACCGTTCAAATACTTGACTGATTTAGAGCACATCACAGATTAATGCTGTATGGTAAGTAGGGAAAGCAGAACGTCTCTTTATCTGCACTGATGTGCCAACGTTTCATGAAAATGAAAACATTGATTTAGGGATTTTTTATTCTCGTTTCGCATTAAATTAAAAAAGAAACTCCTTGGGGGAGAACAACAGACCACACGGGGGGAAAAACTCTTTTCCCTTCAATTCTTGCAGGTGTGACCTTTGCTTAATGATCATTGTATGTCATTGAGAGGAACACATCAATCCTTTCTACTTGTTAATTATCTGCTGGCACCTCATTTGCACCTCCCTGCTGTTGAGTGTGTCGATAATCAGGACCCATTAGTGACATTTATTACTAATAGTTAATGAATCGCTTAAAATGACACTTGTATTAGTATACAGGAATGGTTGTGAGTATAAGTAAAGGTACTGATGTCAGGGTTTGAATCAGCAAACTGCTAAACACACGGATTATTATTTATTCTGTGGAGAGAGGCGTCTTTTTATCGTCTTCCTGAGCCGAAGTAGCGTTCAGCTGAGCTGCTTTAGACAGATTTAGACAAAATCAATGCAACCGTCTGCACCGTTTGTGGTTCTGTTGTTAGTTAAGTGAAGCTACAGGGGATAAATTTTTACCCTTCAATTCTATTATCTCTCATCTGGGTTCACGTGGAAACGGGGCTCTGAGCTCCCCTAAAACAAACAGGAGCTAAATTTATCGCTGCGCCCCAGAGGAGCTCATGTAGACACAGCTGGAGGACTGGAAATGATGAAGTCTCAAAAGCCATGCAAATGAATGGCAGGTATGTGCACACGCTAGGAGTAATCAGAACAGTGTCTGTGAGGGTGGAATGGACGACGTCAGCTTCAGGAGCCCTCGGAGCTGTGAGGACGGGAGGGGAGGCGGCCTTAAAGCACGAGGCTGATGAGCTTCAACCCTTTCCCTTCACGTTTCAAACTGCTTAACACTCACTCGCTCGTCAAATTGACCTTTGAGACTTTGCAGGAGGAGGCTGATTGATGGTTTTCCCCTCGCTCTGGTGCAACAGGTTCAGTCGGGGGCAACAGCGCAGCACCAGTAGCACCAAGGAACGGTGCGGTAAGAGTCGGTAATAGTTGCATTAAGGTGTTAAAACTTGCACGATGTGCTGAATGTCATCATGATGTTTCTAAAGAATGTCACAAAGGAATAAAAGCTGCGTGCATTAATGCCAGCTGGAGTTTTTTTTTACTTACTCTGCAGATTGTTGAAGCATTCAGACAGCATCACTTCTAACGTGTCCAAGAGGTGTTTCTTTTCTTTTCTTTTGGTTTTTTTAACCAGCAAAAATAACTGGAGGGCACTTCATCCCATCTTCTCATCAAATTTATATTTATTTGTTGTTTCATCATCTTAGAAGCGGTGGTTTAACAGTAATTAGATTTTTTTGTTGAAGTGGTGTCTCGTGTTGCATGATTGGTTAAAAATACGTTTTGAAGGAACAATGTTAAACGTATCATTTATGATTTACTTCTTTTCTCTTCTTTTATTTTCTCTTGTCAAAGAAACTCTCTTTGCAGCAGGTCTGTTGTATATAGAAGGTTAACAGTACTCAAACTCCCAAACCCAACAATAGGCCTCATGAACTTTACATACATAAAAACTGATATTAAATTCAAAAGGCAAGGCAGCTTTATTTGTATAGCACATTTCAAACATGGAGGCAATTCAATGTGCTTTACAGAGCAGGAGCAACAAAGCATTAATCAAAATACACAAAGAAATAATTCAGACAATTAGATAGAAGGCATAGTCAAAAGTTTAGCAGTTACAGTGCAGAAGGAGCAGCATAAGAAACATTTAATCATAGGCTAATGAATACATGAAGGCTTTTAATTTTAATTTAAAAGCTATAGAGTTGGGGCCTGTTTGAGGTCATAAGGAAGCTGATTCCATCTATGAGCAGCATAATGACTAAAAGCAGCTTCACCCTGTCTGGTTCTGACCCGAGGTTCTACCAGCTGACTGCTGTCTAGGGATCTGAGAGCCCTGCTAGGTGTAGATACTGGAAGGAGATCCAACATGTACTTAGGCCCCATACCATTGAGTGATTTATAGACTAGTAGAAGCACTTTAAAATCGATTCTGTAGTTTACTGGTAACCAGTGCAGAGTTTTTAGAACGGGGGTGATGTGCTCAGTTCTCTTAGTTCTCGTTAGGACCCTAGCAGCAGCATTCTGAATAAGCTGCAGTTGCTTTACGGCTGTTTTTGGAAGCCCAGTCAGAAGACCATTGCAATAATCTAGTCTGCTGGAGATGAACGCATGAATTAGTTTCTCTAGGTCTTGTTTCGACATGAGACCTCTGAGTCTTGCTAATTGACGGAGATGATAAAACGCTGATCTGGTTATATCCTTAATGTGACCAGTGAAGCTCAGGTCAGAGTCAATGGTAACACCAAGGTTTCTAACCTGAGTCTTAGTCTTTATTCCTCTAGAGCCAAGTTGAGCAATAACTTCCATCCTCGGTTTTTTATTCACAAAGACAATAACTTCTGTCTTGTCTTTGTTTAACTGAAGGAAACTTGACTTCATCCAGTCATTGACTTGCTCTAGGCACTGACAGAGTGAGTCTAGGGGACCGGATTCATTAGGTGATAGAGCTAGGTAGATCTGGGTGTCATCTGCATAACTATGATAGGCAATGTTGTTGTTGTATATGATCTGACCCAGGGGGAGCATGTAGAGGTTGAAGAGCAGTGGCCCAAGAATGGAGCCTTGGGGGACACCACATGTCATAGTGATCTGCTTTGATCTATGTTCACCAATAGAAACAACATAACCCCTGTCAGCAAGGTATGATTGGAACCAACTAAGGACTGTACCTGATAGTCCCACCCAGTTTATGAGTCTATCTAATAGGATGTTGTGATGCACAGTATCAAAAGCTGCAGTGAGATCGAGCATCACTAAAACAGATGTTTTGCCTGAATCTGTATTCATACGGGGGGAGGGATTCCTTCGGTCTGTCAGTTTTGTGTTGATGTAGCTCTTCCAAATGTTCAGAGCAGAGCTGAGTTGCGCTATCTTGTTGTTTTGGAACATCCTGCGTGTTGACCTTGGCATGGTGAGCAGGGAGTACTTCTTTGTGATGGCTGACCTGCTGTGTTATGATATCCTGTTCTCCTTGGTGGGGGGTGGGGGCACGCTGGAAGTGAATGAGATTTGAGATGAAAAGTCGTAATCCATGTTTGCTAAGACGAATTCCATCAGGTAAGAAGAGGAGTCTGCGATCCCAAAAGAAGGTAAAGTTGTCAATAAAAAAGATTCCCTTGGTGTGACAAGCATTTATCAGCCAAGAGTTGATGGAAAAGATCCTGCTGAATCGCTCAGCTCCTCTCATGACCGGTGGAAGTGGTCCGCTGATAAACACCCTTTTCCCCAGGGATTTTAGAGATTCCAGTAGAACGTCGAACTCCTTCTTCAGCATCTCTGATTGTCTTTTGCGGATGTCGTTTGCACCAACATGAATTATGAGCTGGTTAGCGGCTGGATGTTTGGCAATGATTTCAGGGAGTCTTAGTCCCAAGTCTGCGACTGTGTCCTTGGGAAAGCAGTACGTTTTGGTGTTTCTGGCATTTAGATCCAGATTCTTGACATGGAAATCCCCCACTATGACTGTCTGAGGCTCAGCCTCAGAGTTTTGCCTCTTTCGACGTAGAGGTTTACTGATGTTTGCATTCCTTACCCTGTTTTGTGGGGAGGGGGGGGGGGCTTCTCAGTTCATCTGATCCCGCTTCGTTCAGCAGTGGCGTGAATCTATTTTGAAGCTGTATGCCTTCTGTTGACACGATGAGGCCTGGACGGAAGCGCTGGCCAGTCGTTAGCATCGGTGATAACTCCGTGTGAGGCTGAAGCCGGTTTTCCTCCTCTCGCTTTCCAGGGACATGGTTTACTCTTTGGCTTAGCACCAAGAGTATTCCATGGAGGACTGTTATTGTGAGGCAGAGAGCCCTCTGGCCTCTCCGTAGAGGGACTGCTGTTGCTGACCGGCTGTAGCTGTCTTCCTGTCCGGCATTCTGAGAAGATGAAATGGTGGTGTCATTTCCAAAAAACCTATTTACCTCCCAGTTTACCTCTAATTGAGAGATTTTATTCTCAATAACTGTGATTTTCTCAAGAAGTTTTTGGAAATCTTCTGTAGAAAAGGAAGGCATAGTGCTTGGTCGACGCATACATACATAAAATATTCTTTAATAACAAAATAGAATTATCATTTAAAGTATAAAAGTGGAATGCTCTGTGGCGTTTTGCAAAGTGACAACAAGATAAATGCAAAGTTAGATTTTAGGTTTTTGTCTAAAAGCAGCAAATAAGTAGCGTAGAAATCTAGACAACTGTAGCAAAAGGTCAGTCTAGCCACGCTCTATAGCCTCAGCAGGTCTACCATTGGACGGAACAGATTTGTGTCTAGCCAATCACAGCGCTCTACGTTTGTAGAGAGACATTGGGCAAGTGTAGCAACAGACATCATATACATAGACACCCCATTGGGCACTGGAGAGCGTAACAGCGTTGCCGCCATATTGGATGGGTCCCTTACTCTCCAAACCCAACTGGAGTCAACACAGAGTGAGCAATTATGCGCGCTTTTTGTGCAGCCTACGTTTGCAACAACCGACGCACTATCCATCCATCCATCCATTTTCTGCCGCTTATCCGGAGTCGGGTCGCGGGGGCAGCAGCTTAAGGAGGGAAGCCCAGACCTCCCTCTCCCCAGCCACTTGGGCCAGCTCCTCCGGGGGAATCCCAAGGCGTTCCCAGGCCAGCCGAGAGACATAATCTCTCCAGCGTGTCCTGGGTCTTCCTTTGGGTCTCCTCCCGGTTGGACGTGCCCGGAAAACCTCACCAGGGAGGCGTCCAGGAGGCATCCTAATCAGATGCCCGAGCCACCTCAACTGGCTCCTCTCGATGTGGAGGAGCAGCGGGTCTACTCCGAGCCCCTCCCGGATGGCCGAGCTTCTCACCCTATCTCTAAGGGAGAGTCCAGCCACCCTGCGAAGAAAACTCATTTCGGCCGCTTGTATCCGCGATCTCGTTCTTTCGGTCACTACCCAAAGCTCGTGACCATAGGTGAGGGTAGGAACGTAGATCGACCGGTAAATTGAGAGCTTCGCCTTTCGGCTCAGCTCTCTCTTCACCACGACAGACCGGTACAACGCCCGCATCACTGCAGACGCAGCACCAATCCGCCTATCGATCTCACGCTCCACCCTTCCCTCACTCGTGAACAAGACCCCGAGATACTTAAACTCCTCCACTTGGGGCAGGACCTCGTCCCTGACCTGGAGAAGGCATTCTACCCTTTTCCGACTCAAGACCATGGTCTCGGATTTAGAGGAGCTGATTCTCATCCCAGCTGCTTCACACCCGGCTGCGAACTGCTCCAGCGAAAGCCGGAGATCACGTTCTGACGAAGCCAACAGGACCACATCATCTGCAAAAAGCAGAGACCTGATCCTTAGGCCACCAAAACGGATCCCCTCACCACCTTGGCTGCACCTAGAAATCCTGTCCATAAAAGTTATGAACAGAATCGGTGACAAAGGGCAGCCTTGGCGGAGTCCAACTCTCACCGGAAACAAGCCCGACTTACTGCCGGCAATGCGGACCAAGCTCTGACACTGGTCGTACAGGGACCTAACAGCCCGTATCAAGGGGCCTTGTACCCCATACTCCCAGAGTACCCCCAACAGGGCCCCCCGAGGGACGCGGTCGAACGCCTTCTCCAAATCCACAAAACACATGTAGATTGGTTGGGCGAACTCCCACGCACCCTCCAGGACTCCCCCAAGGGTATAGAGCTGGTCCAGTGTTCCACGGCCAGGACGAAAACCGCATTGCTCCTCCTGGATCCGAGGTTCGACTATCCGACGGACCCTCCTCTCCAGAACCCCTGAATAGACCTTACCAGGGAGGCTCTGGAGTGTGATCCCCCTGTAGTTGGAACACACCCTGCGGTCCCCCTTTTTAAATAGGGGGACCACCACCCCGGTCTGCCAGTCCAGTGGAACTGCCCCCGATGTCCACGCGATATTGCAGAGCCGCGTCAACCAACACAGCCCCACAACATCCAGGGCCTTAAGGAAATCCGGGCGGATCTCATCCACCCCCGGAGCCTTGCCACCGAGGAGTTTTTTGACCACCTCAGTGACCTCAGCTCCAGAGATTGGAGAGCCCAACCCAAAGTCCCCAGACTCTGCTTCCACACTGGAAGACGGTGGGATTGAGGAGGTCTTCGAAGTACTTGGCCCACCGATTCACAACGTCCCGAGTCGAGGTCAGCACTATTGAAAACAAATCATCTGGGACTTTTCTATCATGCCATACCACATGTCTGATTTTGTGAAAAAGCATAATAAAATGTGCTTTTTAGTTGGGTATGAACCTTCCTCAATAGAAAGAAATGCACTGGGGGCGAATGGAGACCCATCCAAGATGGCGGCAGACCACTACGCCAGCTCCAATAGGCAGCCCCGGTCCACGGGGGGGTCTACATATATGAGGTCTGTGGCCACAGACATGGTCATGAGTTGATCAGACTAGCTCATGTGCTCTGTCAGATGTAAAAGCTATAGCTAAACTCAGAACAGAACGCTTTTTACAACTAGGAGGAAGACGAACGAAAGGAAGAAAACTAATGTTTTGGGATCTGTTTTATTTGATATAAACACACATTCTTGAAAATCCTTGCCATTAGAAACATTATATGTATAGAAAAGTGTAAGAAAAACAGTAACGATGTGTGTGTGGACATGGAAATACCTGGGCAGCCGTGTTGGCGCATGCGCTGTGTGAGCGGTTCTGCTACATTTGGGTCTCAGCGTTGCTTCAACAGTGCGATACCTTCACAAGGGACGAGCAGAATTCCAAATATTTTTGATGTTTGTGCAACTGCATGATTGCTGATCTTGAGCTGGTCACGAGGTGTTAATGGCCTCTCGTGCATACTACATGACGTATGACACAAAACCCTCCCCGACCTCAAAGATTCTCACACTAGAAGGAAATTGACTCAAAATGAGCCACAAATCTCACAGCGTACGCCCAGTTTTACTCAGCAATGATTTGATGAGGAGACAGGAGCATGGGGACAATGCAGCAGGTAGGTGAAGATAATCCAAGAGTCTTTATGTCTTATTGTATAACAGACCAGAACAGGCTAACAGATCAGGACATGACAACAGGAGGACCTGGCAGTGATCTGAGAGCAATAAGCTAGGAGGGCTGGAGACCGTATATGGATCAGGTGGGTGATTAATGAGCAACCAGGAGAGCTGAGGAAAGAGAAGGATGCAAAGACGAGTAAACACACTAAAATAAAAAAGATCTCCAATAAAGAAGTGGAAATAAGGAATAGCAGGAACTAATTACAATTTACAAAAAGGCAACAGAAAACTATTGCAACTGTGGCGGAAACATCCCAGAAAATGGCCAAAACACAACAAATGGCGCTATTATAAAGATTTTTTCACTTTTTTTCTGTAATGATTTGTTATTCGGGTAGAGAGAACCAGCCAGAATCTCCTCGGCTGTATTTTCCTGTCTGGATGATGACTCTGGTCCTTATGATTGATAGCCTGGAAAGCAGCAGCACTGACAACATCAGTGCATTTCTGAAAAGTTCAGAGATCTTCAACTGAAAGCTCTTAAAGCCGCAACAGAAAAAGGTTTTTTTCTTTCTACCCAGCTGCTCACGGCTTCCAGAATTCTCTCTGCTGAGAAAAGACACGCGCCCTTTCTCAGCAGACTTCAGACGCAGGGCTTTAAAACTGTCATCAATTCACAATGTAATAATGGCAATCCTGATTACATTTATAAAAGGTAAAATGGTGGATTTTCAGACCTTAGACTGTGGGTCTTTATACTCTTTCTCATGTTTTTAGGAAGTGAAAGAGTGAAGTCCTGCTGTTCCGAATTTCATCTCATTGATGTTATTTCTTTTCATTTCTTCTCTGATTGTTGAACAACAGGTTCCTGTTCAGTGGCGCCCCCAAGGGGTGGCCAGGGGCGGCGAAGAAAATTGCTGGCCACCCCAGGGACGGCCAGTGTTCCTTAAGTCAATTTAATATTCACACAAACCATGAATTTATCTTATTTAATGAAGACATACTGGTGACACTCACAAAATTAGAATATGGAGTAAAAGTCCAGTTATGTTGGTAATTCAGCTCAGACTGAGAGACCATCTAAAGGCTCAGGAACCCGCAGGTGTTCTGGATTCATCAGCTGATTAGAGTGTCACACTTTGAGTCTAGAATATTTTCACAATATTCTAAATGTCTGAGATGTTGAATGTGTGGCTTTCATCAGCTGTAGCCATAATCATCACAATTACAACAAAAAACGGCTGAAACATCTGAATTTGCATCGAATGAGTCTGTCTCATAAATTAGTTTCACCTTTTAAGTTGAATTACTGAAATAAATCAACTTTAGCACCATATTCTAATTTTTCAAGTTTCACCTGTACATGTAAAACCCTATAAAATTATACATTTAATCATGGGCGTAATTTTAGGGGGGGACAGGGGGGACATGTCCCCCTCACTTTTTCATCAGGCAGTTTGGATCCATTCACAGTTTCTACTTATTTTCACTGAAATGAGGTAGAATGCCGTGTTATTTTAATTTTAATGAAGTTTAGTCACCACACATTCTAAAAATTAGTGTGAAATTTGGATTCTTGGACCCCCCCCCCCCCCATCACCACTCAAGCCATATGTCCCCCCCGCTTTTAAAATGAAAATTACTTCATTGCATTTAATGAATAAATAAATAATCAGAATATTTAAAAATGTTTATGTCACGGCTGCTCACTATTTTCAAAATAAAAGCTTCAATCATCGTCGTTTTTGAGGATGTTTTAGTGAAGAAACAGGCAAATTAAGCTGTTTTAAAATTCTAAAATAAATGTTTAAACATCAAATAACTAAAATTTTTGTGTTTCTCAAATTTGATGTAAGTGTGTTGGACACATGTTGACTACAGTGGCGCCCCCAAGGGGTGGCAAGGGGTGGCCATGGATACCCCTAGAAATTTGCTGGCCACCCCAGGAGAGACCAGTGTTCCTAATAAATCATGTTAATGTTCACTCAAACCATAAATTCATCTTATTTAATCAAGACACAAATGAAAAACCCAATAAAAATATATAAAATAATCAGAATTTTAAAAAATGTATATATGTTTCTGCTGCTCACCATTTTCAAAAAAAGTTTATCACTTCATAGTTTTTTGTGAAGACAGCAACAGGCAAATAAAAAAAAATTCCCAAAAATGTTTTTAAATAAAATTTTCTGAATTTTCTGAAATGTTTGTATTTCTCAATTTTGAGTTAAATCTTTTAGATGCATATTGTTTTTTTTAATTTAAAAGAATAAAGGAGCATGCAATGCATCGCCACGGGCTAAACTCTCCCAGAGTTACCACAAGGACCAAGTTGGTGTGCCACCCCAAAATCTTCTCTGGCCCCGTCTGGCTACCCTTATCAAAATTTTCTGGGGGCGCCCCTGGTTGAATAAAGAAGCATTTATTGCATCACTACAGGCTAAAGTTTCCCAGAGTTATCATCACGAGGATCAGTTTGGTGTACAACCCTAAAATTGTCTGGCCACCCCTATGAAACTTTTCTGGGGGCGGCTCTGTTCCTGTTGGGATAAAATAATAAGAGAATAAAACAGGAAATCTCCAGATGAGGAAAGTTAAGTTCGGCTCAGTCTTTCCTTTTGTCCTTAAATCCTACTCCTGAAGGAACCTACGGTGACCAACGCTGAGTGTAACAGTGTGTGTGAGAGAGCGATCACGTGTTCCAGGTGATAGATGAGCATAATCTCTGCTGTTGAAACAGGAACGCTTGAATCAGACAGAGATTAATAAGGCTGTTGACTGGCTGAAGTGGCTCGTTACAACAGTCGCCAACTTCAGCCTACCCTTGATCTCACTTAGCCGCGCACTCACAGACTCCCACTTCAGAGGTGGGCTGAGTTTGTGCACCTGTGCGACGTGAACAGAGCTGCCATTTTGAATCAACGGCAAGAACAAGTGAATAATCCGCACAGAAGCCCACGCGCCGGATGAGTATCGATCAAAGTTAGTGTTCTCTTTCTCCCCCGTTGTTTTAGCTGTGATTGCTCTGTGAGGCATAAAACAAAGCCGTGTACACTTTATCCATGATTGAGTTTTTATTCTTATTTTTTTTCCAGCTACCCAGGGGGAACGCCTGCAGAAGCCACGTATTATTAAAGCTGTGTGTTAACGACGCCGGTCTAAATAAATAAAACCGCAGTGAGAAACAGTCCTCTAGTAAGTTTCTCTGCTGCTTTTGCCAAATAATGGTTGAACTCAATTAGAGCAGAAGATCACTTCAGATTTTTACATGACTTAAAGTTACACTAAATAGTTTTTTAAACTTTAATCTAGAGCTTTAGCATTGATCTCAGTGGTTGTTGAGTTAAAAATTTAACCAGTTTCATATCTGACACCACTCTGCAGCCCTCTGCTGACCAAAAACCACACTAGATAGTTTTGTGGAGCGGGTAGGTTCTAGGGGGCCCTCTTATACCTGCTTTACAGCTGTTAGCTGCAATGCTAGCAGTTAGCATTTTCACAAGAAGAAGAAAAAGAAGTTTGCTTTTTCTGTTGGCATCATGGCGGAGCCTGGAAGTAAAAGTAACAGAGTAATGTCTTTGGAGGTGAAGTAAAGAGCTAAAACCAGAGTGAACATCGGCGCGGCCTACGCTAGTTTGAGGAAGCTAAAGGAGGCTACAAAATCACAGATTGATGGTGACCTGGCTTTGTTGCTGCTGGACTTGTAAGTAATAATATTTTTTGTCCAATAGTGTGGATCTTTTTACTTCGTGGTTTATTTTAGTATTAATTGGCTCATGTTAGCTTTAGCTCGTTTGTAATGCTAGCTACCATAGACATGAATACGTAGACGCCCCATTGGGTGCTGGAGAGCGTAACAGCGTTGCCGCCATATTGGATGGGTCTCCTCACTGTCCAAAGTCATTGCAGAGTGAGCAACTATGCCCATTTTTGTGCAGCCTACAGTTGCAACAACCGGCGTACTATTGAAAACAGATCATGGGGGGTTATTGACTTTCCTAGCGTACCTGATGGGATTTTATATTTAAAATTTGTTTTTCATTTATTTTGTTTAATTATATTTGTATTTTAATGATCATGCCATACCATGTGTGTGAATTAGTAAAAAAGCTTAATAAAATGTGTTTTTTAGCTGGGTAAGCACCTTCCTCAGTAGAAATGATCGCACTGGGTACGATTGGAGACCCATTTAAAATGGCGGCCGGCCACTACAGTGGCTCCAATAGGCATCACCAGTCCACGAGGCGTCTATGTCTATATATGTCTGTGCTAGCTACACAGGCTGCAGCAGGGTTGTTTACAACAGTTGTAATTCCACTTTTAACCAGTAGGGCGGAGGAGCAGGAAACTCTTTGTGTTACTTTAATGAGTTCATCCTATTTTTACTAAACTTTTCTCTTTTTTTGGCTCTGAAAACATTTTAAACAACTCAACCCGACAGGGAATAGACCAATCAGCCAGCTGAGCTTATCAGCCACGTTTTTCCAGTGGGAATAGTCTTCGTCACTTCATCATCCTTCCTTGTTATCTTCACAACACCTGCCAAATCCATTCACTGATCCACTCCATTCCTGCACGCCATACGCCGTGCACCATTTATCACGACGTTCCTTCATTTATAACTTTTTCATTTATTAGAGAATACTTTTCCCAGGATTAATCCTGTTTAAACCGGGTTTGATCACTGTCATCCTGGACTAATCATGCAAAACTATTGTCAAAGTTAAGCCGTTTGTTGGTAACCACTTACTAATACAATCATGGCGTGATGTACTGATGAATCTTGCATTCATTATGTGCATCCAATCATCTTTCATTACCTTAATTTCATTACCATTCATGAACTCATTCTCGCTCTCATTAACACTAATTTTCCCAGATACCTGTACCATCTTCGCTAATTTCCATCACTCCACTTGTCACGTTAAGTGAACGTGCTGAGCTTAAACGGCTTGGGCACGTATCATGAAAATAGCTGGAGGTGTGACTCAGACGTCTGAATAACGTCTCGGATCTTATCCCTGAACATCGAACGTGCATCTCTCTACACAACGAACCACAGCTTTTAATAATTTATTTACAAAACAACAACAAAAACCAAACAAACCTTGAAGCATTGAACAAGTAATAAATTGAATATGCACTCACCTGAATAAGCAAAGGCTTTGAGTCCTCGCGTCGAAAGCAGGTGTAGCGTTAACATTAATTAAACAGAAAATCTGAACAAACACCCGTAAACTTTTATTCTACTTGAGTCGAAGCTTCACAAAAGACAATTTCATGGCAGTTTTTACTTCTTAATCATCATTTAATTAGTTTGTTTTCAGCTCTTTAAGAGACTCGTGATGCTGGCAGGCGTACGTACAGGAAATGTTTGTGTGTTTTATATACGTTGGAACAAAGATATCGCTCATGGCTGAAGAGCTGCTGGTCTGAAGTGTGTGTGTTAGAGAATAGGTTAAATCAGAGAGGAAGGCAACATCAGCTTTTCATCTAAATAAAACAAGAAAACCGTGACCTTACAGCAGTAAATATAAACCATGAGTCACTACGTTAGAATTCTCACAAAGGAAATAAAGTTCTGATTCAACTCGCTGTAATTTCATCTTTTCCGATGTGGTGTATCATTTAGTTGTTTCTCACTGGCATCACTAATCAACACAAAGGAAAATCTCTGCGAGCGAGAGAAACGGGGTTATTTTGTTTCATTACCAACAATCTGAAACTGCCTTAAAACAGTTTGTTGTCTTCATCTAATTCTGAGTGAGACTGGCTTTGACACAAAGTGTGGCTTCTCAAACTTGCCAGAAAGCTCGTTTTCTTTGTAGTTACCAGAATTCTACTGGGAAATAATCACAAAACAGACTAATGTCTCAATCATGTTGGAAGGATGTTACACTGGAACAGATTTCATATTCAGCCGACTGGGGGGACTCTCAGTTTTTGTCCTTTCAAAAAAAACTAAAGAGGGACGTTATTGTTTACACTGTGAGCCGAGGTTGCAGAGTGTGTGCCTAGCTAACGCTGCAGCGCCGCTGCCGGCAAAAAGCTCCAGGGTTGTTAAAAGAAACAACACCAGTAAACAGGAGTGACCCAGAAGTTATTTCTTGTACCCTAAGAAGCCACGACATCTTTTTGCTTGAGCTAACAATGCTAACGTGCATTTAGAAGCTAACAGTCAGCTCTAAAAATATCTCAAGCTACTTTTCCAATCACCAACAACTGGATATTACAGTGAAATGTGTGTGAAGTGAATAATGAGTCAATCGTGGCGTTTTACTTCCTTTATGAGTTGTTTAGAACTATAACAGCAAGCTAACAGCAAGATGGCAAACAACAACACTTCCTCTAAAGGCGGAGAAATGTTACCGTAACAATTGTAATAAGAGCTCCCTACCATAAAACACCCAAGAGTGCTAACACCAGATATAACAATATATTTATCTACTCATCAACATACTGTGTATGACTCGTCTTTGCTTGTCTGCTAGAATCTTCTGGTGCTGATCCATAACCCCTCCTTTCCACCAGACGTCGCAAAATGGCTGCAAAATGCACTTTGCGGCAATTAGCCGCCGTTATAGTTCCTTTCCATGACGCTTCACATTTTGGATGCGTTCCAGAAGCATAAGGACGCGTTGCTTAACTTTCAAGTCTACTTTTTACGTGAAACTCCACAGTTCAGACTGGGTCAGACAGGAAGTCAAACACAAAAGCAGTGTAGAACATCCGGACACTTACAAAATAAAAGTCACGTGCAGATTTCCATTTGCGTAACTTGTAAAAAAGTACGTCATTTCCTGTGGAACCCCGTAGAGGAGGTAAACAGAAAATAAAATAAACCACAGACCTTTGTGGATGCATGCAGCTGTCTTTCTCCTTGTTTATTATCGTGTGAATTTCTGAAATTAAGCATGGTGTTGCAATTCTCCCATTTGTTGGATCTTTGTGAGTTTGATTTTTGAGGTCTACACCAGGTAAGCAACCATTTCCCATTCTGATTCACACGTACCAAACTCTGAACCAACCAGCATCCTCTTTTGGTAACTCTAGGGCCATGAAATTGGTGCTTTGAGCAGATTCCTGGTGATTAACAGAACAGTGGATCCTTCATCAATGTTTCTGAGCATGCACAGTCGTGGTTGTAGTAGTTAATCATCATGGCAGCAGCATATTGGGGCCCTGGGTGGAGGCATAGGGAAGGGCAGTTGGCAGTGATGTTAGACTCATGCACACCAACATGAAAGCAAGACTGGCCACTCTGGCTGGCAGCGACCCCATCGCGCCATTATGGTTCAGTTAGCGTGGACTAGAGGGGGAAAGTGTCTCAAACGTTTCATGATCTAAACACAAACTTAGCTAATAACCCACAACAAACACAAACAGCATCATGCAATATATTAAGTCATTTCTAATCATAATTTTATTTATTGTGATTATGATGGTAATGAACAAATTTTAGATTTCTGGAAATCAAATAATAATAATGATAAAAAAGCCTAAATGGTCTCAGAAGGAGCCCTGATGCCAACCTGAGGAGCGTCTAGTAAATAGTGATGAGAGGGCAGAAAAGCATCTTGGGTAATTTGCTGGAAAAAGGCTATTTTGAGGGATCACATCAGTGTCATGATTGCCTTCACACTGCAAGACGTTTTCCAAATTTGCCACGATCCAGCCACAATCCAAAAGGTCGTGTAGGTCATGGCGAGCACGGAGGGGGTTCTGATCCGGCGTGAAGAACATTACAGTAACGTTTCTGCTCACTGACTGGTTCTTGGTTCTATTTGTTTCCTCTGATTGGCTGAAATCAGACTGGATGATCGAAGACGCTTCATCCATTCACCTGCTGTTTTTATAGATGATCTCATCCTGATGGCTCCTGTGATTAATGACAGCAGGTAAAAAATAAAAAAATATTTGAACTCTAGTCTCAGCAGTTGTCACGTGAGCTTCTTCATTCACCTTCTCCTCGTGTCTTCCTGTTGAAGCTCTTGAACGGTGTTAAATCGTGTCTTTTGGAGCCGAACATTCCTGCAGCCGGTGCATCACAGCATCAATGCCAAAGGACACCTTGTTTGTATCTCGGAGGCGCCTCAGGCGTTTGGCACCATGGGGTGAGAACGGTTTGGTTGGTACACTGCAACTAATGACGACGATCCCCAACGACAGACCGCACATAGAAAGTCATAAAAGAAAACACACGAGCAGAGATTCCTCACATTAGATGTGTTTTGTTCAAACTCTCTCACCACGGATCCTGTCTTTTAGACAAACCTTCTAATGGGCTGGAGCTGCTCTTTCTTGCAGCGCCGCACACGAGAAATTTACAAATGAATGCCAATCAGGGCACCCTGCTTCCCAGAGTGAAATCTTTTGGGAGCGCGACGACACCGCCTGGCTTTTATTTCTTGCAGATAAAAGCTCCAGTTTGTGCCTCTGCAGTTTCCAGCACAGCCGCTCAGCGTGCAGAACTCCTCCAAACCAGCCGTCTCTGGAAACGGGGCTAACCGGGAATCGTTGCCACCACCTTGTTTGCTTTGTCAGCAAGACGAGATAATGATCGCCTTCATCAACCCGACGATGCTGGAGCAGTTTTCCTTCTATTTCACTCTTTATTTAAAAGCATGTAATGACAATAAAAAGAGATCAACAGTGACTGAGTGTCATTTTAAAAGCCGTTAAAGCCCTCTGAGGGGTTGCAGGAAACTGACAGCTGTGATTCTGCTGCATCAACATTAATCACAGCAGAAGAAGCTCGTTAAGGAGTCGGGAAAGTCCGACGTGTTCCTCAGCCTCTGACATGTTGTCATAGTTATTTTCCTTCCTATGTTCTCTTTATTTAGCAGACACTTTTATCTAAAGCAACTTACAGGGAGGTATCAATGCTGTGAATTTAGCCAAAATGCACGTTTTTTGGGCTGTGGGAGCAAACTGGAGCATCAGGAGAAAATCCACGCATGCATGGACGTCTAAGTCCACTCAGAAAAGCTGCATCCAGGTTTTGAACCCACAACTTTCTTGCAGCAAGACAATAATGCCTCCAGCTGCACCACCATGTAGCTTTCCTCAGCTGCTGCACTAAAGCAGAAGGATTTATCGCCGTTAAATTATGACCCCATAACATCAGAGAATGGGAATCAGAGGCAACGCGACAGTCTTTGTGTCAGAAAGTCAATAAGACTTTTAAATATACTGAAGCAACCAAATAATCAGTAATTTGATTTATTTCATGAATGAGTTTCTACCTGAAAAATCAACTCATATCTTGGAGCACAGAAAGCTAATAGATAACGAGGAGCGGCGGTGTAGCATTTGTTAGATGGAGAAAACGAAACGATATGAAATGTTTTAATCATTATCTGGATGAATAAACCGAGCCGTGTCTCAGCTCCAGCTGTTAGTGTCAGAGTGCTGTCGAAATGCATCACATAATAATATGAAATCTCATATTTTGAATTCTTTAGGTGTTTGTGTAAGTCAGTGTCATGTTACTGAAACACTTAAAACTGGAAAAAGAACATGGCTCTTAATTCCATGGGAGATACACTGCAAAAAAGATTTCTAAGAAAGTAAAAAATTCCTTATTTTTAGACATTTTATCTTATTTTTAGTCTAAAAAGAAAATAAATTCTTCTCTAGAAAAATAGCATTACTTAAAATAAGGAAATTATTATTAAATATGATCCAAATTTTCTTGTTTTGAGTAAAAAAAAAAAAAAGTTGCTGGGCTAGAAATCTCAAAACTAGCTCATAAACCTAAAATTAGATTATTTTGCTAGTTTTAAGATTTCTAGCCCAGCAATTTTTGCTTGGGAGGTTTTTTTTACTCAAAACAAGATTAATTTGGATCATATTTAGGACAATTATAAGATCAAATGTCTAAAAATTAGTCTTTTTACTTTCTTAGAAATCAGTTTTTTGCAGTGTACAAACAGCAGACCACAGATTTAGACTTAAATGGAGTTTAAATTAGAGTCAGCAGCAGATCGGGACCTATTCACACTAAAAACTGAACTTTAATATTTTCTCCTTTTACCTCACGTTTTCCATGTGAGCAATCAGAAGCTTCCAGCTCAGAGAGATGAAACTGTCAGGTGTTTATTTGTCAGATTTCACACCAATACCAGAAACAAGCAGAGGCGATTTTGCAAATGAGAACAGTTTGAACCTTTTCACACAGTACCTTTGTGATGCAACGTTTTCTACCAATTAATATGAAAATAAGACGCTACTGCAGCTGAGCTCTAGCCGTCAGGCTAGCATACACGTTTCAAAATGCAAACATTAGTCTACAAAAGTTGAATTACTCTGATTGGAATGATTTTTTGCCCGTGATATACTTCAGTGTATACAAGGGGTAAAGTGCATGCAAATTTATGATGATGCTGCGAAATTGTAAAGCGTATTCAGAAGCAGTTAACCAAATATTCTGAGAAAAAGATGTAAGGTCAGCAGGTCATTGTCCTAAATTAGCCCAGAGAGCAACACTGAAATTTTGACTTTATTTAACATTTAGCCAAAATTTTTAAAATGCTTCAAAATGCATTTCTGAGGTGAACCCAAACATTCACTTAGAAGTTCTGAATGATCTACTTTGTGGTAAAGACATCTTTTCACTTTTCCTCATACATCAAATGATAAATCCATGACAAATATCAAACAGGATCAGAAAACATTAGGGATGCTCCGATCCGATCACGTGACTTTCAAAGGACTCGGAATCGGTTGAAAAAGATCGGATTTAACCTTATAAAACAAAAATATGACATTTTAAATTCATTCTGATAGCTTAACAAGTTTCTCCATATCAATATTATTTGTTTCTTGGCCAAAAACACCATTACGTCACACAATGTACAGCAGACGGGGATTCAGACACCATACAGCTGTTAGCTAGCAGGCTAAGACAGAGCTAACTTGTCTCCACAGGAGAGCTAAAATATCTGTATGTTGGTGGTATTTTAAACCGGACACCAAAGGCAGTGTAACAGCCACTTGTACTGTGTACATACTGGGCATTCAACATGCTGGAAAAGACAGCTGCATAATAAGCAGCCTTCAAAACGAAATACTTTCTCCTTCGGCTTTTTTCCCTTCAGGCGTCGCTACAGCGAACCGTCGGTCTGGGTTAAGTCCCAGCTCACAGCGGCATCTCTAACAAAAACACGGAGCCAGCCAACAGTGAAAGTTACGTTAATAAACAGAAATTGCTGACAACAAAACGTCGGAGTTGCTCGTTCTGCAGCACCTGAGCTGAACACGCTGGTAGCTTCGTGGTGCTGCGGGGAAATCCTGCTGTGGCACCGTGGCTATGGAACCCAAAGTGTGCCACAAACGTGCAACATTACGTGCGACTCTCACACAAAAAGTACACAATTTTAACAAGCAATCAACGCGTCAACAACACATACTTTACGCGTGAAAATTTTGCGTGATTTCAACCAGCAAACAACAGGAAAACAACGTGTTGTTAGCACACGAGCCTCCCGGTCACGGAAACGCGCATCACTCCACAGCCGCATAACGAGGACGTTAACAATTTGAAATATGAGCATCTCAGCTACTTTTAAATTTATTCATAATATTAACAAGTTTTTTATTAATGTACTTCTTAAACAAGTGATGTTTTTGGCAGATAAACTAAGGAAATGACATAAATACAGAAAGAAAGCCATACCTAAATAATAATAAAAAAATTAAAGGAAAACGACGCGTTTTCCCTTCATTTCTTCTTATTTTAATGCTTTGCTGAAGTATCGGATCGGGACTCGGTATCAGCAGATACTGAAAATCAAATGACTCGGACTCGGATCGGGAGCAGAAATATGTGATTGGAACATCCCTAGAAAATATATTTTACTCCCATTCTTTTTCTTTGCAATAGCGGACCCGTGGTTCAGAAGTAGATGAGCATGACTTGCTTTATGTTCAGATGTTCCTTCTTCTATTAAAGGAGTCATCACCTGAAATCTTCACTTTTCCACTTGAAAAAATGTCTATAATGGCTTCCTAATGATTTTTCACTGGCTGAGAAGCCGATATTTAACATTGCATGTTGCCTTCTTCAACCAGCTCACATGCACCCCACGAGCACGCGCACTCCAAAACCAGAAATTGAGTTCTGGCCTATATACCGACACAAAGGTCGAATATGAACAAATATGAACCAGCAGCAACAAACCAGCACAACAAAGCTCATTTCATAACGTGAAACGCATAAATGATGTCTTACCGTTGACGACTCATGTTATAATCCGTGTTACGGGAAACAAAACTCCGATCGGTTTGTGTATTCCATCTTCACAACAGCGTAAGAGCCGATGCCTGGCTGTTAGCTTGCTTTGTCCCAACTCAACAACAAGCGAGGACGCCATTACGCACGAGGCTCGGGCTCTTAAATACGTGGTTGGATCCCGTAGGTCACTGCCAGGTTGGGTTCAGTTATAACTTTTGTTGTTTTGGAGCGAGACGCTGAAGCTGCTTCCTGCTTCCTTCCACCAATCACCGCGCCCCTCAGTCCCACGCGCGTCTGAGACAGCCAAAATATCACGTGTGATCTTGTGAGAAAATATGCCCTTTACAGAAAAGGATCAGAAAAGCACATTTTTAATTTATTTTTCCAATACAATTTATTTTAATGGCCTAAAAGACTAAAATAGGACGTAGATATCCACGGTATTATAGGTGAGGACTCCTTTAAATTAGATGATAGGTGGGGGTAATGGTCAGGACTTTTAGCCTCCTTTGTTTGTGCACGTTAGTCATTATCTAACACCACACAAGAACATGCACACGCTTGCCCATCTCGCAGCACTCAGAGTGTGTTAAGTGTGATTTTCAGCTATTAACACGTTATATTTTAGTACAATATGTGTAAAATTAACTGAGCTAAAACCGTTTTTGTCTTTTTAAAGCCGAGGATCCGTGGCAGAAGTCTTATGAAGTTAAAGGTTCATTCACTGTAAATCAGCATCCAGTGGTTATCTGGTTAGTGGTTCATATATGTGTATTTTCATTCACCTTTTCCCTGGTAAGTAGCCTATTTATGGGTCCAAGCAGGAAATCAAACATTCATAAAAACGTTTCCATGTTTTTGTCCTCACACATGCAGCTGAACCACATCCCACTGGGACGCTGCAGAATAAATCCCGCTGCTGATAGTTTATCTAGAAACCAGGTTCTAACTTTTTCTGAACCAAAACTATTTCCCAACATAGTTTTTGACGCCCAAACAATGTTAGGCCTGTTTCACAGCGAGAATGAAAAATGAAGATGAATGTTTTGCTGCTGCAATGCGGGTCCTTTCAAGCATTTTTCTAAAGGAACACGCTTTCAGAAAATACACATCACAAATTTAAGATTCACTTTCACAAGGTTATGTTGTTTGATTAAAAAATGCTTTTGGGCACGAGTATTTTGTGTGTTTGTTTACGCGCCGGCTCTGCACAGATGTATTTAGACAAACGATTCTTTTAGAGGTGCTGTTGATTTCTAAAGTTCAAGTGTGTGTGTGTGTGTGTGTGTGTGTGTGTGTGTGTGTGTGTGTGTGTGTGTGTTTAGAAGTGATTGCAGTGTGTTTAAAGCCTCGCAGGGTTCCTGGCCATGCCATCTCCGCTCAGGAAAAGCAGCCCTTCATGAATAATGGTGAATACACACTGTGACAAAAGCTTGAGGTTACCAAATAAACATTATGCCCCCGAGAATATTAAAGATCAACAATCATGCTGACACCTCACAGTGTGTGTGAAAGTGCATTTGTGTAGTTCCCAATATTAAGCGACTTCGCCACAGATAGAGTGTTCGTGTGCCCCGGAGAAGAGGAAGAATAAAACTAGCATGACACCTAAACGCGGGGAGGAGTGTGACTGTGTGTGTGCGTGCTGGTCGGTGCGTCTACCTAAATCACGCTAACCGAAGCACAGCTGTACTCGGGTTAAAGCAACAGGAGATGAAACGAAGGCCACTGGTCTCTTTGAAACAGTGTTATGCATCAACTCTCCAAGGACTATTACGCTCAAACCAACAAACCAGCCAGTCAGTCATCAATAATGCATTAAAGCCATTCATCCATAGTTCTGAGTAGCTCTCAATACGAAGAGCGCAGCATTCTGCTCACAACTTGATCGCTTTTGTGGGGGAAAGAAAAGACCCAGTTTTATATAGAGACTGTAAACCTTGAATTTTAGGAATCCTGCGTTGTTACTGCAGGTTTTGATGAGACTACTTGAAGCTCAGATGAGGTGAGTTTATTTTGATGGACAGCTGATTATCTTTTTAGAGGATGGAAGAGGAGGGGAGTGGTGATCCTGATTAGCTCAGCTGTTGAGACTAAAATACGGTCATGATGAGATTCAGCGGTCAGACTAGTGAGGAACGCGAAGCTGTCGATTTACCGGTTGATCTACGTTCCTGCCCTCAACTATGGTCACGAGCTTTGGTTCGTGACCGAAAGAACGAGATCACAGATACAATCGGCTGAAAACAGTTTTCTCTGCAGGGTGTCTGGGCTCTCCCTTAAGCTTGGTTTATGCTTGACGCATGTACGATGGAACGCGTGTCGGACTTTGCAGCGTTTAGGGTTCCTTCCTACCTTCTGCAGCTTGTCTTCGCTGTTAGCCAATATTCTCCCAGACTGTAGGGGGCAGCATGGGGCTCTGCGGCATGCATCCAACACTACACCAGAGTAGAAGTACAAATCACTGATGTTTTACTTTTCTTTTTACTGCTTCCTCGTCTTTTCCGAGTGTGACAGCAATTTCTCTCCACGAATTATTAACAATATTTTGATCACGGTGATCTTTATGGGCCGAATCATAGAGATGTTTGTATTTACGAACCTCCGCCACTACGAGCTCCTGCCAGTCCGCCATGTTTTTCCGCATGGGACCGTCTGCATAGTTAGAAAAGTTCCTAGGTGCACGGTGCGGTAACTTTGGGCCACGCGGAGGACACGCGGAGGGGCGTGGTTGCTGAAATGACGTAATTTGGCTGTGCGGACATCGCAGACGCGTCAAGCATAAACCAACCTTTAGAGAAAGGGTGAGAAGCTCAGTCATCCAGAAGATGCTCAGAGTAGATCCGCTGCTCCTCCACATGGAGAGGAGCCAGTTGAGGTGGCTCGGGCATCTGGTTAGAACACCTCCCTGGTGAGGTTTTCCGGGCACATTCAACCGGGAGGAAGGAAAGGAAGACCCAGGACACGCTGGAGGGACCATTTGTCTCTCTGCTAACCAGGGAACGCCTTGGAATTCCCCCGGAGGAGCTGGTCCAAGTGGCTGGGGAAAGGGAAGTCTGGGTCTCTCCACTTAGGCTGCTGCCCCCTGATGAGTGAAGGAAGATGGATTGAACTTGTCATGTTATTAATCTGTGAAATATGTAAATAAAATAACAAAATACATCAATGAAATTCTTGCTTTACATTTTTCCTCGGTGGGAAACTCAGCTCTGTGGTGAAAGTTGGGTTTTCTGGGCTTATGAAAACACCTGAGTGGTAACCTGTCTCTGTGTCTTCACTCGTTGCCTGGAGAATTCCTTTATTATCGCTGCTGGTGTGACCTGACAGATCAAAGCTTCGTCTTCAGTAATGAGGGAGCCGCTCCGGTCCGCGGTGTGCAGGAAGGAGCTCTGGTCCTGAGATCATGACTGAAACAACTAGACACAGCAGCTGAAACCATCTTCCTTCACAGGATATCTGAGCTTGGTGGTTTGCTAAGGATTCAATTTATTCATTTAACAGCAGTTCTCAACAAAAATATCTCAAAGTGCTTCATAAAAAGCAGCAACTCAAAAGTCCTGAAAACGGTTAAAATGCTATAATACAACAATAATCTACATGTCCGACAGTGACAAATGAAAACTGTTTCACCTTGTTTACCTGGGACTCTGAAAGCCATCGTTAAATATTTCCTTTTGATTTAAGAAGCCAGTTTGATCCTGCAAAAGCTGCAGGACGGGATGATGCAACGTGGAGAATGTCCTGGAGAAACTTCAGCTGTCCTTCATGATTCCAGTGAGCACGACTCAACCATAACTCAGTGGTGTTAGTTTGGTTATAGGGTTACGAAATGAATGGATGAGTTTGTTTTTGAACATGCATCAGTGATTAATTTATTTTCACAGATTTTTATACAATTTTTTACACAAAAAAATGAGACTTCAACATCTCTACATACCTATTTCATGAAAAAAAAAAACAGATTCTAAGAAATGAAGTCTCAGCATTCACCTTCCCCTTTTACTCTTCTAACATAAATTTGGCTGCTGATTACTACTTCATGGTCCTCTCATTTGTTTACATTAGAAAACTATCTTTGGAGATCATCTTTAGCTTAAATATTAAATGTTTAGTTATTTGAAGAAGTTTTTTAAAAATGCAATAAAAATCAAGGTTTTTTTTTATTAAAGGTGTGGTTCACTCCTTTAATCAATACACCTGCAGTGGTCTCTAGGAATAAATGCCTCGTAAGCTGTACTCTCAGGGGAAAAAAAGCTCCGGTGCACCTGTTTCAGGAACTACAAGTGAGTCACATCAGAGTTGAGCTTCAGATGGCAGAATTTAGTCTTATTTCCTGATATGTGGACATCTGTCCTCTGATTGGCTAACAGCAACACGACTCTACCACTGACTCTGTTTGCTCTGCAACGTTGATGTTTTATCTCCACCAATAACACAAGCCTGGAGGAGTTCTGCTGTGTGGTGGAGCTGCTAATGCTAACGGTTAGCTTCTACTAGCCCAGACGTTCTCTGCTGTTTCCTGGATGCTAAACCAACAACAGCCTTCCCCGTCGTGAGTCCAGATGGGTGAGTCCATGAATGTTCAGTGACAGTGTGACGTAGATCTGTCAGGATTTTCTAATCCTAGAGTTTCACCGTCTATTTTCTATCAGATGCTAATGCAGGAGATAGGTGGAGGAGACTATTTTCATGTTCACTGACTGATTATAATCAGAAATAATCATTAAAATATAATAATAAGATAATAAAAACACCTTTAAAAGTCTTCAGTTTGCACCTTTATCAGCTGCAGGAGGTCTCCTTCTACATCCATAAAAGAGGCTTAAAGGTGTCTGCAGAGTTTATTTTCCATCCTTTAACATCCAGAACTAATGTGACCACTCTAGAAAAACCAGCGTTCGCTCCTCATGTGTTTCTGTCGTGTTTGATTCTTCCCAGGCAACCTCACATTTTCAGGCTAAATCTCTGCTCGTCTGTTTGATGTACCCACACGAGGCAACGCCAGCCTCAGCTAAACCTCCATAAGACTCTGGAATCGATCATCTGACCCAAACAGCCCATCAACATACAAATCCCTTCTAAAACTATCTCCGCTGCAAAGCTTGTTGTCATGATTGACGACCATTTGTGCTCCTCTGACCGAGCTGCTTCTGTCATGGCCCTTTGCACTTTACTACAAAGATAAATCAGGCTGTTTTTGACTCAGTATGCAACCCAACTTCTGGTTCAGGCAGTGGTTATCTTTCATCTCCACTTCTACAGGGATTCTCCAGGAGGTCCACAGAACAAAGACAACCTCTTTCTCAAAGAATCGCGTTATTTATTTCTTTTTCTGCAAAGCCTCTGCGTGCACTTCTCTCCTGATGATCCAAAATCAAGTTTATGGGGTTTTTAAAAAGAAGATTTACTCCAAATGAGGCACAAATGATCATTTCTGGACCCGTTTCGCTTTAACAAATACACCATTCCATTGATAATGAGTGTTATTGAAAACAACACGACATTTTGGTGAAAGATAGCTAACAGTCGTGGATATGAAGACTAGGAGTGATCAGGATTCATGGGGGTTTTGAGTTAATTGGACTTTTGAATAGTCGCTTCAAACAAAACGCATTAAATAAACATGAAGCATTAAATTTGCTTTCCAATTATAACGGCTCCTTCCTAGAATTTCAATAGTAGTGGAAAACTGTGCGTCATCGCCTCCCCATTAAGGATTTCGCTGTAGCAACTGAGCACAGTGTGAAATCTTCTTTCTGGGCATTCATCAGCAGCTGATTTAACATTCAACCAAAGACTGAAGCCCGACATTTAAAGGAAAGGAACTCCTGCTTGTGATGGAATATTTATCCAGAAATCAAAAAGACAAGCGTCCTCTGAGGTCACTGCCGAGCAGCCGGGATTCTGACGAGCTAACCGTTTTATCACACCCAGCTGCCGATAAAAGATCCTGAGATTCGTCTAAACTGACTTTGTGATGCTCCGGCATCAGCGAGCATCTCCTTCACCAAACATTTGGAAGTTTTATCCAAATCCGTGTGAAAGTTGCCTGCACGCCGACTATAACCAATGGATTGGAGTGTGTGTCAGCTCCTTTTATGCTGAGAGTTGGAGTATTTTCATCATGCCCTTTTCAGCAGCACATAGTTGAAGATAGACTGTCGCCAGTGGCTACTCTTAGCAAGGTGCACGAACCCAGATTTGCCCTTTTCAATTCCTATTTCCTCTATAGAGGCAGAATGATGCTGTATGCATTTTCTTGTATGGGGCGCAGTCTTTGAGAGGTGCAAAGTGATATTTCTCTCTTCACTTCCTTTCACTCTCCTTTTGTGTCCTCCAGTTTCCAGCTCATCTCATTTCCTTCCCTTTTACGCTCATGTCACCTACCTTAACTTCATCTTAATGTTTTTTGCCTCTCGTGCAGTAATTGCCTCCGAGGCACGTGTATGCACGAGGTGAATTACAGAAAATTACTTTTGACACGTGCATTGAATCTGTGAGTTTTCATTTAAGAAAAAAAAATCTATTTTTGGAAAAGTTTTCCTTCTTGTTCAGTTTCCAGAGTGATTGCATCGACTAATTCACGTGCTTTAGTTTGGATACTTAGATTGTCGGTCCTTGATTTTTATGCAAATAGCTGTTTCCACTGAAAAGTAGATTTATTGTTAATAGAAGATGTGTCAATTTAAAATAAAACTTTCATCTCTTAATTAGATCCTAATTCTGCTAAGCTCCTTCTCTATGCCTGTTCAGCTCCTCGTTTTTCATTCCACAGGATTTTCTCATAATAATTTTCTCCATCATTTATCTCCCTCGGCTTTCCTCCCTCCCACATCCCCGTTCATCTCAGAGGCATATAAGGAACGACACCGGACGTGTCCTTGCTGCTTTATTAATCCTTTAAGCTTCCGAAGGGAGGCACAAATGCAACTAGTCCCATTCAAATCAATGGCAGCAACTCCCAATTGCCATATCAGTGGTCAGCTTCAATGTGCTCAATGTGCTTCACTTTTACTCACTCAGACCTGAACAGGAGAGAGAGAGAGAGAGAGAGAGAGAGAGAGAGAGAGAGAGAGAGAGAGAGAGAGAGAGAGAGAGAGAGAGAGAGAGAGAGAGAGAGAGACTACACTGCAAAAAAAGTTTAAAAAATCCTCTTTTTATCTTATTTTTAGTCTAAGAATATAGATTCTTCTCTAGAAAAGTAGCATTACACAAAACAGCTGTCCAAAGTTTTCCCCTTTTAGGAATTATGTACGATTTTTCAGAAATCCGTAAAAGTGATTGTCTTATCATGTACTGTGATATAATGTAAGCAATACGTCCTTTTGTTTTATTTTTTTGCTAAATCTGCCCCATCTCGTAGAGCTCCGTGCGATATGAACTGAGCGCTGGTTAGGGAGTAACTTTAGCTGTTAAAATTACTTTTGAGAACCAATCACACAATTTTTCATCCGGAGTTACAACAGCTGACCATTACCCCAGAAAGAGTTTTACACCGTGTCCCGAGGACCTGGGACCAATGCAGAGAAAAGAACAGTGGTTCTAACAATAGAAGGCAACATCCCACGACTCGTGCCTGAACCAACGAGAGTCGGGAGACTGAATATCTACAACAGCATCGGATCCACACAGGCCTCACCAAAACGGTAAACTCGTCAAATTGGTTTTTCATAACATAAATAAATACAACACTAAATTCATATTTTGCTCCATACCATCCTCATTCCTCTCTCTCAGACTCCATCCAACATCATAAACACCCATACTCACATTAATTATATCATCATTTCATTTTAGTTTCATTTCAGCTCATTTTATTGTCTATTCCATTTTATTATCCTTGTTCTATTTTTATTTAATCATTAGTATAACTAGATAAATTGCATTTCTTGCAGAAATGCGTTTGAATGCTTTATTGCTGAATACAATAGCTGAAACTGCTGAATTGAAGCTAAAACTAAGCTTAATTGTCAAAATGTGCTGAATGTATTTCAAGTTTTAGGAGCAAAAATTGCTAAAAAGTTTAAAAAGCCCAAAAAGTAAGTAGAGAATAGAGAAAAAAATCCTAAACAGCAGAAAACTGAAATCTCTAAACATAGTTTAAAAAACTGAGTAGCTAAAATGTTTAAACAGCTCATATTTGAGTATAAGTAGTTAAATTTTCACAATTAGTTGAATTGTGAAATTAGCAGGATATGCTGAATTTTGAAACTGATAGCTGAGTAGCTGAACTGAAATAAGCAGTTTTCTGCTGCGAACATTTAGCGTAATTGTAAAAATGAGCTGAAAAGATTGAAAGATTTAGGAGCAAAAAATCACTAACAAGTGTATTAAAGCCAAATAAGTAAGTGGAGAAAAGAGAAAATAAATCTAAACATCAGAAAACTGAAATCTCAGTACACAGTTTAAAAAACTGGACAGCTGAAATGTTTAAACAGCTGGTATTTGAGTAGGAATAGTTTAATAGTTACATTTTCACAATTAGCTGAACTGTGAATTTAGCAGCTGAAAATGATGAACATGCATTAGAACTGAAGTGAAGTTGAAAATGAGTTCAATTGTCAAAGTTAGCAGAATGAGATA
>SSNS01000299.1:647165-754186 GCA_006937985.1 Aphyosemion australe | reverse complement strand
ACACACACACACTCACACACACACAAACACACACACACACACCCAAACAAACACACACTCACTCACTCACACACACACACACACACTCACTCACACACTCACTCACACACACACTCACACACACTCACGCACACACACACACACACACAAACACACACACACCCAAACAAACACACACTCACACACTCACTCACACACACACACACACTTCAACTTCAGCTGGACTCTTTAAACCTCTCCCATATTGTGCAATCTCCGACTAAATTTACTGACAAATACTTCAATAATGGAACATTAATTGATATAATTCTCACCAACAGTCCAACAAAATACTCATCTGCAGTTTTATGCCAAAGCCTTAGTGACCATTGTATTACTGCTTGTGTCCGCAATGGTACTAACATTAAACAACCTCCCCTAATTATCAAAAAGCGAATGCTAAAAAACTTCAATGAGCAGGCCTTTTTACGTGACTTGGCGAAAGAACAATGGCATAGAATTAGCCTCATACCTACTGTCGAGGATGCTTGGTCACATTTCAAAAACTCTTTTATCTCGATTTTAGACAGACATGCTCCTTTAAAAAAAGTCAGAGTTAAAAATCGTTTCAGTCCCTGGATCAACACTGAACTTTCAGAACTGATTCGTCTAAAACATCAATCTTGGCAAAGAGCAAAGACATCCAAGAATATCAGGGACTGGCAATCCTTCAGATCTATAAGGAACAAATGTACCCAGTCAATCAGAAAAGTAAAATCTGAATATTATAAGAACCAGTTTCTGATGAGTAGTTCTGACCCCAAAAAGTTCTGGCAGACTGTCAAGACTATGGAAAACACCAATAAGTCCTCACACCTGCCAAATGCAATCAAATCTGAGGGCATTGTTGTCTCAGATACAACTAAAATGGTAAATCCCTTCAATAATCACTTTATCAAGTCTGGTCATGCCCTTGCTACAGCTTTACCCACCTCTGGGTTCTCTGACCTCCACTCAGCTATATGCAATGATTCCCTCCCCGCAACCAATTCCTGTTTCTCCATTCAATTGTTTCAGGTAGATGAGGTACTTGACGAGTTACTCAGGTTAGATCCTCATAAATCAGCCGGACTGGATACTCTTGACCCTTTCTTTCTGAAAATTGCAGCACATGTTATTGCTGCACCTATTACCCATCTATTTAATCTGTCCATATAAACTGGTGCATTTCCGCAGGACTGGAAATTTGCATCTGTTACTCCACTTTTTAAAGGGGGAGATCATTCAGACCTAAGCTGTTATAGGCCTATCTCTATCTTGCCTTGCCTCTCTAAAGTCATTGAAAAGTTAGTCAACAAACAGCTAACTCACTATCTGGAATCCAGCAGTATTATTACCCCCATGCAGTCCGGCTTCAGAACTGGCCATGGATGTGTCTCTGCAACACTTAAAGTGCTAAATGACATCATATGTGCCATTGACAATAAGNAGGAGAAATATTTTAAAACCTTTCCAAACTAGTTAACGCTACGACCACAATTTTTGGAGTACGTCCATAAATTATAGCTCAAAACGGAGGAAAATCCGTCAGCTTTCATCCAGCGCAAGTCTCATTTCCCTCGGTTCTACGGTTCTCTCAGGACACGGCCTGAAGTCGAGCAAAGTCTGTTTTTGGCCCTATTCTTTTGAATGGGGGGAGGAGGAGACGTTCCTGAACTTTCCAAAATCGTACCTCAAGTTTAACCTGTGATTGTAGAAAAACCGTAAAAGATATCAAGAAGCTGAAAAAATTTGAAATAGTTGAACTTCTTTTGAGTTTGTTAAAAGTTGAATGAAGTCTCTAGGTTGAAGTTAACCCTGGCAAGTAAGAGGTCAAAAAGATGAACGATTTTGTGCAAAATTGAGTGATTTTAAGCATTTTCCATTCATTTCAATGGGCTGAAAAATGGCAGAAAAAGCTGAATTAATCGGAAACGGTTGAAGATATCAATACCAGGAGATATAGCCGGAAAGAGCTGAACGAGCTGAACGGTTTGATACCAAACTTGCTGAAATAGCTGAAAAACTGTAGGAGGAGATACAGTTCAAAAAACGTACGGAAGCAGAATAATAAGAAGAAGAAGAAGAAGAAGAAGAAGAAGAATAATAAAGAGAAACAGGAAAACAATAGTTTGAATGCATACTGCATTCAAACTAATTCTAGTAATAAATTCATTTTATTAACTATTTTTGGGCTTTTGGTGTTTCATTGGTGAATAAACTTCCCTGGCAATCAAAAGATCCTAATTTCATAAATAATAAAGTCTAATAACTTTATATCCATTACAAAATTGGCATTAGTGAATTTCCCCACTGTGGAATCAATAAAGTCTATTCTATTCTATTCTATTCTACAAAATTGGCGAGCCAGCCAGGAGCAACCAATAGCGTTACACTATTGAATTCAGTTTCAATTCAATTCAGTTTATTTATATAGCGCCAAATCACGACAAGAGTCGTCTCAAGGCACTTCACAAAGTAAACATTCCAATACAGTTCAGTTCATAAGCCAATCAGAATATCCTTCCGATATTAGGGCGACGGTGGCATAGGAGTTAAGTGGTCGCCCCACAATCGGAAGGTCGTGGGTTCGCGCCCCGCTCAGTCTGTCGCTGTCGTTGTGTCCTTGGGCAAGACACTTAACCCGAATTGCCTCTGTTGGTGGTGGTCAGAGGGGCCGATGGCGCAATGATGCAGCCTCGCCTCTGTCAGACTGCCCCAGGGCAGCTGTGGCTACTCAGTAGCTTACCATCATCAGCAGTGTGTGAATGTGTGAGTGCATGCAGCGTCTTTGAGTGTCCTAACAAAGCGCTATATAAGTTCGATGAATTATTATTATTATTAGTTATTATTATAATCAGTAAAAAAGTTTCCTATATAAAGGACCCAGCAGATTGCATCAAGACACTGACTAGTGTCATTGTGTTGGTACAATCCTCATACTAAGCAAGCATTTAGCGACAGTGGGAAGGAAAACTCCCTTTTAACAGGAAGAAACCTTCAGAGGATCCTGGCTCAGTATGAGCAGCCATCCACTACGGCTCACTGGGGGTTGAGAAGACAGAGCAGGCACACGCACACCCCACACCCACTATTGCTTACGTGCTCCAGAGTTAAGGAAGTACCTCGGCTGATGCAGAGTTGAAGTAAGTCTTTAAAATATAAATATATGAAAACACAACATGACATGAGAATAATACTTGTAAAACAATGTGTTTTAGCTCTGTTTGTCCGCTACAGAAGCACATTCATAAACAAGAAACGTGCTGAACGACTCTTGGTGTGATATGCTTGTCAGCCACTAGATGGTGCCATCAGATAAAAGAAATACTCCAGACAGCCGCTTTAAAATATGATACAGATTTTTTTGCTTTGAGTAAATAAAATCTTCCATTCAAAAGTTGCTTGGCTACAAATCTTAAAACTAGCAAAGAATTCTAATTTTAGGTTTATTAGCTAGTTTTAAGGTTTCTAGCCAAGCAACGTTTGCTTGTGAGATTTTATTTACTCAACGCAAGAAAATTGTTTTATTTATTTTTATTTTTATTTAACCTTGATTTATCCAGGTGAACTGTTTGAGAACCACTTCTCATTTACAAACATGACAATTTGGATAACATTTAAGAATATTTATCCTGTTTAAATTAGCTATTTTTCTAGAGAAGAATTTATTCTCTTTTTAGACTGAGCGTACACATGCTAAGCGAGGCTAATTGCTAAGCGCGACGCTAAGATGTGTGTATTAGTCAGTAATGTATTTTTTTCTGTTTCTGTAGTTACGGTGATAAAACTTTTATAAAGATCTTAATTTAAGAAAAGCAAGCCTTGAGTGAAGAATCTTGTGCTTGTTTTAGCTGTTTTGCTAGCTGGCTAGCTACACATAGCTAAGTGCTCTAAGGACCGCAGATCCTCTATACAGGTCAAATTCCTAAATATTCACAAGTTGTGCCAAATAAAACTAAAATATCTCAAAAATTAAACCTCAGATCTGTCAAATTTTTTGGCATTTTGACAGAGAGGAGATGAAACTGAAGGGTTTGATGTATAATATGTGCATGGTATGTAAACGTTGGGTCACTAAAGGAGTAAAAACCTATACCGATATTTTCCGATATTACATTTTTAATGCCAATATCAGTTGATAATATCGGTAGACCGAAATTATCGAATATCCCTAAATTTTAGACTTTTTTTAACTTTCTTAGAAATTAGTTTTTGCAGAGTAGGCACACGGTCTAGTCCTACTTAAGCTCTCCGTGGTCAAGGTTCTTGTAACCAGCCTGCTGCAGAAACAATTCTGCTCAGTCATAACCAACAATAACTCATGGGTTTGTGGTGCAGCCTCTATTATGCATAGACACACACGTGCATGCACACACACACACACACACACACACACACACACACACACACACACACACACACACAAGCAGGCGTATCCCTCAACACACACTTTCACTCACTTGTCTGCACCCAAACCATAAAATCACTGGGACACATGAAGGCAGGGAACAGTGTTTTTTTGCTGTTTTGCCCACTACAAATTTCCATTACAAAGTCTTGCCATGAGTCTGGGAGAGCAAGGGCCTATTGAAAAATGGACAAGCTACAAAACGCTGCTCGTCAGAGCCCATCAGTGCTGCGTTTTCCCCACTGAAAGGCTTGTCAGTGAAGGGTGGAGATGGGCTTTGTGTGAGAGGTAGGACTGAGTTGTGTTGGGCCAGACAATGGGGAGGGGAGCTGATGTTGCTCCAGAGAGTGCATTCAGGGTTCATCATCTGCTGTGTTATAAAGCTTCAAAAAAAGATATTCCTTTAATGTATTCCCAAGCTCTTCGCTCCTCCATTTTCTTCAGACATTTCAGCTTTGTTCAGCATTTCTTCCAATCAATTTTTTTCTCATCTTTTTTTTTTTGCACTTCTTTTCTTGCATAAGTGAGAAGAATGCAGCCCTCTTAGCAATGTTATTTTGAACGTTGAGAGTGCAAACACAGTGACTTCCCAGAACATTTATCTTCTGAGCAGCAGGATTATAGAAAAGCTGCATCACGCATTTACCAGTGGGTTTGATGGGAGCCAGACTGGCTGCAAAAGCAATGAAACATTTTTGATTGTTAAAGGTGTGGTTCACTTATTTAATCAATATGAATGCAGTGGTCTCTGGTAGACATGAACGCCTTGCAAGCCGTAATTGGGGCAAAAAACCCCAGAAACGCTTGAATCAGCACCAAAACGTCTTCTGCTGCAGAGAGTGGCACAACACGGCAGGATTTGGTGTCTTATTTCCTGATATTTGGACACATAGACATGTATATAAACACTAGATGGCTCAACCGCGTTGTTTGCCAATGGAGTGCAACGTGGCGGCCATCTTACGTCAGGCAGATGCCCCCTTTCGTAACATTGGTGTCAATGGTGAATGTACTATTTAAATAACTCTAACTTGCTCAATTTTCAACCAATTTTCAAACGGTGTGATTTGTTATAAACGCCAGAGATGTGGCTGTGAAATATGACGGATTTGGCGTTAATTTAAAAATATGCAAGTATGTCCTATCAAGCCTACGTGTTATAAGGTTTGTAATAAGGCAACTCGCTTGTAAATCCGTTAATATTTCATTGAGTTAAGAGTGTTTTTAAGTTGTTCACTCACCTTCCATCTGCTACCATTGAGAGCGGAGCATCTGCTGTCTGAAGTAAGATGGCCGCCAGTTAGCTACGCCCTCTGCTCCCGCTTTCGCCATCTAGTGTTTATACACATATCAATGTTTGGACATCTCTCCTCTGATTGGCTAACAGCAACACGACTCTACCACTGACTCTGTTTGCTCTGCAACGTTGATGTTTTATCTCCACCAATAACACAAGCCTGGAGGAGTTCTGCTGTGTGGTGGAGGTGCTAATGCTAACGGTTAGCTTCTACTAGCCCAGACGTTCTCTGCTGTTTCCTGGACGCTAAACCAACAACAGCCTTCCCCGTCGTGAGTCAAGATGGGTGAGTCCATGAATGTTAAGTGACAGTGTGACGTAGATCTGTCAGGATTTTCTAATCCTAGAGTTTCACCTAGAGCAGGGGTCCCCAATCCTGGTCCTGGTGGTCCGCTATTTAGCAGGTTTTGTGGTTTCTCTGCTCAAACACACTTGATTCAGTGGTTGAATCACCTGTGCAGCAGCTCATCAAGCTCTGCTGAAGCCTGCTAATCACTTGCTAATTGAAATCCGGTGTGTTGAAGCATAGTTACAACTAAAACCTGCTGGATACCGGCCCTTCAGGACCAGGATTGGGGACCCCTGACCTAGAGTCTATTTTCTATCAGAAGCTAATGCAGGAGATAGGTGGAGGAGACTATTTTCATGTTCAGCCTGCAGGAAACACTCAGAGTGACCCATTCGAATCAGAAATAATCATTAAAAAATGTTTTTTCATTGCTTTAACAAAAATACAAGAAAGAAAAGCTAATATGTGAGTAAATAATAATAATTTTGATAGAAAATGAGGTGACATAATCTGCTCCAAAGGTTCCAGGTAAAATTTTTAGAATCACACCAAATGTCAAAATCAAAGGTGAATAAAAGAAAACACTTTGTTCCTGTTAAAGTGAAAGCTAGCCCTGATGCAGGTTTTTATTGTGTTTATTTTCCTAAAGGTCCCGCTGCACCCCCACCTCCGTCCATCTGAGTGTGACTCCTCTTTGTGGAGGTCAGGCTGGGCTGTTTGGACGCCGGCTCCCCAGAGACTCCAGTCCCTGCAGCAGCTCCACAAACACAAACTTCTCCTTTCAGTCGTTCTGTTGCAGGGGTTCACCTCCACTCAGCTTATTCAGCTTTGAAAACGCTGCTTCAGGAAAGGTGGATAAAAAAATTTACTGGTAAAAGAAAAATGTGAATTTTTGGACAGAATTCACTGACTGAAATGTTTTATTCTCACAGGTAATCAGATGTTTAGGAATGAAAATGAAGCAAATCCTCTAAAAGACGTCTTTTTTCTTAGAGTCAAGTGGAAAAGTTTGAATTTAAATTTTGTTTTTATTTTTCTTCTAATTACCCTTTGAGTGATGGTGCTGCTGTGACAAGTGAATTTCCCCACTGTGGGATCAATAAAGTCTATTCTATTCCATTCTAAAACGTTTATTCACCCGTGACTGGAGGAGTATAAAGATGCGCAGCAAGCGTTTTATTCGTGAACGGAAATGACAGGAAACGTTGGTTTAGAGGTGACAAGCACACGAAGAGGTGGAGGAGGATGAGGGACAAGTTTGTTTGCGTTAAAAAGTCTCTTAAATGCAAAAAAGCACAATATAAACTGCAAATATAAACTGTAAATCTTGGACCGGATACATGACAGGATGCCCCAGAAAAGCGCTACGCCCTCTGTTGTCCTGGCGGGGAACTGCTTTGCAGCACTCTCCAGGTGACGGAGAAGTTCTAGAGCAAAACGGTTCCGTCAATGCGTGCGTGTCTCTGCCTCGGGGAGCTGACGCAGTAGTAGAAATTAGGCTTTATCTAACAGACAGAAACATTTGTAACTCAACGAGACCCAATCCCAACATTAAGCAGCTAAACCTTTGGCTCTGACAATTAGCCGACGTGTCAACCATTCAAATTAACCTTGGTTCCATAGATATAGTCGTAGACTTTTATTGCAGACTCAGGGTCCAAGGAGTACATAAAAGGGCAAAACAAAACAAAAGTGACATTAAAAACAAAGATGCGTTAAAAGACCCTTATCCTACAGAAGACAGTCATACCAGCGCTTCCATAGTTTAGAGGTGTAGCGTTCAGCACTAAAAGTGTTAGTCAGTGTTAGGATGACACTGTTCTCGGAAACATTCAGACGGCATATAAAACAGCTTTCAATGTGCTGACCCCAGCAGATTCACTGGCACTGGTCCATCTGGGCTTTAACAACCTTTTGTGAATCTGGTTGACAAAAGTTTTCTTTCCAAGCACAAGAGAGCCCGTCGGACCCTCATCCTGCAGAATTAAGGCACCAATCAGCTTCAAGCTGGCAGCTGACCAATCACCACTCAGTATTTACTCACAACAATCAGCTCAGCACGTCCCTAAAGGACTAACAACTCTGTGTGAATGCAGACAGAACAACTTGTTCTTATTTAGTCTCCTACCTGCAGCAGAATTATGCCTATTCATAAAAAATAAAAATAAATGTTTGTTATTGCCCAATACTTTCTTACATGATTTATGGCGAGTCGTTTGGGATTTTTTTATGAATTACTGTTTTAATTCCTCTTTAGACTAAAAAGACCCCTATTTTGAATTATCTTTTGTTATTTTCTATAAGTGCCTTTCACATTTCTGCTCAGGTAGAAAAACAAACCTCCTGAGACCCCGTTTATTTATTTTTTATTAATTAATTTATTTATTTTTATTTATTTATTTATTTATTTATTTATTTATTTATAATATTCCAACAAGTCTTTTGGTATTAGTGATGCCACAAAAAGTGTACATGTAACATTTAAAACATATTAATAATGGTTTTGTTAATAAAATATATATAAATATATGTATAAATTGCAAATTGAAGCCAAGTCTTCAAATCAAAAAAGCAGCAGGTCTAAATTTAAATAAATAAAACAAATAAGTGCAGAATGCTAGATTTTAAATGAGCAGATGCAGCTTCTCAGGAGATGAAACGAATGACAAATATAAGAGTTATGCAGCTAAACATGCAGTCTGAGTCTCCTGGTGTTACATTTATTTTATGTGACTTTAGTTTTCTCTATCTTGTGTTTAATTAACACAACAATGTTCTCACAGACAGGCTTCCACAGAGCAAATCATTATTATAAATGATTCAATTTCCTCCATAATTGCTCAAAGTGGATGGAGCAGCACACTATGTGGTGGCTTCGACGCCTACACATTATACAAGACAGCAGTAGCTGTGATGAAAGGGTTAACATGTCTGAAATCCCAACTCTTTCGTTTTCATGCAGCATCCACCTGCTTTTTATTGAAGACGTGTTGCATTCAGGGACAGCGAGGGACAAAGAGGTGCTCCTTCCTGTCCAGTGTTTCTCATCAGGCCGTGCTCTTTGACAGGAAGGGCACCCGCTACATAAATCTGTCACACGTGTGCGTTATTGATTCAGCGTGCGCGCTGCGGTTAGGCGGGTTAACTTTAAGAAGAGACCCTGAGTTTCCACGCCGGCCTAAACGCGAGAGGCTCGTCTAGCTAACGGGACGTCTCAGTTACACGATCATTACAAGGTAAGAAAAGAAGAAAATTAGAGGAAAACACACTTAGCAGCACTCGGTGACTTTGATTACCAACGGATAATAAAACTACACAGAAATCAATTAACATCCTGAACACTGACATTTATTTGGCTCCACGCAGCCACACTCAGAAACGATTAACACTCCCTCAGTTTGACATTTATTTGGCTATTCATGCCCACCGCCTTGCTTCACTCTGTCGCTCCGTCTCGTCCAAGTGAGAAACGAGCAGCAGCGCCCTGATCAATGGGACATTCATACAGCTGTGTTACATTCAAGCAACCCTCCTCCGTGAAGAGGAACGGCAGCCTGCGTGGCGCCGTAAATTTACCCCGGCCCTGACCGTTTCCTATGAGAGGCTCCTAGAGTGAAACAAGTGTGAGAAAATGAGAAAAAGGAAAAGGTATAGGTTGTGTTTATTTTGGTTTTCTCTCGAGGAGTTTCAGCAATTTGGCAAACTGGCGTTTCTGGAGCGCCGCGACTGCGTTTGGGAGCCAGGACACATATGGAGACAATTAAGATGCCCGGACACGAGGGACTGCCAGTTTCCTTTTTTTTAACCGGGAACACTAATTCATGTGTCCAGCGTCAGATTTTATCTGAGGTGCTTTCCCACAGAGGGTGTGATTGTCCTCAGAGTTTATGAGTGGATAAAATAGAAACAGTTTGTTTTTGCTATGTATGGTCGCCGCTCCGTATGGGTTTGGCCTGCAGACAGAAGTATTTCGAGAATCAACAGTTTGTGGTTTGGATGACGGTGACCGGCACTCCAGGGTTTGTGGGAATACGTGGGAGGGATAATGGGAGCAGGAAGCAGGAAGAGGGAATTATAATGGGATGGAATTAGTGAAACAAAGAGGTGATAAGGGTTAAGGGTGAAAAAGAGCAGAAAGGGAAGAGAAATGTTCCAAAAAGAAGAATGATGGATTCCATTTATTGTTCCTTTCAGGGTTAGACGGGCGAGCTAAGCCCAGAAAACACGTCTAAGATCAAAACATGCAAAACAAGAAATACGTTCTCTGCCTCCCTGAACCCTCCTCGGCAGCTTCAAATTACGCCGGCCGCCGCTAGATTCACTTTCACGCCCTGTGAAGCAGCAAAAATCAGTAGAAAAATGCCACCGCATGCTTCCAATTCTGGATTAATTTGAATGATATATTTCTGTCTGAGATATGGCTGAGCTGAAACAGAAGTTGGGGTTTGAAGACAAATAGCTTCAATTTACAGTAGCAAATTAAAAGTCTTATCTGGGGCAGTCAGAGCGGATTTCCATTTCCCCTTACATTAGGGAATTCACGGAGAGGTCCTTCTGGAAATTGGAGAAGTGAAACTTTGAAAAGAGCATGAATATCTAATGGACACTGGGATCAGCGCTAACTTCCTCGTAGCTTCGTCACACAGCCGCGCGGACAGGTTGGAGGACTTCCATTCACACTCCAGAGTGTGTCGAGTCAGCAGGATCGCTTCCTGAGAGCATTTTAAACCACACACACACACACACACACACACACACACACACGGGCATTGACCTCCTGACCCATCTTTGCTTAGAAAAGTAATTGATGCTTCCAGTTAAAGTGTCAGAGCAGGAAACAGAATTTATTTGTCGTTCTCCACATCATTAACGTTTCTCCGTTTCCTGCTCTGCGTCTCTGAGCTAACGTCGGGATTTTCTTTCATTACGGACACGCGGCTGTTCAACGGGACACGACCGCTCACCTCTACAGGGGAATGATGCTGTAAATGGAGAAAAAAAGGGTTTGATGATAAATGATCCAGTTTTAGTCTGAATAGAGAGGAGTTAATGACAGATACTTTAATCTTCTCATCTCTCTCCTAATTATTTATATATATTTTAACTTTATTGATGCCAGCGCTTCGCTTACGCGTGAAGTAATTATAGAAGACACGATGAGAACTGAGCTAAATCTGGATTTATTTATTTATTGTTTTGCTGCTAGCATGATTAATACCCACCCACTGAGATGGCGAGAAGTTGGAAAACATCACTAAGATACAAAAACTTTAATGATTCAACATTGATGCACATGTTGTCTAATTTAAAGGTGTAGAACACTCGTTTAATCAATGCATTTGCAGTGGTCTCTAGTAGAAATGAATGCCTTGTAATTCATACTTCAGCACAGAGAACTCAGATGGAGGAGAAAGTAGCTCCAGACGGCAGGATCTGGAGTCTTGTTTCCTGATATGTGGACATCTCTCCTCTGATTGGCTAACAGCAACACGACTCTACCACTGACTCTGTTTGCTCTGCAACGTTGATGTTTTATCTCCACCAATAACACAAGCCTGGAGGAGTTCTGCTGTGTGGTGGAGTTGCTAATGCTAACGGTTAGCTTCTACTAGCCCAGACGTTCTCTGCTGTTTCCTGGACGCTAAACCAACAACAGCCTTCCCCGTCGTGAGTCAAGATGGGTGAGTCCATGAATGTTCAGTGACAGTGTGACGTAGATCTGTCAGGATTTTCTGATCCTAGAGTTTCACCTAGAGTCTATTTTCTATCAGAAGCTAATGCAGGAGATAGGTGGAGGAGACTATTTTCATGTTCAGCCTGCATGAAAAACTCAGAGTGGCTGATTATGATCAAAATGAAGTAAAAAAATATATATATATATCATCACAGGGGCAGGACCCTGAGCCGTTTCACGTAGAAGGAAACATGGCGTCTAATGTGGAGTCCCCCAGAGACTTGGACTCGTGCCCTATGTATTTTAGACCTGATTTTTATGGTTTTATGTTACAAAGCCACCAATATTTTTCAACAACTGGACATAATTTTATTAATTTTCAACAACATTTCGATGGATATTTCCAGAGATTAATGGTAAAAACGACACATTGTCTCTTTAACGTTGTCATTATGGGATGTTATGTGTGGAATTTTTAGGGGGAAATTATTTTATATAGATTTTGGATTAAGGCTGTAACATAAAATATGAAAAAAGTGATGCACTGTAAACAAAAACTGATTGATACTAAATTTAAAAAATCAACTGAAAACTAATCTTTTACAAGTGCTTCTAATTTAGTCGTTTTATTTCTCTAAAGCACTTTCTGACATATTTCTTTTAAATTTGCTACATAAATCAAGTTTTTCTTACTTTTGTCTTATTTTATATCTTCCTGACAAACATCATGAACATTTAATTTGTCTCTGAACACATTACACATCCACAGTTTGAGGAAAACATCCAAACTTCCATTTATAAACGTGAAGTAGCTAAGGAACCGCTGGTGTCCTTGTCAAACCAGGAAGTTGAGATGGTAAACTATAAAAAGGTTCAATAAAAGAAACCAAATGGCAGCCAAGAAGGGAAGGAATGCAGAAATGACTGAAGGAAAACAAACACAGAGTCTTCTGAAGGCTTTAAAGTGAATAAATGACTGTAAAACGACAACAGTTTCTGGGTAAGTACTGTTAAGCTCCTGCAGTTTTGCATTCTTAAACAGCCTCAGTTGTGATTTGTTCATTTATCCAAAGATTAAAACAACAGAATGCATTTGGCAGCTCTTTCAGGCACGATCTAATATAAACATAAAACCACCACGTGGTCAATCTGCATCCTTAATGTTTGCTTATCGGGTTTGTTTTGTTCAGAGCTAACAGCCAATAACAACAAGGCAAGGAGACCTTTCCAGTGCCATTTTAACGTTTCTATCAGGGTTTTTTTTAGCTTTTCAGCATCACGATTAACAAAAACATACCCAGAAACTCATCGTATACACGAGGGAGACTTGATGAATCATCCACCATCAGAACTTCTACTTATCCTGGAAGCTGTGATGAATAAGAGCTTCAGACCTTCTTCTCTTCATCTCCCACCTCCCAGTGGATTTGAACTTAAATCTTCTAAAACGAGTGTGTGTGTGCGTGTGTGTGTGTGCGTGTGTGTGTGAGAAATATGTCACATTCCTTCTGCAGAGTCGTCCATGAGAATGTTTATGCATGCTCGTGACCCAAACGGGAAGCCGAACCAGTAACAATCACATTCAGTGATGAGAAAGTGTGTGTGTGTGTGTGTGTGTGTGTGTGTGTGTGTGTGTGTGTGTGTGTGTGTGTGTGTGTGTGTGTGTGTGTGTGTNGCAGACAGACTTAATCTGTTTGTTTTTTCTCATCATCAGAGGGATGAGTATGAAGATAATATAGAATAATCATAACTAAGGTATGGCGTAAATGCAGCTTTTGCAGGTTGTTTTTCTCTGCCTTCTGCTTGTTTTCATTACTGTTTTGAGTTGCTGAGCTGGATTTTTCTGGTTACTTCAGCTCTCGTCACACGCCAGACCTGAGTTTTCTGATTGCCACTCACCTGTTGTTTATCATTAGTGCCTTCAGCATATATTCAGCTCACAGCCGGATCGTTGTGTTTCCTCGCTGCATTCATTCGTTTTGCTTCTGCCTCTGAATAAGAATCATTAAGGCTTAGCTTTTTTAAATCCCTTTATCTGTTAGCCTCCTTCTTGTCTCCTGGTTGGGCTTCCTACTTCTGACAATAATGTGAAATATAACTTTGTTTCCTCTTTGATTGTTCGAGTGTTGCACTTCAGGGAAGCCAAGAAAAAAATGAAGTTAAAGCACTCATTACTGGAATGTTTGAGCAGATTTTGCAGAATCAGAAGAGACGATTTCTCTTGTGAACACAGATGAAGACGTAAAATCAGCAAAGTTCAGAAGTGAGCGGCGGAGTTTCCGGAGCACCTCGTTGCTCCCATGCTGAACGGTACAATTCCAATCATTCAAATAGAGGAGATGATTGAATTGCCTTGATTTGTGAAGATCAAAGGGGACAAGAAGCAATTAGGGCACATGAGTAAGGTATGAATAAAGCGACTTTTCAGGTGAGAAAAGAAGTCAGTAGGTGCAGCAGGGCTGACCCGCTAGCTCTGGACCTTCTTTGTACTCCACATGAGCACGTCTGCAATAAAACGTCTTGAGAACAATTCTTCATTTTTTGTTGTTTATTGGGAACACAAAAAGAAACTTTTCTACAACAAAAAGTCAAACTAAAATGTGATGTAGGTCAAAAGACTGTTGCTCTAAGGTCCAGTGGCTTCTGAAACATGTTTCTGATGATTTCTCTACTCTCTGTTCAAACAGCCAATCAGAACAGAGCAAACTGTACATCATCATCAGTCACTGGTCAAACACAATAATAAATCAATCTACCACAATTAAGAAACAAAAAATGGCTTCAACAAAGTCCATGTTCGTTAGACTCAAATTTGAGTGAAATGACACAAAAAAAAACAATATTTCAGTGAAATCAATAAACAAAGTTGAAATGTAAGAATTTCTGAGCAGAAACCTGGGGCCTCATTTATCAAACGTTCGTAGAAACGTTCCTATATTCCCTCCTACGGATGAAATTTAGAATGTGTGTACGAACAGTCAACGTCCTGATTTATGAAACATGCGGTGGCCTCTCGTACGCACGTTCCTCCGCAATCGTCTGATGATAAATCCCACCTGTGCGCTTGCAGGAGCTCGTGCCCGTTTAACGTCATTTACATACAGAAGCGCCCTCAATTAACCATATTTGGTCACACTACGTCCTCAGATCGGGAGGGGATTCCCTGGGTTCTTCCCGGACAAAAAAGAAAAACTTTATTGACAGCGAGATCGAAACACTGGACACTTGACAACGCGTGTATGATCAGGGAGCAGAGGAGGTTCTGGAGGGTTCTTTTATTTGTAAAATAGAATCTGGACTGGAATCGGATCGGTGCGCTGTGCTCACGGAAGAGCCGTTCCCTCTGGAGTGCACTCTGCTCTGCTAGATCCTCCAATAATAATAATAAGAAGAAGAAGCGATCTTTTATGTAGCGAATCTCAAGAAAAACCACGGGGGTCAAAATAATTAAATTAAAACATAATAGATAAATAAATTCAAAATGATTTAAAACATCATAAAAATGGGAAGAGTAAACATTGTGATTACAAAATAACACGAAATCAGCCGTTCTACAATGTCAGATTCCCGTGGGTCACGGGTGTTTTAGCTCCAATAATAATAATCCACCAAAATAATTATTTATTGGGTAAAATAATTAGTGGATGAGGAACACGCGTGGATCACTGAGACCGTCAGAATTGCGGTTCCCTTGTTCTGCCACTAGATGCTGTTCCTACGCACGGTCAGAGCTGTTCTTATATTTAGGAACGTTTTCACGCACAAGTACAAATTGGTAAATACCACACAATGCGTAAAATCGTTCCCACGCACGAAATACGCACAGATCTGTNGAAAACACGTCTAAGATCAAAACATGCAAAACAAGAAATACGTTCTCTGCCTCCCTGAACCCTCCTCGGCAGCTTCAAATTACGCCGGCCGCCGCTAGATTCACTTTCACGCCCTGTGAAGCAGCAAAAATCAGTAGAAAAATGCCACCGCATGCTTCCAATTCTGGATTAATTTGAATGATATATTTCTGTCTGAGATATGGCTGAGCTGAAACAGAAGTTGGGGTTTGAAGACAAATAGCTTCAATTTACAGTAGCAAATTAAAAGTCTTATCTGGGGCAGTCAGAGCGGATTTCCATTTCCCCTTACATTAGGGAATTCACGGAGAGGTCCTTCTGGAAATTGGAGAAGTGAAACTTTGAAAAGAGCATGAATATCTAATGGACACTGGGATCAGCGCTAACTTCCTCGTAGCTTCGTCACACAGCCGCGCGGACAGGTTGGAGGACTTCCATTCACACTCCAGAGTGTGTCGAGTCAGCAGGATCGCTTCCTGAGAGCATTTTAAACCACACACACACACACACACACACACACACACACACGGGCATTGACCTCCTGACCCATCTTTGCTTAGAAAAGTAATTGATGCTTCCAGTTAAAGTGTCAGAGCAGGAAACAGAATTTATTTGTCGTTCTCCACATCATTAACGTTTCTCCGTTTCCTGCTCTGCGTCTCTGAGCTAACGTCGGGATTTTCTTTCATTACGGACACGCGGCTGTTCAACGGGACACGACCGCTCACCTCTACAGGGGAATGATGCTGTAAATGGAGAAAAAAAGGGTTTGATGATAAATGATCCAGTTTTAGTCTGAATAGAGAGGAGTTAATGACAGATACTTTAATCTTCTCATCTCTCTCCTAATTATTTATATATATTTTAACTTTATTGATGCCAGCGCTTCGCTTACGCGTGAAGTAATTATAGAAGACACGATGAGAACTGAGCTAAATCTGGATTTATTTATTTATTGTTTTGCTGCTAGCATGATTAATACCCACCCACTGAGATGGCGAGAAGTTGGAAAACATCACTAAGATACAAAAACTTTAATGATTCAACATTGATGCACATGTTGTCTAATTTAAAGGTGTAGAACACTCGTTTAATCAATGCATTTGCAGTGGTCTCTAGTAGAAATGAATGCCTTGTAATTCATACTTCAGCACAGAGAACTCAGATGGAGGAGAAAGTAGCTCCAGACGGCAGGATCTGGAGTCTTGTTTCCTGATATGTGGACATCTCTCCTCTGATTGGCTAACAGCAACACGACTCTACCACTGACTCTGTTTGCTCTGCAACGTTGATGTTTTATCTCCACCAATAACACAAGCCTGGAGGAGTTCTGCTGTGTGGTGGAGTTGCTAATGCTAACGGTTAGCTTCTACTAGCCCAGACGTTCTCTGCTGTTTCCTGGACGCTAAACCAACAACAGCCTTCCCCGTCGTGAGTCAAGATGGGTGAGTCCATGAATGTTCAGTGACAGTGTGACGTAGATCTGTCAGGATTTTCTGATCCTAGAGTTTCACCTAGAGTCTATTTTCTATCAGAAGCTAATGCAGGAGATAGGTGGAGGAGACTATTTTCATGTTCAGCCTGCATGAAAAACTCAGAGTGGCTGATTATGATCAAAATGAAGTAAAAAAATATATATATATATCATCACAGGGGCAGGACCCTGAGCCGTTTCACGTAGAAGGAAACATGGCGTCTAATGTGGAGTCCCCCAGAGACTTGGACTCGTGCCCTATGTATTTTAGACCTGATTTTTATGGTTTTATGTTACAAAGCCACCAATATTTTTCAACAACTGGACATAATTTTATTAATTTTCAACAACATTTCGATGGATATTTCCAGAGATTAATGGTAAAAACGACACATTGTCTCTTTAACGTTGTCATTATGGGATGTTATGTGTGGAATTTTTAGGGGGAAATTATTTTATATAGATTTTGGATTAAGGCTGTAACATAAAATATGAAAAAAGTGATGCACTGTAAACAAAAACTGATTGATACTAAATTTAAAAAATCAACTGAAAACTAATCTTTTACAAGTGCTTCTAATTTAGTCGTTTTATTTCTCTAAAGCACTTTCTGACATATTTCTTTTAAATTTGCTACATAAATCAAGTTTTTCTTACTTTTGTCTTATTTTATATCTTCCTGACAAACATCATGAACATTTAATTTGTCTCTGAACACATTACACATCCACAGTTTGAGGAAAACATCCAAACTTCCATTTATAAACGTGAAGTAGCTAAGGAACCGCTGGTGTCCTTGTCAAACCAGGAAGTTGAGATGGTAAACTATAAAAAGGTTCAATAAAAGAAACCAAATGGCAGCCAAGAAGGGAAGGAATGCAGAAATGACTGAAGGAAAACAAACACAGAGTCTTCTGAAGGCTTTAAAGTGAATAAATGACTGTAAAACGACAACAGTTTCTGGGTAAGTACTGTTAAGCTCCTGCAGTTTTGCATTCTTAAACAGCCTCAGTTGTGATTTGTTCATTTATCCAAAGATTAAAACAACAGAATGCATTTGGCAGCTCTTTCAGGCACGATCTAATATAAACATAAAACCACCACGTGGTCAATCTGCATCCTTAATGTTTGCTTATCGGGTTTGTTTTGTTCAGAGCTAACAGCCAATAACAACAAGGCAAGGAGACCTTTCCAGTGCCATTTTAACGTTTCTATCAGGGTTTTTTTTAGCTTTTCAGCATCACGATTAACAAAAACATACCCAGAAACTCATCGTATACACGAGGGAGACTTGATGAATCATCCACCATCAGAACTTCTACTTATCCTGGAAGCTGTGATGAATAAGAGCTTCAGACCTTCTTCTCTTCATCTCCCACCTCCCAGTGGATTTGAACTTAAATCTTCTAAAACGAGTGTGTGTGTGCGTGTGTGTGTGTGCGTGTGTGTGTGAGAAATATGTCACATTCCTTCTGCAGAGTCGTCCATGAGAATGTTTATGCATGCTCGTGACCCAAACGGGAAGCCGAACCAGTAACAATCACATTCAGTGATGAGAAAGTGTGTGTGTGTGTGTGTGTGTGTGTGTGTGTGTGTGTGTGTGTGTGTGTGTGTGTGTGTGTGTGTGTGTGTGTGTGTGTGTGTGTGTGTGTGTGTGTGTGTGTGTGAAGGGTGAAAGGGGTGCAACAACAACAAAAAAAAGGCACAATGCCACATTTTTTTCCACCTTATCCAATAAGTGGCTGATTATGGCTGGAGCCGGTGGCTGGAGAGTGTGTCTCTGCTGCCCGTGGTTGGTAATGTAATCGAGTGCAGCTGTTGGGCTTTTCCGCATAGAGCGTTTGTGTTTGGGTAAGGTCCAGGGTTACAGCATGCATAACCAAGACATGCTTACACAGGGAGAAAGAGGAAGAACAGAGCCGTGTTTCATGTGCGTGCACGCCTGTGGAAGTTAAGAACAACACACTCAAAGTCACATTCTCAGCAATAACACGCATATGGCTATCCGCCGAGACTCCCGGGCTGGCGGGGGGGTTATACATGAATGAAGACACGCTTGCCAGTCAGAACAACGGCGAACAACTGGGAAGCAGCTGCGCCGCCTGGCAGCGCGGCGCCTCTGAAAGGTGCACGGAGAGCTAGAACAATAACAAAAATCAGCTAACAATTTTCTCCACAATTTCAAGCTGATTATATAAACATGCAGGGTGAAAAAACGCGAACCGGCGTTCTCCGCTGTCAGGAAGCTCACATGCTTTGTTTTAAGGTCAAGCTTAATGTAATGCATAGCTAATTTGGAATTGCACACACCCTTATCGACTTTTGCTGCAGCACTGACCTACAAAATAAAAGCGGATTCACTCCCTTGTATTAGGTCAGCAATTTGTGAAGCCACAGACACATTTCCAATATCCTCGGCTCCAATCAGCCAACTTGATTGTCCCAGTTATTTCATTTGACTCAGTGAGATAGAAAGCAGAGCTGGCACAAAAGAAAAGAGAAGGATTGAGAAGCAGAACTCCTTCATTACAGGCTAATCTCGGCTCCCGTTAGCTTTCCAACGAGAGCTTATTCTAATGTGGCCCAGACGAGCAGGAGGAAAAGGTCAGAGGTCACACATGTGCCATATTAGATATGTGTGCTGGGGTGTGAACGGGAGCCTCTTCCAACTTATTCAGACGTGATAACGCTGATTCAGGTGGAGGGCGATGACAGCTGAACAGAGCTGAGAAACATGATACAGATGGGAGATAAAGCACCAGACACAGAGATGGAGGTGAGGATAGCAATTAAGCTGACTCAGGAGAATAGAGGCAAGGGAATGAAAGGAGGACGGGTCTAAAAGGAGCAGCAGAAAGGTCGTCAGGTCTGTAGTTAAGACGCTCACAAAGAGGCTGGGAACGGGGTGAATGAAGCGAGGTGGAGGGAGCAAGATTGGGGATGAAGGTGAAGAGAAAAGAATGAAGGAAGGAAGTGGCGGGGTTTGAGGGAAGGAGGGTGGAGGCTGAGAATGATTAGAGGAGAAAATGAGCGGGGTGGCGGAAGAAGACATAAAAAGATCTTCTCATTCCCATGAACTCAAAATCCCAGGAGACATCACTGTGGGGGTTGAACCGTAGGTTATGCTACTTCCTGTGTGACTTTAAATAGGCACAAACGGAAAATCTGACATGCCTGAACAGTAAACAATCAGATACCAGGAGACAGAAAGCCTCGGCTGATGCTGGTCAGCAGCATCTCCACCGACTTTAAAAGCATCACAGCAAGTCGTGTTTAGCTGCCTGGCTTCGCGTGGGGAAATAGAGATTCTCTCTTTTATCACACGGCTAATGGAGCTAATTTGTTCCACTGAGGGAAGCGTTCCTTCTCCACAAACAGAGCGCTGCAGGAGCGGTTCGATTAATGCAATGAACCACTCAGTGAAAAGAATACTAGAGAGGTTGGCGAACTTGTGGCGGGGAGCTGTTTGTGTAGTCTTGGTGCTAATTAGTGCTACTTTCTCTGGGAGGACGCTCCTTTAAATATTTCAGATTAATCGGCTACACGACGCAGCTCGTAAATCTACAGTCTTTACAGCTGAATATATTCATGCCACATGAAACACGGAGCCTAATTTTTTTGTGAAAAGGCATTTGGGCAGCTGAAAGCTTTGAGCCTGCTGAATTAACAATTGGTAATCTAAAATACTTTCATAACGCTCCGCTTAATTCTACTTCCTCCTCGCCGAATCACAGTTTGGTCTTGAGGGCGAGAAATGATTCAATAATACCAGAAAAATGAGCCGAGCTTTTCCTCCCCACTCCTGGCTAGGAAGTGATTGTCTTCCACAGTTATTTTTCTTTCCTTTTCTTCTCTCTAGTTATGCTTTCAGAAAATGGCCGGTTTCTAAAAACAGCAGCCATGCATCTTTTTGGTGGATGAAAAAGGAAAGAATGAAAAAAAATGCTGTGTTTATTTCCCCCCAGGCCGTAATGTGCAGAAGTGGAGCTGATGAAAGTTTTGTGCATTTCTGTGTATGAGTGTGTGTGTGTGTGAATGGTTAAGAGGGCCGCTATGGGAGCGTGTAGGTTGTAGTAAAAGGGTCATGGGACTTCCTGAATGGGATGCCTCACATAGGAACACACAGATTGATTCCCAGTGGGACACATCTCCATATTTTCCCAGTAACACAGAGTTCTTCTCAACAGCTGGATATTGAAACCATCTGGAGGATGGTACTTAAAGCTGCAACTGCAAATCTGCAATAAGCTTTTAAACACAAACACCCTACCTGTCGGCTATCATCCTGGAACACACATGACCAGAGGAGACGAGTGAGCGCTAAACACCAGTCGGCATTTCTAGGTCCAAACGTCTTTTGTTGTGCATGACTTCAAATGGTGTCTTTCTTTTTGGGACTGTTTGTCCTAAAGTGGTAGCAGCTAGCTTGTTTTGCAGATTTGCTATTGTAGCTTTAAAGCTAGGCTTCAAAGCGTGAGGTTTTAAAGGAAGCGGAGGAGATTTAAAAACATTTATAGCTTCCACCCCTGCTCCAACACCTCATATCGTGCACACGCAAATAGCCTTGTAGCGCTAACAAAGGGCTGGTGTGGCCACATTTTTTATATGTTCCTGCACACCTGATTCTAACTGCTGGATATTGTCCTCAGACTTCATCTGGTTCTGCAGGAGCTTCTAATCACTAATTTTAATCAAATCTGCAGCATTTAAGCAGGAAAACAGTTGAAACCAGCAGGAATCTGGCACTTGTGATGCTAGCTCATCCCTGCTAACGCTAAAACAACAGTCCGGATGTAGTGTATGGTTATCTCTCTGCTAATCAATTCCTTTTTCGTTCCAGTTAGCTTGAAGTTTACAGGCTGACATTAATTCAATGCAGATTGAGTTAGCATTCATGCTAGGTTGGTGAGCTAAGCTGACTGAGGCGTCTGCATCACCCCGTAGTGCATGCTGGGGATTTGGGCTCTCATTGATTGACAGCTCCCTCTTGTGGTTACGCAACTCTATTGGTCAATGCTCCAGGCCAGGGGTTCCCAACCCTGGTCCTCAACTAGCCTATAAAAGAATACCTACTTTATATCAAAGAAAAGGGTCAGATTGTCAAGTTGAAGCATTTTATTAAGTTACTTCAATTTGTTTCAAAGTACGTACGCCAGCTCCAAGATTATTTGAAAAAAATGTATAATAATTTACATGATAAAAAATACAAATTGCGTTAAGTTGTAATGCTTTCTTGGAATAAGTCATAGTTTGACCACGGGAGGCTTAATAAACGACTTGGTTGGTCTTTCAGCGCCACACAAAACAAGCAGCCGTTTTACCTCTGGAGTTGGGTTTTGAAACCCATTCACCCAAATCAGAACTCAATTCTCTCAACACAGAGCATCCCATCTAGTCAGGACTTAGAAAGTAAATCAAGGCAACAGCTCACGCCCCAAACTCAATGAATCTCAAACAATAATAGTAAACCATGCAATAAAACTCGATACACTCCATTGATGGTTACTGGTTCATACACCTCTGAATAATTTTGTCTCATTTAACCCAGAATACATCAAAATAAAATCCTCCTCCTGCTACTTTGGCGAATAAAACGCTTCAGTGCTTCTCAATGTCCTGAAAGCGCCACCCCATACGGCAACCAGACACAGCGCCTTAGGGGCCTCCAGAAGACAAAAGATGCCTGAATTCATTTGCATGCCATTGCTTTAGATCCACACACTTGTTCTGAGGGCATCTTTTCTTCCCACAGAGGCCATCAGAGCGGTCCCACAGCCGCTGCGTCCCGGTTTTATCACCTTCACTGCAGTCAAAGTTTACAAAGTGAAAGATTAGACATCAAGTGTCTCATCTGTTGATAAGGGCCTCACCTCAAACTTTTAAACCCTCGCTATCATCACGCTGACTGTTTCCACGGCCTTAAGTGAATGAGTAGATCAGCAGTTAATCCTGTGAGCTTGTGCTGCTAAGTAGCTCGTCTCTGTCTGGGTGCTAAAGAGGCCTTGAATGTTGATGTTGTCAGATGCGGACAAGAGGAGGAGAAGATAAGCTATTGTTTTCTCAGGGAAAGCACACGGGGCGTGACGCTACACGCAATACTGATGCAATCCTAAGAAACAGTGGCCGACTTTGGTCTTCATTTAAATCGGAATTTCACTATCAAGATCTACAAATATGCACACGCTGGATTTTGCATGCACTTATCACATTGGAAATACTTTGAGTCACATAAAATCTACGCATGCAGCAACTCCATACTTTGAATGTCAGCTGCTTGTCTGGGATCAGCGTGGTAACTAAGAACACTTTGCTTCAGATGCGCCATAATCTCACAACATAATCTCCGTCCTCTGCAGTCGTTTCGATTTGCTTCAGAATATAACCCGCACCGTATCGTGTTTGATATCGCCCAGCTCCAACCACTTTTGCTTTTATCAGCGCTTCTTCTTTGCTCGTTTTTACCCTTTCACTTCAATCGTTATTTTGGAGCATGAAATACGGTGCTCTTTTTGCATGGCTTTGGTGATAACCATTCCTCAAGGCAATGTTCCTACATCCACTGTTCGTTTCGTATCCTCCATCATAAACAGATTAAACGGCAAAACTGCGTTCCAGATCAGACGGGGAATTCTGTGGAGCGATAGTCTGGGCTCTCAGATGTAAGGGGACTTCTGTTCAACGTTTAATGGAAACACTATATTGTGACCTGAGAAGCAGCGAGCTCAGTGATCTCATACGTGGGAGCCGACCAGCCAGAAAAACCACTTTGTCCTGATTGACAAGGAAAAGAGAAACATTTTCATCTTTTTTGGTCCCAGTGTAGTTTAATTGAAAGAACCATCTTGTTCAGCATTTTTTTATTTAATTATGATGTTCGATCCTAATGCTATTAGTGTGGTGGTTTTGAATCCAGCATCTTAAGGAAGGATTGGAATAGCACCCTATCAAGTTCCCATCTTTTCCTGAGCTTTTCAGTTGTCAAGTTTGGATGCAAAGTGTTCTTATTCCTTTCATCCATCAAAAAAATAAAACCAGCAATAGAAAAATCTTCAGAAAAATAAAGAACCATTCAAAAATATGCACTGAGAAAAATAAAGATGACAGAAAATGATGAATTCTGTATTTTAAGAATTATATCAAATAGAAAAAAAAGCCTAAACGCTCTGAGACTGCTAACCAGACTCTTAGATCGGGTTATAAATAAATAACAAGATGCCCCAAAAGGGTTTCGGCACCAAATGCACAGCCTTTAGATGAGCTGAGAGGTATCTCTTTCAGGCAGTTCTGAAATGTTTTTTAATGCAAGACCATTCGTGGCTTTGCAGAAACGTAAGCGAAGCCTGTGCTGGAGTCTACTGGAGGCAGATGCATCATTGTGAGAAAAGATGAGATGTGCTTTCTTCTTGTGCTATCAGTCAAAACTCTCTCTGCACTTTCCCTGCTGCCTTCTAAAGACGACCACAGGAAAGAAAAAACACGAGGTATGCGTCTTAAAATTAAACGCTCAAGTTTCTCCTTGAAAACTTGATTTTAAATGGATGCGGTTTCATCTGTTGGAACAGACAGTGAAAAATCATTACAGTACTTAGTCGGAAGGATGGAACTTTCTCCAGTCATTATTGTCGGTGCTTTTCTCCTTGAAGAGCTGGAACAGATGTTCGCGGTTTCACCGATTCCCCCGCTGCGCACACATCCTACTGCGAGAGCTGAAAACGCGTCTAAAGTTTACCTTTAATGGGTTTGTTTGTTCACTGTTTAGCTGCTGCCGCCGCATATGTTGCAACCTCTGACTGATGGAATCAGCATCACTTATGTCGCAGATGACTCCAAGGCGGGGGCAAACGTTTAATCACACAAAAATAATTCATCTGTGATAGAAGAGTTAAGAAACTGTTCTGGTTAGGCTTTCATGTAGAGCTGGATTAGTTTATCAACACATCTTAGCATGAAATAAGATACAGAAGCCGAAAAGAAAGTGTATAAAGAGAGAAAGCAGAAGGAAAGAAGCTACTCGGCTCTACTAATGAAACAAAATCTCCCTGCCAGCACCTCCAGAGCTCACTAATTAACACTCTACATCTCGCTTGTTTAATCACTATGAAAATCTAAATCTGGGGTCATCATGAGGTGGCAGGCATGTAACAGACTCTGGGATATCATTGCACCCAGCCAAAACGTTGTCATCACCCCCATGATTAGAACAAAAGATGTATAACACGTTAATTAGTGATCTTAATAGTGAGGTAAAGTAATGGCGTGACATCCAGGCTAGCCTCAAACCAACTAGTTGCTGTTATTCCCTGAAATCACCAAGCATTTCCATAATCTCCCCTTCTAAAAGGAAATGTTTGTATTTTATCTGAGCTTATTTCAACAAAAGGCTAATCACGGTGTTGGGATAAGCTCCGGTCTACAGCTCGTTTCCCGTCCGGGCTCGCTGAAATCAGTTTGACATTTTAATCAAATGATGGAAGTGCATAAAAAGATAAACCAGGAATCAGCGTCTTTTGTTTTAAATGCCGCTCAACGTCCCTCTCCTAGCAGCTGATGATTATTGATCTGTATTTGTGTTTCTGCCATTGCCCTGGAGTCGAAGTGTCCATCAAACCTGCAAAACTGTTGCACCGTTTCTGCTCCAGTGAAGCACAAGTAGTTGGATCGGTTTGTTTAACCTGCACTGCTGGTGTGTCTGCTCTTATTTTATGTATCTGTGAGGTTTGTTCCTACCCTTAGACATGATTCAGCGTGAATTAGGAGCGAGTTAACTAAAACTGACGAAATAGGTTTCTAGGTAAAGTCACTAACGTGCAGCACGGCTTTATTCCTCCACTATCAGCTCCTTCTCAGCATCCGACACACAAAGCAAACCGCAGGTTGGACCAATGAGCTTCTAATTGGTCGGCACAAACTGGAGCTGGACGCAACGGGGACAGAAGAAAGTAAAATAAATGTTTCTCAGGGTGAGCTGCAGGTCTTAATGGATAAAGAACAAAAGCATTTTTAAAACGTGAATGTTTCAACTCCAGTGGAGTCTCATAAAGGGAAAGAATCAGGTCAAAAATATATAAATCTGTAGTCATTGTCACTGTTTCCAGGTACAACGAGATTGAAGGTCAAGTTGACTCACAAGCATAAAAACCAACGATATAAAAGAGATAAAAGCAGAATAAAAGGTCTGCAGATATATACAGATTGCACATATTAAATAGAAATATTGCACTAAGTTCTGTGCAGTTGACCTGTGGTCAATGTGCCCATCTGGGTTGATTGTTCAGAGCCATGATTGCTCTTGGGTAGAAGCTGTTCCTAAGACGGTTCGTCCCCGATGGCAAAGGCTGGAAGAGGCATTGCCCGGGGTGTGATGGACCCTCAGAGATGTCTGTTCCTCTCCTGCAGCAACGAGAGACGTAGATGTCTTCCAGAGTGGGGAGGGTGCTGCCCTGATGACCCTGAGGAGTGCTTTCTTTTCCAAGCTGCCATACCACACGTACAGTCCGTATGTCAGGGCGCTCTCTATGGAACAACAGGCAAGCAGCAGATTTGTGGGAAGGTTGTTCTTTTTTAGGATTCTCAGAACATACAATCTCTGCTGCACCTTCTTCACCAGCTCCAAGTCAGGTCATCCTCCAAATCAATGCCCAGAAACCTGAACACCGGGACCCTCTTCACGCTGGCCCCCCCAGATAATCCGGGTGCAGGCACCACTCTCGCTATATAAACTTTATATTGTTGGAGAATTTGGGCATCGACTACGTCATATAAATCACTACTTAGTTCACTAGTTGGGCTCTGATTTCACAAAGTAAGAGCTTCTGATTTGACTTCTGTTTTCCTAGTAAATCAATGTGTTTAAATGCGCGTCTACATCGATCTATGGCATTAATCAAGTTAAAGTGGGAGCCTTTATCCTAGATCACATGCAAGTTAGAAAACACTCGAATGGAGTGTGTTCCACTCCGCTACAGTAGGTGGTGACATGCGACCTTTCATGTCAGCGTTGTTACAGTTAGCTTATAGCAACACAAACAGTAAACAAACGCTGGCGGGAGTGACGGAAACAGGATATGCACAAAAGCCGAAGGAATGGACAACAATAACACTGCAGCACAGCTGATTTGGCACGTACTGAACTGTTTGATGGTGTTACTTTTGTTATATTTTGGTGATGATATTGTCAGAAGGCCGCTTCCACGGTCTCGTTGCTTCCGGAAGGGGAGCTGGTACTAGCTCGGCTGAGCTCGGGTTCCAACTGCAACCAGTTCGCTTCAGCCAGACTAACGTGTTTACGTGCATTTTGAAAAACCGACTTCAGTCACACTAAGGCAGTAGTTATTCTATCTTATTGTTTTGTCTTATTTTGATAGTGTTTTTGTTCGGGATGCACCAATATGAAATTTTGGGCTGAAATTGATATCCGATAATAATATCGCTGTTATGGCCGATAACCAATATTTGCAGATACCGATATATTTGTGTGTGTGTGTCTGTGTGTGTGTGTGTGTGTGTGTTATACACACACCATACATTTACACTTCTGAGATGATTACCATCACTGTCACATGACTAAACAATTACACATCATCACCCCCCTCACCCTCTGAAACAGGCACACAAATGGAAACAAGATGGAAAAAGTATTGGTTGTTAATATCGGCCCAGTTTTACTTATCGGACCGATACCAATGTGTTAAAAAATGACTAACATCGGCCGATATCGATGCCAATATATCGTGCATCCCTAGTTTTTGTAATATAGCGAGTGTAATGTAAGTGTGTTGAATGTCTGGTCCGGACCCCAGGAAGACTAGCTGTCGAGTATCTGTCAGCTAATGGGGGGGGGGGGGGGGGGGGGGGGTCCTTTTTAAATAAACAAATAGTTCAGTTTTCTGATGCTGCATGTAAACACCTTAGTCATATTTAAGGTGACTGGTCTTTAACAGACAGCTTTAGCTGCTCAGGTTTGACGGAGTCTTAAGGACGCTGTTGAACTAAGTGGTTGTTCAGCTGAGGAGTTGTGCCAGTGTGCTTTTGGCTGGGGGGGTGACACTCTGCATGCATGAATAAATTACTTCTGCTGCTGTTATTATCTCTGGCAAGCCTCTGACGTTTGGGACCTGCGCCTTGTTGCCTCCCTGGCTGCTGCACTCTTATTGTCAGACAATAAAACGGGTTTGAACGCCGGATCTGAGGACTCGTGCCCGGGTTAGGCGCTTGTTGTTTTTTATTATTTTTATCAAAACAGAAAATCACAGATGTTTCTCAGCGGAGTTGGGTGAGGGAAGCTTATTTGATGAAACATTTACAACATTGAAACTGTCTGGCTACGGTTTCCTACAATATTAAAACATCATTTTATAGCTGCGGCTCTGAACCACAGACAACATCACAGCTACAGCAATGATGAAGATTTACCATACCACTATGCTCAGCTGAACAGGGACTTTATTACATCCTTGACACCACCAGGATTTGAGAGTTAGGACAGTTTAAAGGAAAAGCTCTCCACTCTCTTCCATCAAATGAGTCTGACTGTCAGTCATGTTTGTTGTAATCACCCCAGTTACTATAAAAAGTGAGTTTTCATGCATGAATAATGAAGATGTTCAGGAGAGCTCGTGTGCACACATCAATCAGCTTTTCCGTGTTTGTTGCAACCCTGTTGCCAACAGATGGAGACCTCAGGCACAACACTGGGGGTCTCTCTTTTGAGGCACTCTAACCCCTCACTCACCCTCGGTCTCTTCCTCGCTTTGCCCCTCCCCCTTCTTATTCCCCATGTCCCGATGCGTTCACTGAGCATAAAGGAAGCTTCAATCTTACACAGACAGGCCCCAGAACCTGGCTGCAGGCGCTGGAAGCCTCCCTCTGTTTCCACGAAAAGACAAATCTAGTTGTGCGTTTGACATAATAACATAGAGTGAGAGGAAAGAAAGTGCAGATGCAATATTCATATGAAAATTACAAGTCTGGCAGCGATGTAGGGTGGCACTGAGGCACTTAGGGATGTGTTAGCATTTTGAGCACTCGGAGGGGCTTTTTCTTGTACTCCATGTTGTGTTTGCAAGTGCACTCATACTATCTGAATGGATCCATGCTGTTGATCTGAAAGATACAGCGAAAAAATCAAAAGAATAAAATAAAAAAGGAATTTTAGAAAGATCAAGCAACACTTTGACTCGTTTCGGCTCAAATAAAAAGGTAAGCATACGAGTCAGGAGGTTATTGTACGAGATAAAAGGGAATTTTTTCAAGGTTTTTTTTTGGGATGACACCAATAATAAAAACTGAGCTTACGTGTGCGTGTGTGTGCGTGTGTGTGTGTGTGTGCGTGTGTTTCCACCAGAAGACAAGGATCGATATGCTGCAAGACCTGTAAATTGATCTTAACCTATTACATTGTACGGTTGCTGTGCACAGAGTTGCCTGTTGGTCAGCCGGCTGCCAAACCTGCTGCAAACTGCAAACCTTTAGATAACACAGCTGAGAGCTACTCAGCTAAAGAAACTGCTCCTTTTGAAATCAATGTTAATTATTTTCAAAGTTTCCAGGAGAAATGGTCCATGAAGAAAAACGGAGAAGCACAGCCAAAATAAAACCAGAGTGTTTGGGGAAATTAAAACTCACCTCCTATCTTCTCTTTACACAGCATGCTCATAGAAACACAAAGAGTTTTCAAAATAGCTCCAACGCTGTTTTCTTCTCCAGCACTTTGTTCTGGGCTGCTGGCAGGAAGTGTTCTGCACAGCACCGAAATCTGGCTAATTTGGCCGTTTGTGTTCTCGGTTTCATCACCTCCAGGTTAAGAAAAGCTGGAGACACGTTTTGCAACATTCAGGATGTTTTCCAGATGTTGGAGGAACTCTTATCATGGTGTTAGTTTTAACAGGAAGAAAAGGAGTATTTTAAGATGCACATGTAACACTGCATGAGTCATACCAAAATGAAGGTCTCCTCAGATAATGCAGTTGGACGCTGAATTTTTAATGCACATGTTCGTTCACACTGCACATGCTCCACTGATGCCACAGTGGGTGAGGCTGATCCACACAGAGAGAAAAAAGCTAAATACAGAGAATTTTAAATAAGACAGTGAGGTTCAAAAGCAAACAACACTGAGATGTGCAGATCTTTACCACAGCTCAGCTCCCTCCTCAACACTGCACCAGTTTGAAGCCGTTAACCTGATAAACCAGCAAAACTCGGCTGTTCTCCAATACTTGCGTGCTGGGATAAGTACGTTGCAGGCTGTAACTTTAGCTTAAATTCATTGCAGACGTACAAAAATGGTCTCATTTTGTGAGATTTTTTAGGCTTTTCTGCAAAAAAGTATAAAAATTTACCTTCCTTCCTTCAGTAACTTCCGGAACAGCCTCTGTTCATAAAACTACATATTAAAGTAACACAGAGCAGTTTCCTGCTCCTCCACCCTACTGGTAGAAAGTGGAATTACAACTGTCGTAAACAACGCTGCTGCAGCCTGCTGTAGCTAGTGCTAACATGAGTCAACTGATACTAAAATAAACCACAAAGTAAAAAGATCCACACTGTTGGACAAAAAATATTATTACTTCCAAGTCCAGTAGCAACAAAGCCAGGTCACCATCAGTCCGTGATTTTGTAGCCTCCTTTAGCTCCCTCAAACTAGCGTAGGCCGCGCTGATGTTCACTCTGGTTTTAGCTCTTTGCTCCGTCTCCAAAGACATTACTCTGTTACTTTTACTTCCAGGCTCCCCCATGATGCCAACAGAGAAAGCAAACTTTTTCTTCTTCTTGTGCTTTTTATTGATGATTGGCAAACTGAAAATGCTAACCGCTAGCATTACAGCCGTAAAGCAGGTACAGAGCTCCCCCTATAGGGCACCTACCCGCTCCACAAAACTATCAAGTGCTGTTTTTGGCCAGCAGAGGGCTGCAGAGTGGTGTCAGACATGAAACTGGTCAAGTTTCTAACTCAACAATCACTGAGATCAATGTTAAAGCTCTAGCTTAAAGTTTATAAAACAATCTAATCTCCTACAAGACTGATGAGCCATGCACAGACTAGTTCAGAAATATTTTGAATTGGATTAAGTTTTTTGTCCCTACTGTTTTTGTGGAAGTAATGGCTGCTGCATGTTAGCATGTGTATATCAACACTAAAGTAGTTCAATCAGACCTGAGATAAGAATGTGACTCGATAAATTGAAGCTTGTTTTGCTCTTTGTTTAAATTTGATCTTGCTGCTCTGGCATGAATTTGTGAAATCCGTCACATAGCAATGATGTGAAAGTCAGATGAAATGTGAGACTACCGTTCAGACTCGGGTCACAATGAAAATCATCAGATATGTGTCTGATATAGGATCTCATATGAAACTGATCCGAGTTGGATGCAAAGCTCACCTTTTGCATCCCTTCATGCTGCCATGTGGGTCTCTACTGCCTCTATAACACTTGTCCATCTTTTCTCTCTCAGTGCTTAGACGCAGGAATTCAATGCCTAAAAGAAGCCATTTCAAAAAGTCCCCGTTTGTGATGTCACAGACGGGGAAGCATCAGAGCTTCTCAGCTTATAGCAGCATGAGCAGGGCTGGGTGGGTGTGGCCAGCTCCAGCTTGTTTTCTTAAAGTGACAAAGCCCTGAAGCGACTCATTCTGGAAGGTACTGAAATGATCGAGAACAAAAAAGCTGAAGTTGCTTCATGTGAGAGGGATTTAGAGTTTTGTATCAACCATAAAACTATTATAAAAAAAGTCATATTAGGTATCATGTAAAAGACTAAATAACTACAATTTGATTTAAGCTCTTCAGGTTATCAGATATGGACTAAAACAATCAGATTTGGGTCGCTGCTAACCTGCAGTGCTTGTTAATCCTGCTAATATGTGATAGGACCAAAAATATGTTTCATGCATCCTCAGTGCAAGAAAGTAAAACAAAAAAGGAAAAAATGGCAACAAAAAAGCAGACAGACTTAATCTGTTTGTTTTTTCTCATCATCAGAGGGATGAGTATGAAGATAATATAGAATAATCATAACTAAGGTATGGCGTAAATGCAGCTTTTGCAGGTTGTTTTTCTCTGCCTTCTGCTTGTTTTCATTACTGTTTTGAGTTGCTGAGCTGGATTTTTCTGGTTACTTCAGCTCTCGTCACACGCCAGACCTGAGTTTTCTGATTGCCACTCACCTGTTGTTTATCATTAGTGCCTTCAGCATATATTCAGCTCACAGCCGGATCGTTGTGTTTCCTCGCTGCATTCATTCGTTTTGCTTCTGCCTCTGAATAAGAATCATTAAGGCTTAGCTTTTTTAAATCCCTTTATCTGTTAGCCTCCTTCTTGTCTCCTGGTTGGGCTTCCTACTTCTGACAATAATGTGAAATATAACTTTGTTTCCTCTTTGATTGTTCGAGTGTTGCACTTCAGGGAAGCCAAGAAAAAAATGAAGTTAAAGCACTCATTACTGGAATGTTTGAGCAGATTTTGCAGAATCAGAAGAGACGATTTCTCTTGTGAACACAGATGAAGACGTAAAATCAGCAAAGTTCAGAAGTGAGCGGCGGAGTTTCCGGAGCACCTCGTTGCTCCCATGCTGAACGGTACAATTCCAATCATTCAAATAGAGGAGATGATTGAATTGCCTTGATTTGTGAAGATCAAAGGGGACAAGAAGCAATTAGGGCACATGAGTAAGGTATGAATAAAGCGACTTTTCAGGTGAGAAAAGAAGTCAGTAGGTGCAGCAGGGCTGACCCGCTAGCTCTGGACCTTCTTTGTACTCCACATGAGCACGTCTGCAATAAAACGTCTTGAGAACAATTCTTCATTTTTTGTTGTTTATTGGGAACACAAAAAGAAACTTTTCTACAACAAAAAGTCAAACTAAAATGTGATGTAGGTCAAAAGACTGTTGCTCTAAGGTCCAGTGGCTTCTGAAACATGTTTCTGATGATTTCTCTACTCTCTGTTCAAACAGCCAATCAGAACAGAGCAAACTGTACATCATCATCAGTCACTGGTCAAACACAATAATAAATCAATCTACCACAATTAAGAAACAAAAAATGGCTTCAACAAAGTCCATGTTCGTTAGACTCAAATTTGAGTGAAATGACACAAAAAAAAACAATATTTCAGTGAAATCAATAAACAAAGTTGAAATGTAAGAATTTCTGAGCAGAAACCTGGGGCCTCATTTATCAAACGTTCGTAGAAACGTTCCTATATTCCCTCCTACGGATGAAATTTAGAATGTGTGTACGAACAGTCAACGTCCTGATTTATGAAACATGCGGTGGCCTCTCGTACGCACGTTCCTCCGCAATCGTCTGATGATAAATCCCACCTGTGCGCTTGCAGGAGCTCGTGCCCGTTTAACGTCATTTACATACAGAAGCGCCCTCAATTAACCATATTTGGTCACACTACGTCCTCAGATCGGGAGGGGATTCCCTGGGTTCTTCCCGGACAAAAAAGAAAAACTTTATTGACAGCGAGATCGAAACACTGGACACTTGACAACGCGTGTATGATCAGGGAGCAGAGGAGGTTCTGGAGGGTTCTTTTATTTGTAAAATAGAATCTGGACTGGAATCGGATCGGTGCGCTGTGCTCACGGAAGAGCCGTTCCCTCTGGAGTGCACTCTGCTCTGCTAGATCCTCCAATAATAATAATAAGAAGAAGAAGCGATCTTTTATGTAGCGAATCTCAAGAAAAACCACGGGGGTCAAAATAATTAAATTAAAACATAATAGATAAATAAATTCAAAATGATTTAAAACATCATAAAAATGGGAAGAGTAAACATTGTGATTACAAAATAACACGAAATCAGCCGTTCTACAATGTCAGATTCCCGTGGGTCACGGGTGTTTTAGCTCCAATAATAATAATCCACCAAAATAATTATTTATTGGGTAAAATAATTAGTGGATGAGGAACACGCGTGGATCACTGAGACCGTCAGAATTGCGGTTCCCTTGTTCTGCCACTAGATGCTGTTCCTACGCATGGTCACAGCTGTACTTAAATTTAGGAACGTTTTCACGCACAAGTACAAATTGGTAAATACCACACAATGCGTAAAATCGTTCCCACGCACGAAATACGCACAGATCTGTTCGTAAGTACGGTTGATAAATGAGGCCCCTGGATATAAACATAATTCTTGTTGTATGAAGTTGTATGGGGTCAAGATGGGCTCAGCTCCATGTAAACTCGAAAAAATAAATTGTAAATTCAAATAAAAACTTGAAACTTGAAAAAAGAAATTGTAAATAAAAACAGTAAATAAAAAAAATAAATATAACTTTGAACCTAAAACTGCAACCAAAAAACAAAAAACAAATTTCATGAAGGAAAACTAAATGAAACAAAAGTTGTGGCCGAGTTTACGTTTCTCTTCCTCCTCTGCTCTCAGGCCTGAGTTTACGTTTCCAATACTTTCTTTTCGTTTACGATGCTGAGCCTGATTTCACATGGGGGGGCGGGCTTTGGGCTCATTGGCTGCATGGGAAATGAATGACAGCTGGGTGAAAGCGCTTAGGTTTGATGTCATTTCCGCCCAGGTCGTGTTTCTGTTGTTAGCAGTAGCACCATGGTTAGCACATCGACATTGCGCAATGGTGAGCCTACCTGGGTTGGGCAGACCACCGTTCATCTGCAGTAAGTTAATTCTTTCTGTTCCTTCTACGGCCCTGTCCAGCTCTCCGAGAATAACCGCCAGTCTCCTGAAATCTCCTCCATGTTCTGGAGATTGTGCTGGGAGACACATTAAACCTTCTTGCTTCTTCCTGGAGAAGTTGGACAACCTGTGCAACTTCTGTAGGGTTAAGGAATCGCCTCATGCTGCCAGTAGAGATAATTACTCAAGCCAAAACCAGCACGAGTGGAAAACCAGCCAAAAAAGATCAAGAGGGAGAAACTTGAAATGACCTCCACATGTTAAACCAGTCCTGTTTTGAGGGTTTTGTAATTGTTGCCACTTTAGTGAACCTGTCGTTAAGCCCATGAACACCAATACAGCTGAAAGTGATTAACAATGCCCTCAGCTGCTTAATCAACCAGAAAATTATCAGACAGGTTTAATTGATTTCATGCCAGGCCCAATAAAAAAAGTGTTCCTTTCATTTCTGTGAGTAGTATATATATAGTGTGTGTGTGTGTGTTAAGCAATATTCACATAGGTCTGTTTTATAGTTTTGACAAGCTATTTCACAAGGTGGGTAAAATTCTTTTCAAATGACTTGAATGTCTCACCTTGGCAGTCCCAAGCACATACTCTACCATCTTTTCCACAGCCTTGATGAAGAAGGTTCACTGGACTCCACCAGCTGTCCACCTTTTTGCAGCTTAGTGTATGTTCCTACCCCAGCTACAGTCAGAACTGTGCAGCTTTATTGGTGGAATAATCATCCCCTCCAAACAGCAGAACTTGATGTCAAGCCAACTCTGGGAGATGGGGTGAAGAACTTCCAGGAATTGTGGTCCCACCTGTCCTCTCACACAGCAGAGCCTTGAAGTCCTCAGAGCAACCATCAATCCAAATGTACCATCAGATGATCATGGACCATACCTCTGTTCTAAACTATGTTCAGCATTCATACTCAAAGATGCCAAATGTTTCATTTTAAGGCCTAATAAGTGATTTTTAATATAAAGGTTTAGACAGATTTGTAAAACCCAAGAATTTAACTTTAGACATTGTCCATATTTATCTTTTCAGCTGTTATTTAATTTTAACTATTACTGGCCAAGTTTGTTACTGATCATTTTAATAAATGTACTCATGGGAGACTGAAATATTGAGTTTATTGAGCAAACATAAACATAAGCGCAAAGGTTCAACGAAGAGTAATTTATCATGGTTATCCCAAGTGATTAAAAACTGGGTAGTTGAAGTACTGAATTTTAAATTTAGTTTTCGATAGTCAATAAAAGCTACCAGCAAACCACAAATGGGGTACTGAGATCACAATTCATTTTAATTTAAAATCTTCAGGACACATTGAGTCATTGTCTGTGTGTGGTAGCTCAGTCTGTAGGGCAGTGGGTTCATATGCAGGTGGTTCAGAGTTCAATACCTGGACAAACAATGACTTTTAGACTTTGTGTGAATTTCTGGACCACATGAAATGGTCTAAAAAAGCAAATGTGTATTATCTACTTGTGTAGCTTGGTCTGTCGGGGCATTGGCTTGGTGTGCAGGTGGTTCAGGGTTCAAACCCAGAGCATAGCAATTTTAGGCTTTGTGTGAATTCTGGAAAACATGAAATGCTCAAAAACCAAGTAGTAAGTGTCTGCTTGTCTAGTTTGCCCTGTAAGTTACTGGGTTGGCATGCTGATGGTTCAGGGGTCAAAACAAACAATGTCTTTTAGACTTTGTGTGAATTCTTGACAGCATGAAATGCTCTAAAAATCAAAGCAGTTGTGTTCTTGTGTAGCTCAGTCTGTAAGGCCTTGGCTTGGAGTGTGAGTGGTTCAGGGTTCAATCCCCAGAGGAATACTTGTGTTGTGGAAATTGAGAGTCCAGCAGGGTTGCTTCCTCTTCAGCCAGCTGAGGTTCATGTTTTCCAGAGGAAGGAGGATTAAAAACTTTATTTCAAAAAGAATCTTCATATTTGCAGCTTTCAAGTTCACATTTAAGGTAGAATAACCGAAATACCAAAGCTAATGTGTGACCAGAATCAGGAAAAGCAGCCTTCACATTCCTCAGTAAACACTCATTCCAGCGCCTTTCACATTCTGATGATAGAGAAGAAAAATTTTAACTTGACCTGTGACTCAAACCTTTCCTCTGGTGACATTTAAGCCTTTTGAAAACACCGTGGAAGATGCAAAAACACCAATTATTTATTTTAAACCTCTCCAACATAAAGCCCCTCCCCCCCAGGACACTCAGGAATATTTTTAGTCTGTTTTTCCTCTGAAATCTCTAACAACTGCTCTGTAGCTGGTAACATCAGTCCCAGAACACAACGTGAGCACATTTTGTTCTCTTTATTAAATCTTTTTCCATATTTATTGGAATTATGACTTTATTTTCTGCAGGGAATAAATTTAGATCATTTTCTTTCTTTATTGTCGTTTCATCAAAGGGAAACATTGTTGAATACCCTGAAAGACTCTGATTGATTCTTTGTCGGGAGTTTTAGTTAAAGGTGGAAACTGTTTTATTCAGAGTTTTGTGTAAAAGGGCAAACTTTAACATGTGATCTCTCATTTATTTATTTTTTCTAATGTCATGCTGGTGGTAGGTCACAATCCAAGCATCACAAGGGTGTGGGGGGTGCATAATAGAGCTCTTGTTCTACCAAAGTTAATGAAATTATGGAAGGCCCGAGGGTCAAATTAGTTCTGTAATTGAATTTAAGAAAAATGCACGAGGATCTAGACCGTCACTACTTTCTTTTATGTTTTATATCAGGAGAAAGTTGGAAATTTGTTGATTTGAATTCTTTTTCTTCTTTTTATCAGAAATTAAAAACTATTTTAATGGTGGGGGATCCATTTAACTCTCTTACTGCTGTCCAGCTGCAGACAGAGACCAATGTTTCACTCTTTGCACATCCAGAGCGTGACATAATTGCACATTTTCCTCCCCTGGCGTGTCAGCTGGAACAAGTTAAGCATTGTTTACACCAAAAGCAAAACGGACGCGGTCCGGTTTCCGTACGACCTCCACAAAGACCAGAAATCATTGAGTCCAATCAGAGCATTCACACCAGCTGTGGGGCTGCAGATCTGGATGTGGAGCTTCAGGAAGTTTCAGCATGGTCTAAATTTTCTCAGACACCAAACAGCTAATAGTGATCGCCTTTGTTTGTGCATTGGTGCTGTTACTGACCTGGTTTCTTCATCACTCCAAAAACGTGGTGAGCTGCGTTTTGCCATTTTGAACTCAGGTTGAACTCTACGTGTTCACTTCCTGGTTACTGGCGCATACAAGAGCTCAAAAGACCAAGATTCCTTGCGAATAGAACATGCGCAGAGTGCACCTTTTGAAAGGGTTGTCCCGATGACCTGATGCTCAGATTAGAAAAGGGTTACCCCAGGGGTAATAACCCGGTTTTTGCCGGTGTTTACATGGCCTTGCAGAACCGGGTTATTGCAAATAACTGGGTTTTGAACTGGTTATTGGCTGCATGTAAACGCAGTCATTGTGAACTTCAGGCAGAAGTTTCCAGACACGATTCAGGACCCTAACCTCACTAACCTTTGCATTGTGCCTCCTGTCAAGTGTGTTTTTCTCTAATTTAACAGTGTTTTGTGTTGTTGGTCATCCTGCCTTAGCTTCTGTTTTAAAAAAACTTGGTTGTATCCCCCCGCCCATGCATTTGCATCTTTCATTCCAGTTTTACACATTTTTTCTTTATCATTTTCATGCAGATTTCCTAAATGTCAGAGTATCACACTATGAGAGCCAAAAGCTTTACATGAAGCCACATCTCTGCTCTGTTTGAGTTAGGGTTATGGATAGGCTTAGCCTAAGTTTATAATAAGAATGATAAAACTCCTGTCAGTGGGGTGGCAACAGTTCATAGGATCCACGCTGGCAGGAGTAGACGCTTCCAGTCGCCTCGTGTAGCGAGGCCCAGCGACATCATCCAGCCTGATCCCTGGGGCCAGGCCACCGTCTGTGCACCACCTATCTTTGTCTCTGCTTACTGCTCCATTGTGGTCTCGGCTACCACTTTACCCTGTTAAAAAAAAATCTGGAAAGTGGGTCTCTGTGTCTCCAAGTTGGATCCCTGGAGCTAAACGCTGCAGCGAGTCCCACATTCATCATCGCCAAGGCGGTGGTCAGAATGTGTGTGTCATCCCCCCCCCCCCTGAAGTAGAATCAGCCCTTGAAACTGGAGGACAACTTAGAAAAGGATAATCTTGTCTTGTAATTCTCCTTTCATGAATGCACAACGCTCAACCAGACGCACGGGGGGTAAATTTTCATTATGATTACCAGCTGGAGAGACACCTCACTCTATCCATCACACCCGAGCTGTGTGGGATAAACCAGGACACACACACACACACACACACGCTCTGGTTTCTCACTGAACTCATCCAGCTCAGAGGTCAGATGCTATATACTAGCATAATAATAAACTAACATTGCACTGACTCTATGGAAGTGTCTTTCAGCTTTGTTTTCTATTTTATTTTAAAGGTGTCCTAGAATGCTGTTAATCAACAATGTAAAACAGCTTTGAGCCTCTAAAAGCATCAGAAATGTTCTTTAGGCTTTCATCTGTCCCAGGAGCCCTGATACAGGCCATTCTAAACCCCCTAAACCAGCCTTGCTGTCAAAAGAGCTGTTAGCCCCTCCCACTGGGCCAGGACATGAATATGATAATGAGCTGCTTGCTGATTGGTTGGTTTCCCCAGAAGGCCTCAGACACTGGAGACATGCAGGTTTGAGGAGGCGTGGCTCCCCCTTATGACGTGTTAAAGCAGCAATCCGGACTTTTCCCCTTTCAGGAATTATGTATGAATTTTCAGAAATCCGTAAAAGTGATTGTCTTATCATGTAGTGTGATATAATGTTAGCGATTTGTCTTTTTTTTTGCTAAGCCCGCCCCCTGCCCCGTAAAATCCGTGCAATAGGAAACTGAGCGCTGACCAGGACTAACCAATAGCGTTAGACTACCGCTTACGTGCTTCAAATTTAAGGAAGCACCTCGGCTGAAGCATAGTTGATGAACTTTTCATGGACAAGTAAGTCTCTAAAACATAAATATATGAAAACACAACATGAGATGAGAATAATAATTGTAAAACAACGGTTTGTAGCTCTGTTGATCGGTTACAGAAGCACATTCATAAACAAGAAACGTGCAGTCGCCATCTTAAATTACCGAGTCGACCCGACTATTGGTGCGATACGCTTGTCAGCCACTAGATGGTGCCATCAGATAAAAGAAATACTCCGGAGAGCTACTTTAAGGAAGGCTTTCCCAGATCAGAAGTTTTTCTCTCGCCTTTTTCAACTTTCTAATTGACATAAAAGTAGGTCACACACGGCTTTGACTTTTAGGCATGCTACTGTTGACCACCCAAGCTGTCTTTATTCAACAACAAGAAACATGTTGGTTTACATTCTAGGTCCTCTTTAATTACATTATTATTATTATTATTATTATTATTATTATTATTATTATTATTATTAATACAGGGGGGTGAAAAGTTTCTTCAGAAGTCGTTTTTCTAAAGGGTTTTGTTTCATTTAGTTGACTAAAGTCCTAAAGTACTACACGTATAATTACAGCTCAGAGGGATTAACGATCTATCAGGCTTCACTGAAGTTATTTTTGCTGTAATGAGCTTTGTTCTCCACCCAGATCAGTCGGTGTTTAAGTAAAGCAGACGTCTATTCCATAAGCGAGTGTAGATCATTTAGCATATTCAGACTAATTTACCAGCTTTCTGTGTAAACACGAGTGAATTTTCCTCTTTGGCTCCACAAACCCAGACTCGATGTCACATCGATATTATCTCTGTTATGTTTTGGAGAAGAGATTTCTACTGGAGTTTAGAATCAGCCTTTGATCTATAATATTTAAACATGAACAGCCCTTGCAGGGATGCGTGTCTGCTGCCGTTTCAGACTAAAGTCTTACATGGAAAAGTGATGGAGTTATTGTTGCTTTGGTTAAATTTTGGAGACGAGACTATGTGTGATCTCACTCAGTAATGCAAGATGTTGCACAATCTGTTAGCACTCACAGTAAGTGTTGTGAATGACTCCCAGCTACTGCCACATCCAATTCTGTTGCCGTTTCTGCACGTTGCCAAGATCAGTTAGGTGTGGTGGCCATCTTTGATTGGGTTGACACCAAAAGTTAATCATTCATAGGTGTTCGTGAAAGGATTACCTGCTGAGAGTTTCATTAAAATCTGTCAAGCGGGTCAGGAAATATTTAGCTAACAGAGTGAAGGGGTCGACTCTGATGGTTAACGTTTCAGGCACAGGTCGTGCCGGATCAGTCAGAGCTCTGTGGATGTCTTTCTATAATTACCACACCGAATGTTAGCCACTGAGTTATAACCACTTTTGTTAGCATTGATCATCTGTGGCAGCCATCTTGACCCTCCCAGGTCGTGAGAAAATTCCCTTCGCAAACTCAGACGACTGCACTGAATCACTTTGATCTGGATGATCTTGTCTCTTCTTTTAATCCAAACTATGTTGTTGGTGTTCTGTTCTCTTTAGCTGAAGAAAACTTATTTAATCCCACATTTTTAATACGTTTAGACAGAAAAAGAGAAGAAAACCTGAATTGACTTAGTATTTTAGGTCAGGCTAACGTGAAAATAGTCTCCTACCCCTTTTTCCTGCATTAGCCGGGGAAAGAAAATAGACTGCATTGACTTTGGAGAATGAGGAGACCCATCCAATATGGCGGCGACGCTGTTACGCTCTCCAGTGCCCAACGGGGCATCTACGTATTCATGTCTATGACTCCACCACACAGCAGAACTCGTCCAGGCTTGTGTTATTTGTGGAGATAAAACATCAACGTTGCAGAGCAAACAGTCAGTGGTAGAGTCGTGTTGCTGTTAGCCAATCAGAGGAGAGATGTCCACATATCAGGAAGTAAGACTCAAATCCTGCCGTCTGGAGCTCAACTCTGACCAGGCTATCTTCTACTTCCTGAAACAGGAGCGCCAGAGCTTTTTGTCCCACAGAGATCGACTAACAAGACATTCATTTATACTAGAGACTAGGGTTGTCACGATACTAAAATTTCAAACTCGATTCGATACTGGAAAAAAAACTCGATACTCGATTTCGATACTATTTAAAAACATCAATTTATTGAACAAGTTTATTCAAAAAATATCATTACTTTTATCTAGCTTCCTCAATTTATAGTGCAAAAATTAGCTCTTTGTGTTGTCGATTAAGTTGGGCTGTGAAGCGCCTCCCGATCGGAGACAACTCGCGTGGGAAACTGCAATGTAGCCATGCGGCTTCTTCTTCTTCTGTTTGTCCGGGAGGCAGAGGCTGCTTTACGGCATCTGGCTGTCGTGCGTTGGTGTACTTGAAGAAGGCTGTGTATATGCTCCATAATATCGATACCATGGGGATGGAATATCTAATTTAGATACCACTTTTAGTATCGATTTATATCTAGGTATTGAATTTTTTGACAACCCTACTAGAGACTGCAAATGTGTTGAAAAAACAAGTGAACTCAGTCTTTAAAGTTAGCATTAGCGTCATGTCCTTCTAATGTTTAGTGCAAACAAACACAAATCCAAAACAAAAAGCAGAATATGGCTTTTCTTCTCTTGGTCTTCTGTAATTATTGAATAGCACGTTGTATTATGTGACACAATTTCAGCCCACCGGGTATTTTTTTTCTCCGTTGTTGTAGAACAGACCCAATTCTGACACTCTTACATGTGACATTCTGTCTCAGAACAAACCAAAGCCATGTTTTGGCACTTGCATATTTCTCATATTGTCAGTGCGTTCTCTCTGTAGAGGAATGGAAAGTGGAGCACGAATAACATCTGGCCACGGTGACAGAATCACTCCCAACATGCTGCTTTCCTTCCCCCACTTTTGCCTCCCCCTTATTCTCGCACAATCCATAGTAGGAATTTGTTCCACAGATCTCCATAATGTCTTGAATGTTTCTCTGCTTGACATCTTACACCAGCGATACACAGGTGATGGAAGAAACAGCTTCACACCTGCACATGCATCACCCTGATGATGAGGGTTCTGCAGGTGAAAGAGTGGAAGAGGTTTAATAATGGAATGAGACTGATGTAAATGATACCATTAGTAACATTTCAGCCATGTTTCAGCATGTCTCTGTACAGCACTGCTGTCATCTTAAAACAACTCTATCCTTCAAAATGTTTGTTTTATGAATCTGTGGAGCAGCTAAATGTGGTACATCTGCTACATCCTGAGGTTCTCCAACCTTTTCTTAATATTTCTGCTGAAATAACAATTTGAAGTAGAAGTGACAGTAAATGACATTTGGAAAAATGTGAAATTTAAAAGGTTGGGGATGTTTTAAGACAGCAGCAGCACACTTTGGTGGTCCTAAAATTTAAAACCACATTTACCTTTTAGTTGTGTTGAATAAAGGCAGCTTGAGGTGTCAAATGTAGCATACATGGAGTCCTCTGACTCGTAAAAGCGCTATACAACTGTGAGTCTTACCAAAAAGTCTGTGCTGTCTTCGATCTGCTTTCCAATTTAAATTAGTAAAGTTGTAACGGCCACTCACAAACACTTTGTTCTGAGGAAAGCTGGTTTAAGACATCATAAGATAAGAAACGCTCCCTGAAATTTGCATGTTCCAAATTGCAGTTCCCCCCTCATCCACTAGCAAGTAGTAAAAGTAAATGTTATTTTTAAAGCACTTATCACAGAAAAAGAATCACAAAGTGCTTTACAAAGATCAACAAAACAAAAGATAAAGTCATCATTAAATCATCTTAAAACAAAACAACAGAGTATGAAAACACCAACTTTTTTAAACTATATGGGTCTTAACCTACATGAAGATGTATTTTTTCGCGATATCACGTCTGTGCCAGTCCATTTAATGCCTTACTATACTCGCTTTCCTCCATCGCAGTGTGTTTTGTACTGAAGCAAAACACTTCCTGACCCGGATTTGAGTTTCGCGCGACTTCCGTGTCACATGAGTGAAACCCAGCAATATATAGTCTATGGTTAATGCTTACAGCAGCTGATACGAGCTAGTGCTAATGCTAGCCTGAGCTACTGCTAATGCTAGCCTATGCTACTGCTAACACTAACCCGAGCTACTGCTAATGCTAGCCTATGCTACTGCTAACACTAGCCCAAGCTACTGCTACTGCTAGCCTAAGCTACTGCTAATGCTAGCCTATGCTACTGCTAATGTCTATGATGGACAAGAGGAAAACACCAGAGGAGAATGTTGGAGCTCCCCTCACAACCCAGGATGTACTGAGTATCCAGACTAGGAATGAATGCCAGATAGATCCACAACTTCTGGTCCTTTTCCTTGTTTGTCTGTATTTAAAAAACAACAACAAAAAAAACATGTTTTTTCTGATATTTCTCCTCATTTAAATTCAGCAGCTTTCTGAGCTGAGTTAGTGAACACAAAAATACAAGAATATGTGAGAAAAAATGATTATGAACCCTCTGCAGAAAACGTGTCCACAGTTTTATCATATTAATAAAACATATTGTGTTTATAACACAGCAACAGAAAATAAAGGAAAAAATAAGAAAATTTAAGTTTTAAATCATAAAGAAAAAGAACAAAATGATGCAAATGTAAAAAAATCATCTACCAAACGTCTTCAGAGGATTGGTTTTCTTTTGTCAAAGTTGTCAATTACAAATTTACTGTAAAAAAACTCATCAACACGTTATTTTGTTCCTCAAAATCATTTTTCTCCCTTCATACAAAAGAAAGCTTCTTTTTTTACGTCTGAGGAAATTCATTTTTGAAACAACGCTATTACAATTGACACTGGCACCAAAGGAAGAAACAAATTAGACGTTTAAAAGAAGCAGAAACTAAAACACGACGAGAATAAGGGAGCGGCAGAGATGCCTGCGTTAAAACCTTCCTATCCTGAGTGCACATTTGTTCTTGGTGGCTTTTTAATTGTGTTGCCTTGACAACCAGAACAATGCTGAAAGGCTCTTTCACTCCAGCGCTGACTGAAAATGATTTTCTCCATCATGCATTTAGCAAGCAATTAGTGAGACAGACAAGGAATTTAGCTTAAACCCAGTGTATCATTCCTGCTTTCTGAAAATGGAGGGGGTAGCTGTGGGTGGGAGGACTGGAGAGTGGAGTAGAATTTTAATGCACAATATGAGAAAAAAAGGGGGTAAAGGGAAACAAAAAGAGGGAGAATGAGGCTTGAAAAGTTGAAGGGCAGACATGCAGAGACAGAAAAACAGGAGGAATGGATTGGGCTGACAGAGAAACAAAATCTCAGAATATTTTGGACATCGTGTCTTTTATACAGTATGTGTGAGTGTGTTTGTTAGAGCAAATATACCCTCCATGAGTATATTCATCACACTCAGTGAGATGGGTCTGCTTCTCCTCCTCTGGGTCCGCGCCGGCGCTCCATCTTTGTTAATGCACCCAACCAGTGGAGGCTTCATCACATCATATTTCTTTGTTAAGTCACCGAAAACAACAGGTTTTGTCAGAAAAAAACAGAACAAAGAAGTAAAGCATGACACATGACAAGCAGCAAAGAGCTGGAAAGGAGAAGCAGAAGAAAAAGGAAACAAAACAGGGTTTTAAGAACGATGTGGCTGATCTGGGAAAGGCTGTTGTTTGAAAGAATCCTGATCCTGTCTGAAGGACGCCTCCATCGTGAAAACGTGATCAATTCAAGTTGGTTCTCAGGAGAAATGAAAGCTCTGCTCTGTGTTCTGAGAAAGGGCACAAAAGAGTCGTGTTAAGTTCGGCTGAAGCAGAGTCTGAACATTCTTCTTGAGAGAATTTTTCTCAACTGCATTCAGGTGAGGGAAACGAGTGAGGGAAAGATGGAGATGGATTGGTGCTGCGTCTGCAGTGATGCGGGCGTTGTACCGCTTTATCGTGGTGAAGAGAGAGCTGAGCCTGAAGGCGAAGCTTTCAATTCACCGGTTGATCTACGTTCCTACCCTCACCTATGGTCACGAGCTTTGGGTAGTGACCGAAAGAACGAGATCACGGATACAAGCAGCCAAAATGAGTTTTCTCCGCAGGGTGTCTGGGCTCTCCCTTAGAGATAGGGTGAAGGGCTCAGAGTAGATCCGCTGCTCCTCCACATCGAGAGGAGCCAGTTGAGGTGGCTAAGGCATCTGGTTAGGATGCCTCCTGGACGCCTCCCTGGTGAGGTTTTCCAGACACGTCCAACCAGGAGGAAGACCCAGGACACGCTGGAGGGACTATGTTCCTCCTCTGGCCACGGAACGCTTTGGGATTCCCCTGGAAGAGCTGGCCAGAGTGGCTGGGGAGAGGGAAGTCAGGGGGTGTTTCTCAATCTCAAGGAACCTCACCTTGATGCCTTGGTCCCGCCCCAGTTGCCTAGGAGCTACGTCATCAGGACCCGCCAAGGTGTGCTCCAATTGGTTCCAATGTTCATGTGCTTCCAAGGCATCTGTCCTTTGTTAGCCGTTTAGCTAATTCACCAAGGATACACGAGAGGTGCCTTGTTGCCTTCTCTTGGTCAAAAATTTCCCAGAATGCAGCGCGGTATTTTCAAACAGATGTGATCAGGAGCCGGCAGCAGCTACTTCAGGGGCAAATTTCCAGTTTAAATGTAAGTCAAGTAATTCTAGCTGTTGGGCTTTTATGTAAAATGTTTTTTAGATCCAAACCAGTTCTCTATGGTTGGTTAGTTGAGTAGGAGTTGCAGCTTTGGTGGCTAGCAGGTACTAACTCACTTATACATGTGATTTAACCAATATACACAATTACATAAGTAAAAGGCTCGATATTGAAACTTAACATTACTATGATGGGAGGGACGTTAACAGGGCGCGTAAGCAGGGGGCGGGCTCTGGCCGGCCGCGGTCACGTGGGACAAGTCTGTTCCATTTAAACGTTTTCTTTGACAAAGGAAGGACAGTGTCCTCGGAGGCAAGGCGAGGTTCCTTGAGATTGAGAAACACCCTGGGCCTCTCTGCTTAGGCTGCTGCCCCCGAGACCTGACCCCAGATAAACGGAGGAAAATGGATGGATGGATGCATTCAGGTGATTTTTTACAAATCAAATTTCTTTCAATGATCATAAACATTTTAAACAAAAAAACAGACTTTGGTTTGTCTGACTAAAATAAAACTCGTCCCATCTTGCATCTCTTCATCCATTGGTGTCTCTGTGAACCTCCCAGGATTTAGCATCATCTGTTTTTAGCCTGGATCAATCAGTGCGAGTAAACACAGCTCCGGTTTTAATCGTTTGCTGATCACATCCTGGGATTTTTCTCAGCCGTGACTGCACGCTGCAGTAACTCCCTAAAAGTCAAAGTGATTAATTATTCCTCCAGTAATAAATTCTTGATCAGACAAAAGAGCAAAAGGGAAGAAAAAACTGAACGTGAATATAGGGAATTTATTCACGTGAAAACAAATTCCAGAATACTTTGTTATTTATAAATGTGCTCTAAGTGGACGGCAGATTGCTGTTATTGTGACTCCAGACCCCCGATAAACCTGCTGCCACATCAACAGGCTTAAATCTCCCTGCTTCTGGTGGAATGTGTTTATTTTTCAGGTCCACTTATATCACACCTGCCTAATAGTTGCTATCAGTAACACCTGCTGATCACTGCCCTGATTTCAGCCCAGTGGCATTTTATTGGCTCATCAGGCACCTTGTTTACAGTTAATGCTACATTTACCTCCAAGACTCTGTCAGGCTACTTTAGCTGCCTCCTAAATCTCCAGGTTTCTTTATTCCCTGTTTATCTGCAGATTCCATTAGATGCCTGCTTCTTCATTTTAATACTTGTGTGTTAAGTCTACATTTGCATAGTACCTCTGTATAGCTGATTTTTGCAAAGCAAATGCATTCGACTGGGTGAAAAAGCTCACAAGTCCTTTTAAAACAGCATGACTTGGTATCTTGGTATCTGGCACGCCTTTTCTGAGAAACCTTTGTTTAGTTTGCAGCTTGTCCTGTCAGATAAGGGCTCCTTTTTATGAAATAGTTTAGATTTATTCTCAAATTAAATGACATAGGTGGTCAAATGACTTAGGACTCAAAATAAAAGCTTGGGGTGGAGTTTTGGCTCAAAGTGAGACTGTGACTTGGTCACAGCTTTGGTCATTTGTTCAGGTAATAATGGATCTGTTAACAGATTGACGTACATTTAGCTGCACGTGACTTTTATTTTGAAAGTTTCCCGATGTGTTACACTGCTTTTGTGTTTGACTTCCTGTCTGACCCGATCTGAACTGTGGAGTTTGACACGGTCTGGAAGGGTAGCGCGTAAAAATAGACTCGAAACGTAAGCAACGCATCCAAAACGTAAAGCTTCGTGTCCGGTGGTCAGGAACCCGTCCGCTATAATGGTGACTGATTGTTGCGAAGTACATTTTGTGGCCATTAAACAGGAGGGTTTCTATTTACTGGAAAATCCAAATTGTATTTTGGGCCTAAACTTTTATAAACAAACTATTTTAAAAAGGCATCTGTGACAGGAAGCCTGCAGTGGTGCCCCCAAGGGGTGGCCAGGGGTGGCCATGGCCACCCCTAGAAACCTGCTGGCCACCCCACTGGCCACTTCAGGGCAGACCAGTGTTCTTTATTAAGTCATATTAATGTTCACACAAACCATTTATTTGTCTTATTTAATGAAGTCATGTAAAACTATAAAAATTATATATTTAATGAATAAATAATTTGAATTTTAAAAATGTTTATGTCACTACTGCTCACCATTTTCAAAACAAAAGTTTCAATCATTAGAGTTTTAGTGAATGTTTTAGAGAAGAAACAACAGGAGAATTAAGCTCTTCTAAAATTCTAAAATAAATGTTGAAACAAAATATAAAATAACTGTTGCAAATGTTTTTTTTTCTAAAATGTTTGTGTTGCTCAAACTTGATGTAAGTGTGTTAGATGCATATTTTACAAAAATGAATAAAGGAGCATTTATTACATCACCACAGCTAAACTTTCCCAGAGTTACCATGAGGATCAATTTGGTGTGACACCCCAAAACTTTCTCTGGGCCCGTGGCCTCCCTATGAAGCTTTTCTGGGAGCACCACTGGACATCACTACAGATGAAAACACAGTTTTGTCCCTTTTAAGATTTACATCTTTTATTCTTTGACGGTTTATGAGAATGGCTTGGTGAAAAATAAAAATCTGATTAAATGTTTGTATTTAAACTGAAATCATGTTTAGTGATGACTCTATTGCTTTATAATTCATCGTCTCTTACGATAAAAGCATCGTCCTGAGCAGTCAGCTCTGTCTCCACACCACTCCTGACGCTGAGCAGCGTGCTATGTTGGTGTAATTTGATGGCGAAGCCCCCAATGATGCCCAGTCATTAATCTATTTTTAGTCTCTGCATCAAAGGCTGCATTAAAGGGATGTAAATCATCTCTTTTGTGTTAATTGAAAGTGTGATGAGTTAACGTTCATGTGTCCTGAACCGGTCGTTTTACACAGCTGATAAAACGTTGACCTCAGTCCCAGAGCTTCAGTTTGTTCATAGGAAAACTTTAGGGTACAATATGCTTTTTTATTCTGAATAAGATATATTTTGGGACAACTTTCAAACTTTCCATCCATTAATTGGATAAGTCTGCATAAATGAGGACACAATTGGTGTTCTTCATTTGGTTCCAGTACAGTTGCACAGAGCGTGATGTAAAATGGATTCTGTCCTAATTAGGTTTCAGTTAAGGTGTGTGTGTGTGTGTGTGTGTGTGTGTGTGTGTGTGTGTGTGTGTGTGTGTGTGTGTGTGTGTGTGTGTGTGTGTGAACATGTGTGTCAAGTCGTTTCTCACAAGGACCATATGAAAAAGGTCTTGGCACTTGATTGCTTTAGTCCTTACGTTTCCAGAGATCAAACAAGTCTTGACCTAATTTTGACTCTTTTACCCCTAATAAGCTTCTTTAGCGAGCTGCGGATGAAACCTGACACGTCTGTCTTTGCTGAGTGGATTTCTCTACTAGACTAAAGCCAGCAGCAAATGTGTCATCATGGGGCAAAGTCTTTACTGTCGCTGAAGCCTGTTAAAAAACAAGTGTTCTGCTGTGCAGTGCTAGGCAGCAGAAGGCTTCATTATGTCATTTCTGTGGATACAAATGACCACAAATACCCACAGCAGCAACACAAACACGCACTGTGAGCTAGACAATAAACCAACCAACTGTTCTGCTGTCTATTTAGCGGCGATGGGTTTTGTCCACGGTGGAAGAGGCAACGGCTCGGGCGAGTCTGCATGACAAAAGGCAACAGAAGTCAGGGAGGTGAGCAGTCGGAGAGAGTGTTCTGCTAATAATAGGGAGGAGGGTGCTGGCATTCTGGTGGACCAGGGCCATGGAAACAGATGTGAAGGAGGGAGGAGGTGATGGCAGAGAGCTGGGGCTCAGAGGAAACCGAAGCCAGACAAATGCTACAGAGATAAGAACTGAAAATAAAACAGAGATGTGGAAAAGCACCGCGGTGCAGAGAAGGGGAAATGATGGTGATGGCTGCAACGCAGGAAAACTGAGAAAGTAGCACGAGCTACAGTAGGTGTGGAGGCAGAATCAGGTGATGTATTAGCACAGGCTTGAAGTGAGATGAAGAGAGGAAAGTGATCTGAGAAGAAGAGGCAGCAAATAGGGGCAGAGGCTGCCAACGTGAAAGGGGTCTTTGTTTCCCGTAAAGCTCTGTTATGACGCCGGAGTCTAAAGCATCCATTCTAAGTGGCAGAGCAGCCGCACACACACACCTCTCCCTTTCTCCCAGCTCTCATCTCTCCGATCATCTTGTCCCACTTTTATACACATTCCCATCCAGCCCCGTCCAATTCAGAAACACACACACACGATCAGCAGATTGCTCTCTCGGCGTGTTGAATATGCCCCTCATAGTCGTATCTATCTTATGCAACGCCGTGTAATAGTGTGACCATTATGGAGCAGCCGTGGTGATGGTTGCACTGGGTTACTGGGAGCATAACTGGCAGCGATCCCTAATGCCTCGACCGCTCTGGCTCGGCCCGTTCTGTTTCATTTCTGCTCCTCTTCCTGTCTCACGGTCCTTCAGCCACTCGCTGTCATTAACGTCGGCGACAATTCCACGTATTTGTGCCATTAGCGAGTCGCAGGTGCTTATCGGCAAATGGACTCGGAGTTCTTTGCTCCCATTGAAAAATCGATGCTCTTTATAAGATCGCTTTTGCACACACTTGCTTATGTGCACTTATCTTCGTGGAGGGACACAAATTGTTGGATGCGATCTCCGTGCGTTGTTCCTATCATTAAAAGTACTCTTGTGCAATTTGATGAAAACCCCAGTATGAAAATAGAAGGTTTCCCAAAACAACTTCAGGTCTCTGAAGGAGGACACACACACACACACACACACACACACACATTTGCAGGGAAACTTCAGAAGCGATAAGAGAGTAGTCCGTAACACTTCCTGACCTGCTACCTCGCTGCGTGCTCCCTGCTTGGGCTGTCAGATGTGGTTAATGAGAATCTCTCGGAGCCCATAGACAGCTTTTCCTATAGAGAACAGCCTGCTGGGATACACACACGCCTACACACTGGCACTTGCATAGGACCCTGAGAGACTTGTCATCACGCAGAGAGAGACCTGCTGGCCTATTGTAGAGCCCCATGACACCAGGATCACCTCTTATCCCCCGCATTCGCACAGAACACAGCAGGTAACTCAAAGCCACAAACACACTCCTGAAAACACCCCGCACACACACTCGAGCCTTTGTGAGCACACATTTTTGCTTATATCTTACGTGCTTTCTCCTCAGCTCTCATTTTAATCACAGCTCCGTCCCTCCTTCTCTCCATCAACCCCCTGTCTCTTTCATTTTCTCTTTCTCCCTTAATCCCCCCGCTAACATCCATCTTGCTAATGCCCCCATCATCCAAACACCCCCTCCCTCTGGAGACGACTTCTCCATGGCTTCTGCTCTGCCATTCAGCCTGGCTTGTCCCCATGTATTCATGGAGCTCACTGATGGAGTGGGGAGTCTTTGTCAGTGGGTCAGTCCCCCCATAACCCCCCTGTGACCTCAGTCACACATGCATTTTGGCGGACGTACACACACACACACACGGTGGAGCCTTCTCACTTGCCATATGGCATGGGCAATGAAGGGCTAACAAAAGCTAGCTAAAGAGGTGTCAGGTTTGTATGTGAGCTGCATCAATAGGAGGCTAAGCAGCCAGTCAGGGAGCACGGTCCAATAGATGAAATTGATTCCTGTTCTTTTTGGATGTGGAAAGGAGAGGAAAAGGAGGGGCTTCCCACCTTTTCTTCCACCGTCAGATTCATTGGCTCAATGAAGAGTAATGAAAGCCGGCTCCGACTGGAGCACAATGGGGGCACACTTGATGGAGTGTTGAGCAATGCAGATCTGTCTTCATCACCGGAGTGGATTTGTTTTTGTTATGACAACCATCCCATCATTGCCTCTGTTGTGTCATCACTGGCATCATCATGCACAGAGTTTCCACCGTCAGGGTGTCGGCGTTGACTTCAGCCTCATTTTTACAGTTTGGAGGAACAAAGTCTTTATGTGTCCATCACATCCGACATCTGAGGGTTTCTTCTCCGTTTCCTGGTCCTGGCTCCGTTTTGGTAGGATTCTACCAACAGAACCAAGTATTCTGCTTCAGCAGAGCTGATTTAAAGCTGGTAGAAGTTCGTTTGTACAAGAAATAAAAGCGTGAGACTTGATTCTGTTTCCCTGTGCAAGATCTCAGCAAAAAATACTCCTGACAAAAAAACAGCAACATGCAAAAAAAGGAAAAAGAATGGCTTCTTCTATCAGAAACAATGTGGTGATTTTTGTGGCATTAAACCTTCCTTGCTTTGATTTTAGTTATCCAAATAAATGTTTGAATTTTACAAAGATAATTAACCTATGGTAGCATCAGACACAGAAGATAAGGTATGTCAAGTTCAAAGATGTGAGCAGTTACACAACTTTACTCCTGAGCTATCATGTTTAACAAAAGACAAATGAAAATAAAGCTAATTATAAGATTTATATATTGGAATAAAAATACACGTATTTGAATAAAACCGCTGTGATTCAGTAGCCAGTTTGCATCAGACCTGCAGCTCTCTGAGTTTGTTCTGCATAAAGAGTCTGGAGCGCCGACGCTCATGCTCGGTTTTACCTCCTGGCACAAAAAGTAGAGAAAAAGTTGACTTGCTCCAGTTGACCTAAAATTCCTGGACGGTTTCTATTTTACTGGAAAATCCAAATTGTATTTTGGCCCTTAACTTTTATAAACAAACTATTTTAAAAAGGAGTCTGTGACAGGAAGCCTGCAGTGGCGCCCCCAAGGGGTGGCCAGGGGTGGCCATGGCCCACTGGCCACCCCATTGACCAGTGTTCTTTAATAAGTCATATTAATATTCACACAAACCATACATGTATCTTGCTTAATGAAGGCATGTAAAACCCAATAAAATTATACATGGAATGAATAAATAATCAGAATTTAAAAAATGTATGTCGCTGCTGCTCACCAGTTTCAACACAAAACTTTCAATCACCAGTTTTAGTGGATCCTTTAGTGAAGAAACAACAGCTGTTCTAAAATTCTAAAATAAATGTTGAAACAACATATCAAATTATTGTTTCAAATATGTTTTTTTTTCTAAAAAGTTTTTTTATTTATTTATGAAAATGAATAAAGCAGCATTTATGACATCAGAAGGCTAAACTTTCCCAGAGTTACCATGAGGATCACTTGGGTGTGCCACCCCAAAATGTTTTCAGGCCCCATGGCCACCCCTATGAAACCTTTCTGGGGGCGCCACTGGAAGCCTCAAGAGGCCACAATTTAATTTTGAAATCAAACGCAGCTCTTCGATCGATCTTTTAGACAAACCAGAAATCTTATTGTTGCGATAATTAAATCTAAGTATGAAAGCATGCCTCGCATTTCAGTAATTCACTCGGAAACATTAACCATTTGTGGAAAACATGGAATTATTTCTCCAACAGGATGTCTTGTGTTGGTGGAATGAAGTGAGAGGTGGGCCGATGGATCAGGGCTTTGTCTCCGGTAGATACGGCACTGCTTTGGTCTTTTGGGGTCCAAACCTCAAACCTGCACAAAATTTAGATTTTGACCAAAATAATAAGATCCTAAATACTCAAATGATCTTCCTCTGCTCTTCAGCATCAAGAGTAATCAATAAGGCGGTACAGACACTCGGGTAGGATGCCTCTATTTGCTTCCCACTCAAAGAACAACCAGAACTCTTGGGAGGGAGAATTTATCGGAGGAGAAGTCAGAGAGTTTTGCTAGTTAGAGGAACGTCTGGGTTTCCCTCCTGGACCACCTGTCTTTGAATGAGCAGTGGAAATTGTCATGTCCTGTGTCCTTGTCTCCCCAGCACTCATTTTAGTTCTCCTCCTTGTGTGTCCTTCACCCTTGACCCCTGTGTTCTCTCAGATGTTACCTGTTCCATGTAGTCACCTTTTAGCCACTCCTTTGCTCCAGTCCTTCATCATTTTCCCCTTTTCATATATTTCCCATTTGATTAATGTTTTATCCTTAGTCATTCCCTGTTCATGGTTTAGTTCATTCTCCCAGCCCTTCAAGCTTTGTAGTTATGTTCTCTGTTGTGTTCTGTTTCCTATAATGTCAGGTTTTACTTTTAGTCATCCAGTATATTATTCCAGACATTTAGTTTTTAGTTGTTGTGTGGTATTTAGTTAGGTTAATTTGTGTCTTTAGCTGTCATATTTGGTTTCGTCCTGTTTGTGTTCTGCCTCCCAATTCCATAGTTCTGTTCTTTCAGTGTTTTTCCCCCCATGCCCCGTCAACCAGTCACACCTGCAACAGTTCAGTAATCAACACACCTGCTCCCTGTTTCCTCATCACTACCTCAGTGTATTTAAACTCAGCCCTTTCCAGTGTTCACTGTCGGTTCCTTGTGTTTATCTGTGTGTGTTACCATCAGTTACTTGCGTTTGTTACATCCCTGCGTTTCCTGCCTGCCTCCCTGTGTTTGCACCTGATGATTTTTGTTCCTGCTCCAGACCACTGCTGTAAATAAAACTTTTTCATCTTTTCAACTCTACCTGGCTGCCTCCTGGATATTCATGCATTTTGGGTCCTCCTACAACCACCGTTTCATGACAGAAATAAATAAATGAATAAATATGAATTCAATTCAGTTTATTTCTATAGCGCCAAATCACGACAAAAGTCGTCTCAAGGCACTTCACAAAGTAAACATTCCAATACAGTTCAGTTCATTAAGCCAATCAGTAAAAAGTTTCCTATATAAAGAACCCAGCAGATTGCATCGAGTCACTGACTAGCATCAGTGTGTTTACAGCAATCCTCATACTAAACAAGCATGTAGCGACAGTGGAGAGGAAAACTCCCTTTTAACAGGAAGAAACCTCCAGAGGATCCTGGCTCAGTATGAGCAGCCATCCACCACGACTCACTGGGGATCGAGAAGACAGAGCAGACACACACACACACCCTCACACACACACACACACACACACACACACACACAGAACACACACACACACACACATGCACCTTTAATTCTTAAAAACCTCTGTAGCTGTTGCTTCGTAGCGTCTTTGACACAACATTCATAACAACAGCAGAGTTCTGGCCTAAGATTTGTGATTCTCCTTAACCTTTATGTAACCCTTGAGCACAAAAAAAGGCACTAAGGATAGAAGGATTAAATAGTTTTTTCTTTCTCCAAACTGGGTTCAAACCAGTGTAGCACTTGGTGTTTCCACCTTAAAAAGGAGCATCATGGTAATCTGCAGAACTGAGATCTATAGTACAGTAAAGGCAGAGACTTTCCCATCATCAGCGTTCAAGTGGATGTGATTCATTAACGAGAGCGGCTTCAGCGGTTCCGAGCAGATGAAATCCTGTCAGAAACATGTCAAAACATTTGTTCAGTCTCAAGATTTCATTTAGCTGCTGAAGGACAGCGTTTGTGTTATTTTGACATCTACAGACGGGTTTAATGTCAGTCTGTAAATATTCATTTGTTTTCTTTATCTTGGTCTGATGACTGCTGTTTTATAGATATCCTAGAGCAGAGGTGTGCAGGAAACGGAAAAATCAACGACTGGGAGCTTTGTTGAAAAGATGTGCAGAAAAAAAACTCCAAAGGCAGAAAGATGCATCGTCTTAGATGAATTCTACCATTTTCAAGCTCTGATTGACTGAATAATATTTTCTTTTTGTGGACACGGGGCAGTTCATCTCCAGAGCCCAGTCCGACTAAAATCAATGCGGTGAAATTCTCGTCATCTTAGCGAAGTAAAACGCTTGACGGCGCCTTAGTTTGAGGAGACGTAACAATCACCGCTTCACCGCTTGACTGCTCTAACGAGCAGTGATGGAAAGATTTGTGGCTCAAACAAGTGCTTCACTTCAACCCTTTTCAAAAGTTTGAAGTCAAATTTTCGGTGGATAACCTACTTTCAGCGTTTTATGAATAAGGAGGAGTTTCCTGCTCCACTTCGGAGTGTTGAGAAAGGAATTCAGCAACGATGCCAATTAGGTTTGAGACTTGTTGGAACAAACATGGATGTAAAAGTATGGGTGGCTGAGAGCATCTTTGTTTATTACTAACAAGCTGCATGCAAAAGCACTCGTGAGAAAAAAGGAGGTGTGAACAGTGTGTGTGTGTGTGTGTGTGTGTGTTCTCCACCTCTGTGTGTCCACAGCAGGGTGAGCCTCATGCCCTATTTCAGTCAGGCCTGATATTATCAGATGTCAGGGTGCTAGCTCCTCGTCGCTCTCTCGCTCTCAGGCCCTTGGCGTTTGCGCTGGAAGGTGAGAAGAGGTCTAAGTGCTGACACAGTGTAACATCGCCTTTGATACTCCGTTACAACCAAGATACAGATCCACCGGAAACAAGCCTCGACAAATCTAGCAGCTGAAATCAGACGCAGGGCGATATTAAAATGAGAGAAACGCTGCTGCTGAAGGCGAGGGAGGAAGGTCAGGCGAGCTGACAGCTACGGTCTTTTAAAACGTACCTCAACACACACACAGGGTGTCTTTTTGTGGCTCTAAATAGGAGCTCGTTGTTTGTTCCACAAGGTCAATAGTCGTACATTTTGAAAATGTCGTTTTCAAGTGTAAAACAAAAGTTGGACTAATAAAACCAAAAGAGAAATGTAAAGTTCTTGAAAATATTTTAAGCATACTATGACCTGTTTCTTTTTTCATCAAAATCAAGTAATTTTCTTTTTATTTCAGTCATTTAAAACTAATTATTATTACAGAGATTTGCAATATCAGTGGGAAACTTTCTCCTCAGCGTAGGTGCGCAGCAGCTGAAGTGAACATCCTGGAGTGGTTCCTCGTGCTAACAGGTGGGAGAGCTGTGCACAGTTCAGGGGTAGCTTTGATGTTGATGCAGCAGTTTAAATAGATGGAGCCTTTCAGCAATTACCACAGGGCACGTTTGATTTATGGAGAGTTTCTACTGAATGCACTCTCATGGCAGCTGCTTTTATTCACTGCTGATGATGCAAGCAGTGGCTCTGAAAACTCAACAAAATATAGGGAAATATTTCTGCTTCGTCCAGCTTTGCTTTGGGGGTGAAAATGAAAAAAATCAAACAGATTATTAAAAAGGAATGGAAGACGTTCTGATTCAGTTCAGAATATTCTCACATCACAGAAGGGATTTTGCCTGTTTTTGTCACGTTTCCTTCAAATCTGCAATGATTAGAACTTAAAGACCAAGGTCACTCATTTTAATTCACTCTCTAGTATAAATGAACGCCTTGTGAGTAGAGCTCTGTGGGGGAAAAAAGCTCTGGCGCTCCTGTTTCAGGAACTAGGAGTTAGAGGAGAGGTGAGCAGAAGATAGCAGGATCTGGAGTCTTATTTCATGATATTCAGACATCTCTGGCAAAAAGAAAAAAGGGGGGAAGAAGAAAAAAGGGAAAAAAAAGGAAAAAAAAGAAAAAAATTAGGAAGAAATGGAAAAAGGCAAATAAAAGGAAAAAAAGTGGAAATAAAAGGAAAAAAGAGGGAAAAAAAGGAAAAAAAGAGAAAAAATGGGAAAAACTGAAGAAAAACTGAAAAAAAAGGCAAATAAAAGGAAAAAAGGAAAAAACAAAAAAAAGAAAAAAAACAAAAACAGACTTCTCTGGCTAACAGCAACTCGACTCTACCACTGACTCTGTTTGCTCTGCAACGTTGATGTTTTATCTCCACAAATAACACAAGCCTGGAGGAGTTCTGCTGTGTGGTGGAGTTGCTAATGCTAACGGTTAGCTTCTACTAGCCCAGACGTTCTCTGCTGTTTCCTGGACGCTAAACCAACAACAGCCTTCCCCGTCGTGAGTCAAGATGGGTGAGTCCATGAATGTTCAGTGACAGTGTGACGTAGATCTGTCAGGATTTTCTAATCCTAGAGTTTCACCTAGAGTCTATTTTCTATCAGACGCTAATGCAGGAGATAGGTGGAGGAGACTATTTTCATGTTCAGCCTGCATGAAAAGATCAGAAGGACGATCATATTTCATAAATAAGTAAAAAAAATGGTTCCTCTGTGAACTGGATCTTCAAAGAGAATCATTCAAAGCTTGCAAAATAATAAATGAGTAATTAAGCTATCATTTACTTTATCTTAAAGACAAAAATGATAGAAAAGGACACAAATTACTGTGTTCATTTATTGGTCTTTCTATAACAAAAAGAGAAAAACGCAGAAATGCTCAGCTAACCGTCTCCCTGCTTGATCACATATTCTTACAATGTCTCCCTCATTTCTTTTCCCCCCTTTTTTAATTTAAACGATCATCTCCCTCAGAGAAATTCATTTTTAAATATTTACGACGTCTATCAACTCTGAAACTCTGAATAGTTTAAATTTTTAAAAGGAGTTGCTGACTTCCACGGCAACAAGGACTTATATCCACACTATTACACACACACACACACACACACATGCACACACAGTGTAAAACAGGGGCACACACATGTATCTGCTCACAAGGACTCACAAACCCACAAATCACAGGTCTCATTTAGTTCCCTTTCTGTGTTTTAATTAGAGCCGAGGCAGGCTAATCACCTCCTTAGTAGACAGCATCGCTAATGAGACAGAGAGGGAGGAGCTGAAAGGGAGAAAGAAGAGAGACGTTCACATAATTGAAGGTAGCAAAAACGGATGGTTGAGGAGAAAGTGGCAGAGACTAAAGAGAAAAGACACGAGAGGTTGTTAGGAGTAAGTGGATTCCATGGAAGGAAGAGAGGAGCGGTAGATGTGAGGCTGCAGAAAGGAAAGGGTATCAAAGAACAAGAGAGGTGGGTGGGGGAAATAAATAAGGAGCGTGAAGAAAAAGAAGTTTGAGCGATCAACAAATACTCATGGAGGGACAGAAGGGATGGAAGACGGGCTTTAAGGAAGGAAACTTGGGGAGAGTGGTGGAAAGGAGTCAGTGAGAACCCTGAGAGCCCCTTACCTCCCACAAAGCCAGCCGTGTCAGCCGCAGCCCCCCCTCCCTGTGGTAGATCCTTTCATGCTGTCACCCTCTGAGTGTCTGAATAGCCTTTTATTATTCAACAGCGTGGGCAGGTCACCGGGGTCAGCGCACAGCCCACCACTCTGCCACCAGCAAACATCACAACATACGCACAAAAAGGCGTGACCCCACCTGAATACATGCACATCAAAAACGTGCACTGTGTGCATACAAACACACCAAACACCAGCAGCACGCAATCCAAGCTGTGGAATCCATCCCCACCCAAAAAATAATATCTATTTTCTGCTAATCTTGTTTTTATCCTAGCCCAAAACCCACCTTAACCTTTCTCGATGTGACGTAAAGGCATTCACGTTTTCCTTTAGAGGGAATTCAGTCATGAACAGCAATACAGATGATTAATGAAACATCATAACACATTTGATGTTATTAGACACGGTTCTTGATTCCAGCGCAACAGGGTACTTTGTAAATTAATGTTTAGAATGTTGCCAACCACGATGCATGCTATATCGCCGATGCAGTGTAATATACATCAGCTCTAATCCTGCAGCAGCAGAGTCCTCTCTCTCTGTGTCCTTTCCCTGTAGCTCATCGACTACTGGAATTACAACTCAATCATTTGTCCCCTGTTGCATGTTTTATGTCACGAGACGGAAGGGAAAAAACATGCTGCAGTTTTGATGCAGTTGTCCTTGTTCATACTCTCTCTCATTCACCCACATCATTTGTAATCATTTTTCCATTCCTTCCTGTGCTTCTGCAATCACTGGTAATTGTTTATCTTTTCTTTTTGCTGGCAGATTTTAGTTAATCTTGTGCAAACGTAGAGCATTTGGCAGCAAAAGTAAAGGCACTTTAAAGTGGTAGTTCACTGAAAAACATGTTTTAATTATTATTAACATGCAGGCTGAACATGAAAATTGTCTCCTGCACCTATCTCCTGCATTAGCTTCTGATAGAAAATAGACGGTGAAACTCAACGTTGCAGAGCAAACTGAGGGTGTTTTCCAATTACAAGGAACCTTGCCTTGCCAGGCAAGACGCCTTGCTTACAAGGACACTGTCCTTCCTTGGTCAAAGAAAATGCCCCACTTGACCGTGGCCGGCCAGAGCCCGCCCCCTACTTACGCGCTCTGTTTACGTCCCGCCCATCATAGTAATGTTAAGTTTCAATATAGATGTATATCGAGCTTTTTACTTTTTTAATTGTGTATATTGGTTAACTCAAATGTGTAAGTGAGTTAGTACCTGCTAGCCACCGAAGCTGCAACTACTAAGCAACTAACCAACAATAGATAACTGGTTTGGATCTAAAAAAACATTTTACATATTAGCCCAATAGCTACAATTGGTTGACTTACATATAAACTGAAAATTTCCCCCCAAAGTAGCTGCTGCTGGTTACTGATCACATCTGTTTGAAAATACCGCGCTGCATTCTGGGAAATTCTTGACCAAGAGAAGGCACCAAGGCACCTCTCATGTATCCTTGGTGAATTAGCTAAACGGCTAACAAACGGAGCACAGACGCCTTGCTAGCAGAGGAACACTGGAAACGACTGGAACACGCCTTGGCGGTTCCTGATGACGTATCTCCTAGGCAACCGGGGCGGGACCAAGGCATCAAGGCGAGGTTCCTGTCAATTGGAAAACACCCAGAGTCAGTGGTAGAGTTATGTTGCTGTTAGCCAATCAGAGGAGAGATGTGCCCATATCAGGAAGTAAGACTCCAAATCCTGCTGTTTTTAGCTCAACTCTGATCCGGCTCACTTCTAGTTCCTGAAACAGGCGCACCAGAGCTACAAGCTACAAGTACGACATGCAAGGCATTCATTTCTTCTAGAGACCACTGCAAAACTCAAAGTTCTGCATCCATCCATCCATCCCTGCCATGGTTGTGTTAACGTTTATATCGTCTGACTTTTCCACAAGATGTTCTTCAATCTGCTCCGTCTCTGCTGCTAGATATCTTCGGCTCTCACTTTATTTTTTTGAGGTGGTGTTGAAGAAGTTAAAGGAAGCAGCATCCTGACCAATCACATAATTGTGCTCCGTCGATTTTGACAGATAGTTAGAAAATTGGGCTCTACTCCGTCTGTCCTTGCGAGCCTGTTGGAGAGCCCTTGCAATGACGGATAATGACGGGGATATAAACTAGGCTTAAGGCACTGACTCCGCCAAGATGTGATTTCTACAACAAGTGTGCTCTGATGGCTCCTTTGGGAGACACACGTCTAAAACACCTTCTAATAAAGAAGACATCCCTACCAGATACCCAGACTACACTGAGCTTCTTACTCTGTCTGTGAAAGTGAACTCAGTTACTCCAAATAAAAGTTATTTCAGCCACTTGTCTTTGCAGACTCGAGTTTTTGGTCCACATCCAAAGCTTATGACTACAGGTGAGGATGGGAGCGTAGACCAATTTGTAAATTGACAACTTTCCGTTTTGGCACAGCTCAGCAGAGAGTGGTGTAACAGCTCATTCCAAGCCCAGAAACGGCTTTTCACCCTTTTCAGCTCAACACCATGAGCTCAGAGTCGGCAGTGCTAATCTTCATCTCAGCTGCTTCACATGAATGCAAACCACAACGGCGCCTGCTGAAGCTCTCTGCTCAGTGGGGACAACAAGGCCTCAATGGTCACACAAGCAGTGATGAAACTTAAACTCTTAAACCAGAAACTCACTTCCTGTTTGGAAATTCTGTTCATAAAAGTTAAATGAACAGAATTGGTGACAAAAGGGCAACCCAGGAGTACGGGGACTAAGGGACTAAATGGCCTTTAGCAAAGAGCTATGCTTCCAAATGAACCCTCACAGGACACCAAGTCAACAAAATATAGAAAGACAGGTTTGGAAAATTCCCTTGTACCCAAAAAATATCCTGAAGAATCTGGTCTAGTCCTATTGTCAGATATCCTCCTAAATTAAATGTTTATTTATGTTTTATTTATTAATTTTGCTTCCAGTGTTCAATGTGTTTTTGGGAGGCAGTGGGAGGTAGAGTCTCCATTTTATAGAATTTCGAAAATTTTCGCTTTAAAATTGACCCGGTTTGTCATGTGACTGAAGGAAGAGCTGTGGGTAGACTAAATACGTGTTGTGTTAAAACACCAAAACGGTCTAACAGCAAATTGTGAAACAAGAACTTAAAGAATCCAATAGACATTTCTGATTTCTGCCTTTTGTTGTATTGCCCAGATTGATTCTCTAAGTGTCGTCCTTCTCCATGAACCTTGAAACCAGCTCAGTGCTCCAACCACCCCAAAAGGGTCAAATGTTAGCTGTTCGAAATGGAATCAAACCAGCATCAGAAGCATTGGGACAATAATGTAAATAAGAATGCAGATTAAAAGGTAACATGAAGACAAGTATTAGAAAACAAATGGGCACTTAGGCCATGTTGGTTTTCTAAAACCAAACTTCTTACCTCGCTCATCTTTAAAGATTGACTCACACCACCTCATTTTCAGCAGAAAACAAATCCAGTACATTGTGAAGCACATTCATTGGCATGCCAGGCCTGTGGGTGGCCTTAGTTCCCCAAATCATAAATTGTGTAAGCACAGGTTGCACATTTGATGTCAGAGTGTTTTTGTTGAGGGCAGTGATGTTGCAACACCTACAACCTTGGTTATTTATGTCCACGACCAAACGTTGACAACGGTGAATTTGAAAATATCAACTTTAGTTTGAGTTTTTGAAAGAATTGTTTTTAGTGCCGTAGATCTTTAGTTTTGTTTGGTACCATCCATCCAAACATTCATCCATCCATCCAACCATCCATCATCCATCCATCGTCCATCCATCATTCATCCATCATTCATCCATCATTCATCCATCATTCATCCATCCATCCATCATCCATCCATCCATTCAAACATTCATCCATCCATCCATTCAAACATTCATCCATCCATCCATTCAAACATTCATCCATCCATCCAACCATCCATCCATCATCCATCATTCATCCATCCATCATCTTCTGCTTATCTGGGGATCGGGTTGTGGGGGCAGCAGCCTAAACAGAGAGGTCCAGACTTCCCTCTCCCCAGCCACTTGGGCCAGCTCCTCCAGGGGAATCCCAAGACGTTCCCTGGCCAGACGAGAGACATAGTCCCTCCAGCGTGACCTGGGTCTTCCTTTAGGTCTCCTCCTGGTTGGACGTGCCCGGAAAACCTCACCAGGGAGGTGTCCAGGAGGCATCCTAACCAGATGCCTGAGCCACCTCAACTGGCTCCTCTCGATGTGGAGGAGCAGCAGGTCTACTCTGAGCTCCTCCCAGATGACAGAGCTTCTCACCCTATCTCTAAGGGAGAGCCCAGACACCCTGCAGAGAAAACTCATTGTATCTGCTTATTGCTTGTATCTACAATGTCACTACCCAGAGCTTGTGACCATAAATGAGGGTAGGAACGTAGCTTGATCGGTCAATCGAGAGCTTCATCTTCCGGCTCACTTTCATGTGAATGACAGGCCACATTGTAGAAAAATATCTTTGTGTTGTGGTATACCTGTGTATGTGTGTACAGGGCCTTGGAGGGGGAATATGCATGGGAAGGCAATCTGTCTGAATTCAGTGAGTATCTAAGAAAACCTGAATATTAAAAAATAAAACAGGAAGTGTGCAACACAGTCCAGATGGACCGTCACATCACTGCGCTGCTTTAAAAAGGCAAAGAGAAAAAAAAAGCAAAATATATAAAAACAAGACAAATCAGAACTCCCCCACGCTGAATATTTCTCTAAAAAATGAATTTTCTGAGATATATGCATCCATCTTACTGTGAGCATATATTTTATATGAATTTCCTAGCACTGGGTAGTACATGGAGTTGATAAGGTGTGACAGTCCCTAATGCATTTATTATAACTCTTGTCCATCCCTTGTTAGCCCACTATATATCTGTCCCTCCAATGCATCTGGGAGCTAGGACTCTGGCATTTTCCTGCTGTGCACTGGCGTGGCTCCGCTTGTGTGTCTGTGTGAAGGTATATGGCTGCTGGTGTGTGACAGGGGGAAAAACAGAGATAACAGGAGCCCGGTGGTATCAGCTCCATCTTATCTTCAACACAGCCAGAAGCAGGTATACAAGCTAATTGGAAAGTGGCAGACACACCGCAGACTGGTGAAACACGCGTTCACTTTTTTTTTTTTCCCATCGAGCAGAGCAGACGAGAGAATTGGCAGGAAGAGGGGAGGGAGACCAAAGTGATAGGACGAAAACGAGACAAAAGGAAGAAGAAGTGGAGGTAGGAGTGACAGAACAAGAGGAAGAGATGGAGATGGAGATGGAGGCTGGGGAAAATTGTGGGAAGACAGCAGAGCTCACAGATACAATATCAACAAGACAAACAGTAACTAAGCCACACTTCACTGCTGTAATACCGCAGGTATTGTACCGATTCTGTCTGCACATGTACTGTCAGCGCTGTGCATTTGGGAAAATAGGAAAACAAATAGCATCTCTTGCATGACTCCACACTATGCGGCTCTTTTCTCTCCACTTGGTAATGAATCACTCTGTCAAGTCTCCTCTCAAACGTCAGCGCCAACACATCTGCTGCGTAACAACTCGTCCTGCTTGCTTTACCTGTAATGTGTTTGCCAAAGATATTTCCCCTCGGAACAAACAAGACCTTACCACCGTTCACACAAAAACTCGGAGGACTCATTTCTTCTCTTAGCTGAAGTGTCCCCGGGGTTCAAACCCATTATAGGTTTCATTTTATTTATGGATTTTTTACGATACTGGGAATCATTCTGTCATAATGGTAAATAACACGTTAAATATGTTTTTCAGCCGTTCTGAAGTGTGTTTGTTGGGTAAAGTTAGAAATAAAGACTACCTTAGCTTTAGCGTCATTTGTGGAATGGAGTTTTTGTCTGACAGGACTCAAGCTAATGGGTAGTCTGAGCACAGCCGAACTTATACTACTGCCGTCTTAAATCGCTCCAACTTTCTATATTTCATAGTAGTTCATGCAAAGCTGTTGCATCCATATTTGCACTACAGCCAGTTTTTCACTATAGAACAAAGTCTTTAGTTATTTACATCATAAAATCAGCAAAAGCTATTAGGGCGAATCCTCGAATGGTTTGATTCATTCAATTCCTCGAATCATTTTTTACTGAGTCAAGGCTTCGTTAAATGTTCGCACCACAGTCTGAACACATTTTAGTGTCACACAATGTGGTAATCTAGCTTCCAGAGGAAAATAAAGAAACCAACAAAGACACGAACTATTGTAAAAGGCAGCAACGGTCCAACGTTAGGGATCAAGAGTTAACCTATGGGCAGATTGGCTAATGTTAATGCTAGCGGGTAGCACGCTCACGATCAAGTGCGGTTCCGAAAAAACACGATGATTGTGAAACTAAGAATGAATCAAGCAGAAAAATAATCTCCACCATCCTGTTTATTTGTAGCTGTCTGCAGCCTGCAGAGCAGAGCTGCTGCAGCAGCTACCTGGGCTCAGGTTGCTACTACGAGTCTGCTGCTCCATACCGCTGCAGGGCTATGGCAAGCCGTTGTAGCGTGTAATTCACTAATGCTTCTATGTTTGAATATAATTTTAGATTAGATTATTGCCATCCCGAACATTATAGACATGCTACCATTACATTGTTACCAGTAGAAATGAAATGTTATTAGCATTTCCAGTAGCTTACTACTGAACATGTTAATAAAATGCATGACAGCACAGTGGTGCAGTGGTTAGTGCTGTTGCCTTGCAGCAAGGAGGTCCTGGGTTCGCATCCCAGCCTGGAGTCTTTCTGCATGGAGTTTGCATGTTCTCCCCGTGCATGCATGGGTTTTCTCCGGGTGCTCCGGCTTCCTCCCACAGTCCAAAAATACGATGGACTGGCAACCTGTCTAGGGTCTACTCCGCCTGCATACCTGAAAATTGCTGGAGATAGGCACCAGCCCCCTGCAACCCGGATAAGCGGGTACAGACGATGGATGAAATACAAAATGTAAAGTTTGGCATCAAATAGTGTCTTTAAAAACCACGGACGTCATTTGTGAAACTCATGGCACGTGTCAAACAGGATCAGAAAATAACTTCTATCCCTCCATAGACTGCCATTCATTTTTTTTGCAGTCGGGGAGCCATGGACCGGAAGTAGATGGGCGTGGCTTAAGCTCCTTATGACAGTTTGGTATCTTTATGAGGCAGAAACAGTCCTCAATGGTTTATGGCAAAAATACCCAGCAGTCCATGTTTCTATCCTTCCCTCCACTGTGAACGTTAATGATGAAATTCATCACGATGATGAGACGCTAATAGATGTTAATTATGAGCTCAGGTGCAATTAGGCATTCGTAAAAGAGGTGACCACGACATCATAACAAAGGTAAACAAATGGAACCTAAAATAGTAAAACCTAGTAAATGAGAAAGAGTGATTTCAGCTGAGGAGAAAGGAAATACCCATTCATAATTAGAGGAATCCTAATTAGGTTTGAAGCACCTTAATTGGTCCACGGTGTGAGATAAGGGTCGTGAAAATGTAAAAAGTTTACTTCACTCAAAGAAACACAAAGATGGAAGAACTGAACAAGTTGATCCAAAAGTACCATTAAATATTTATAAAATATGTTATAAGACATGTGAAATGGGTGAGGAGTAAATATGAGTACTGAAAAATGTTGTCAAACAAACCAAAAATGTCAAAATAATGACATTTAGTTTTATAGGTTTGGTGAGATAAAATACCTTTCTCTGTGATGTCATAGCCCAAGAAATGATAGAAATTTGACTACAGCCCTGTCAGGGGGAGATGGGTGAGGATGAGTCCATTCTCACCCACCGCAGTGATGAGATGCATGAGTCTAAAAAGTCTGGATGCTGCTTGTTTGAACCAATTCTTTAAAGGTGTTGAACGCTTGTTTGATCAATACATCTGCAGTGGTCTCTAGTGGGAATGAATGCCTTGTAAGCTGAGCTCCAGACGGCAGGTTATAGAGCCTTACTTCCTGATATGTGGACATCTCTCCTCTGATTGGCTAACAGCAACACGACTCTACCACTGACTCTGTTTGCTCTGCAACGTTGATGTTTTATCTCCACCAATAACACAAGCCTGGAGGAGTTCTGCTGTGTGGTGGAGTTGCTAATGCTAACGGTTAGCTTCTACTAGCCCAGACGTTCTCTGCTGTTTCCTGGACGCTAAACCAACAACAGCCTTCCCCGTCGTGACTCCAGATGGGTGAGTCCATGAATGTTCAGTGACAGAGTGACGTAGATCTGTCAGGATTTTCTAATCCTAGAGTTTCACATAGAGTCTATTTTCTATCAGAAGCTAATGCAGGAGATAGGTGGAGGAGACTATTTTCATGTTCAGCCTGCATGAAAAACTCAGAGATCAGAAATCAGAAATAATATTTAAAAATGGTTTTACAGTGAACCACACGTCAATGTTGATTCCAGCTGAAGAAATATCACAATAAAAGAATTCCTGTGAATAATAAAATAACAGAAACGTTCTAAGGAGACGTGGAGATGGCATCGCAGCTTGCTCCTACTACCCTCGAAGTTTCAGTCATCACTTAGGATAAAACTAGAGGCCGACCCTTGTATTTAACAGCTTCTCTTTACTCATAGGATGTTAATTGTTTAATTCAGGGAAAGTGTTTTGCAGCCATTCTTCTGCAAGAGCCAACCTTGACTTAAAGAAAGGGTGAGAATAAAGCTCAGGCTTGCAGATTTAAAGTCTCTAATTACCGCACGCCTTCAGAGACTGAAATCTGAAACTGCTAATTTCTAAATAACAGCTGAGAATAAGCTCCGTCCATTTCAGACCACAGATAGAAATGCACGCCTTTGGCTGGTGTTTGTTATTGTTCATTAACCCATGTTAACCTTACAACATGCATCTTTTTAGCATTCTTTCAAGAGATTGTGCAAAAGATTCATTGCTTTACTCAAACGTGTGGAAACCATTTATTTCTGATTCTAATGGGTCACTGTGAGTGTCCCATGCAGGCTGAACATGAAAATAGTTTCCTCCACCTATCTCCTGCATCAGCTTCTGATAGAAAATAGACTCTAGGTGAAACTCTAGGATTAGAAAATCCTGACAGATCTACGTCACACTGTCACTGAACATTCATGGACTCACCCATCTTGACTCACGACGGGGAAGGCTGTTGTTGGTTTAGCGTCCAGGAAACAGCAGAGAACGTCTGGGCTAGTAGAAGCTAACCGTTAGCATTAGCAACTCCACCACACAGCAGAACTCCTCCAGGCTTGTGTTATTGGTGGAGATAAAACATCAACGTTGCAGAGCAAACAGAGTCAGTGGTAGAGTCGTGTTGCTGTTAGCCAATCAGAGGAGAGATGTCCACATATCAGGAAGTAAGACTCCAAATCCTGCCGCCTGAAGCTCTCCTCTTATCTGGTAATCTTGTAGATCCTGAAAACAGGGACACCTGGGCTTTTTGTACCCAGAGTACGACTTACAAGGCATTCGTTCCTCATAGAGACCAGTGGAAATGCATTGATTAAACCCTCTGTTGCTCCTCCTTGTTGTTCCCCTTTCTTTTTGTTAAATTTGGGCCTGATAGAGAAAATCCTTACGCACACAAGTGATCGTTTACATGATCTTCAGACGTCTGTGGATTTGCTACAGGAACCTTTTTATCATCCCTCCTGCAGAATGATTGTGTTTACAAATGAAAACCTCATGTAAGTGTTGTTAAAAGGAGTTTTCATTCATGGTCCATGTCAAGTCAACATCTTTCCTTTCCTGCATTCTTTGTGCAAGTGGTTCTGACATGAACGAACGGAGTCACGCTGACTCCGTCACCTCTGACAGTGCTCATTAATTTTTCGATTTACCATGAAAGATTAACTGATGCACCTCTTTCAGATGAGTCGTCTGAATTTAATAGTATTTTTAATTTAAATTCTTGCTTAAAGTTTACAGAAAAATGAGTTAAGATAATTAGCTTCAGGGAACATTTATAATAAAATCTCCTCCACACGGTTTGTACTAAAGAAGCAAAAATGCACTAAGGTGTTGGATTTCATCTCCTGACTGTAGCAGTCACCCTGATCAAAATGTGCACTGCTAACATCATCTTCCTGTTAAAATGTACAGGAGCAGAATGTTTACAGCCAGCATCTACTTTAGCACACCCCAGTCCTCTAAAGTCAGTCTGTGGAAGGTGTTTGAAGTTACGCAGCAGTTTGTTGTCAAACTTTGGAATAAAACTCAAAAGAATGTGCGTGTTCAACAATTCCCACCTGATTTTTGTAAAATAAGTTGAGCGAGAAATGACAAAAAGATTGTTTTGTATTTTTGTTAGACAACAAAAGGAAACTTAAAGAGGTCCTTATTCATATTTTCAATACATTTATAATAAATAACAAAATAATAAAAATAAATAAATAAAAGTAAAAGTAAATCAAAAGATAATTAAAACAAAATAATAATAATAATAATAAAAATAAAAACTAAAATAAATAAATAAATAAAAATTTATTACAAAAATAATTAGTAAATAAAATCAAAAATAAATCAAAAATAATTAAAAAAAATCAAACAAATAATTCAAATTAGATTAAATAAATAAACATTAATAAAATAAATAAATAAAAGTAAAAGCAAATCAAAAAATAATTTAAACTAAATAATAATAAATAATAAAAATTAAATTAATAAATAAAAATTTATAAAAAATAATTAATACATAAAATAAAAAAAAAATTTAATTTAAAAAATCAAATAAATAATAAAAATTAGATTAAAAAAATACATAAAAATTAATACAATAAATAAATAAATATAAACTGAATGAATGCCATGTAAGTCATACTCAGGGGATAAAAATCTGCGATGCACCTGTTTCAGCATGAATAATTTAGCCAGAGGAGAAAGTAGCTTCGGTTGACAAAATTTGGAGTCTTCCTTCCTGATATGTGGACATCTCTCCTCTGATTGGCTAACAGCAACACGACTCTACCACTGACTCTGTTTGCTCTGCAACGTTGATGTTTTATCTCCACCAATAACACAAGCCTGGAGGAGTTCTGCTGTGTGGTGGAGTTGCTAATGCTAACGGTTAGCTTCTACTAGCCCAGACGTTCTCTGCTGTTTCCTGGACGCTAAACCAACAACAGCCTTCCCTGTCGTGAGTCAAGATGGGTGAGTCCATGAATGTTCAGTGACAGTGTGACGTAGATCTGTCAGGATTTTCTAATCCTAGAGTTTCACCTAGAGTCTATTTTCTATCAGAAGCTAATGCAGGAGATAGGTGGAGGAGACTATTTTCATGTTCAGCCTGCATGAAACACTCAGAGTGACCCATCATTTTCAAAGATAATAAGTAAAAAAGTGGTTTTGCAGAAACTTCCTGTGCATGTTTAGGGCTTTCACTCAATCTATATCTTTGTTTTCCAGGGTAAATTAATTTCCACAGGAAGCCCACGTTGACAGGATTTATGAGAATAACAAAGTGGGCAGTAGGAGTTTCTTTTTTATGATGAAAAATTGCCTCTGGAGATGTGTGCACACTTCCCCGCTCCTCCAAAATATTATTGTGCATCTCTTTATCTATTTCTGTCCGTGGGTCAGATAAGTGATTATACCAGATCCCCTCAGAATAAATCATCAAAGCCGAAGCAGACCTCGCGCGCAGCTACACACAGGTGAGAACTCGCGATAATGGTTATTGATCACAGCGCTGGAGCGCGGTGTCCTGCCTTGTTCTCATTACGGGTGAAAGCCATCATCCCGTCGAGGCTGCCTGGTGTGCTTACCGGGGAGGAATGTGTGGGAGAAAGATGTTAAATGTCAGGCAGCTATCGCTATATATATATAAAAGTAATCAGGCATGAACAAAAACCGCTGTTGATGATGATGCGGTACTTGTGGGGATTAATTTGGCTAATTATGATGTATGCTTGTTTGCTTGGTGGTTAAAAAAAAGAGAGAAATTTTGGAGGGCATGTTAATCAACAGAATATGCCTGCATGTGTTCATAATGTAAGCATAATTGTGTGTAACCTTACTTTGTATCAGCGTGTGTTTATTTTGTGCCTGTGCTCTTTTCCTACTGCTGATGAGGCCCCTGGGAGTGACAGTCTGCATTTAGCAGCGTGTGTGTGCGTGTGCGTGTGTGCGTGTGTGTGTGTGTGTGTGTGTGTGTGTGTGTGTGTGTGTGTGTTCCTCGTTTTTTGTGTTGAAGTCTTAACTAACTCCACGAGAGAACATCCTTTCCATTTGCTGTGTCTTTGGCGCTGGAAAAGGCTCTAAAGTGAATTAATTGCTTGTTAGCTGAGGAGCCAATAATAACAGGCTGAGAATGATGCAGACTTGACACGACTTATTTAGTGATTAGCAACTCCGATCAGCGTTTCATTTATGACTATTCATGCTCTGTAGAGCTTTTTCTTTTTAAATCGGAATAAAATTTAGTGAATAAATGAGACTCTGCCTTTTTTCCCCCCAGCTAGTGAATAAAATGATCCTCGCTTGTCAATTGGCTGCGATATGTGCTACACCTGTAATCATTTCAAAGATGAAATTACACATTTTGAATATTTATTCAAGCCTGAGCCTTTTTTTTTCCGTTAAAGTATCAAGCAGGTAATTTGTGAGCAGGTTAATGATGATCTAGCGGAGAGGTTTGTTGGAAGGATGAGCTCTCTGCAGAGTTTTAAGTGACTGACAGTAATAAGAGCGTAATGTAAAGCATGCAGGTCAGGTGAGGGGAACCAAACCAAATTAAATGCAGCGTCATTCACCTTCATTGTCAAGAGAATGAGGATTTGAATAATAGAATTGGTTTCACTTTATGAAATGTCATTCCTTCATCCATCTTTCCATTTATCCAGCCACCATCCATCCACTTCTTCATTTGTCTGAGTTCTGTTTTCATCAGCCGTCCGTCGTGAGGACTCCCTCCCCTTCCTGGAGCTCTGGCTGCAACCGGCACGCCTGCTGAGGCTGACTGAACTATCGCTGGTCGCTGTTTGGATTCTGTTTCCGAGTCGCCTCGTAGAAACGTGTGACAACGTGTTGAGCGTGTTCACACAGCGACTCGTGAAATGAGTGTTCATCTTTTCAGCGACGCTGCCTAAAATCCACTTCATCCTTCTAGTTTGTCTCCTTCCACAAGGTTCTCTGTTTTCTGGACCAAATCAGCAGTTCAGGAGCCGCTTCATGTATAACTAATGGATACTTGTGGACACACACACACACACACACACACACACACACACACACACACACACACACACACGCACACACACACCAGCCCAGGTTGTCACAAATCAATCCCGAGTGGTGTTTTCATTAGGCTTAGGTGTGTGTAGATGATGGAGGAGAGAGGTTTTAATCAGGACCATGTGAGGGGCCAGAGGCCACGCTGGAGACGTTTTCTTAATGGCTGCACTCCTACGCCTCTCCCTCCCACACATCCCTTCATTTCTCTGCTCTTCAATTCCCTCTTTGTTTCACCCCCAAGTTTGATTCCACGCTCCCTCCTGACCTCCCCCCTTTTACCTTTTAACAACACTCCGGCTTTGAGCAGGAAGCCTTCACATTTCCACACTCCTTGACCCGTCTGCGCTCCTCCCCGTTTCGTCTTGCTTTCATCCTGGCTTTTATCGAGCTCCGGCATATTTCAACTCTCGCCTCCACCTTTCCACGCTCTCGTTGGTTCATCATCCCTATCTTTCCTTTGGTCCTTCGACTACTTTCCTCTTCTTTTATCATGCCCAACATCACCCCCCCCCCCCCCCCCCCCCCCCCCCCCCCCCCCCCCACCGCCACCCCCATTCCACAGCTGTCAGCTCTCAGAACCTCAAGAACCATAAATCTGGTGCAACCTCAGGAAGTGGGTCACCAGGGGATACTTAAACATGTAACTCTTTGGCGAGGGCCTAACCCCTGCCAGAAAAATCACCTCATGCACGCCTCCGTACCACACACACACACACACACACACACACACTTGGGTTTTATGACTGTCTTGGCGTAGACCAGAGCAGCTTAAGTGTAGGTCTGTGTAATTACAGCTCATGTTCTTACCTCCAATAAGTGAAGGTTGTTTGGGTTTGTTCGGTGGAGGAACAAGAGGGGCTTTGTGAGAACCGCGCCGAGCTGCAGCCGGGTTTCCGACATGAACCCATCATCCTGCTGTGTGCCGGCAGGCCTCTGGAGTTGGTCATGTTGTGTTTAGCCGGACGTGTGTGCCGTGGATTTGTGATTTGAGTTGGATTTCATGCTCCACAGCTGATGTTCTTCTTCTTTAAAGCGAACATTCCCCTCTGAAGAACCCACAAATCCCTTAGATTTGTCTGGCAGCACACGCGTGACCTCAACCTCATTACAAGCTGCTGATCAAAACCCACAAACCGATGCTAAAAACAACTTTGTCAATGGATCAATCAAAAATGATTTGTTTGGAGTCTTGAGGAGCGCCGATGCAAACGCGGCGGAACTCCTCACACATGTCCGGTGACACGTTCAGAAAGCAGCTGTCACCGCTCGCCCTGAGTGGATACATCAGGGATGATGGTCGCCTTTCTAGAAGAAAAGCCCGGCCTGTCCTCATTACTGGCCCTGGCATGTCAAAGAAACTGGACCAAATGGGACCAATTCCGGTTGGGATGTGGCACGTATCGGAGAGAGTTCCTTTTCTAAAACACTAATCTCTGGGCCACAAATTAGCTGTCAGTCATCAGCGGTGCACAGACATCGTATCAGGGACAAGGCAGTCCCCAACAAATCAACAACATGTCAATCACACACACACACGTGTGTGTGCACGCAGCCATTGAATGAAGAGGGTAAACAGTCGCAGGCAGACATGCATGTGAACACACACACACACACTCGGGGACTGGCGAGTGTGTCGTTCATCTGATAGCATTTCCTCCCTCTAATAGGACTCAACCCTGTTTTAGCATTAATTCAAGGTGACTCCTGCAAGGCATTAGAGAGAGGAAATGGACCCGAGGGCTCTCAAATACCCTCCTAACTAATTTGCAATTGCTGTTTATATTACCTCTCTGAATTGTAATATAATTTTAACTGTGTCTTCTCTCCAAAAAGAGAATTAAAAAATCAATAAAAAGCATTTAAACATTTGTTACAACCAAAGTCAGCCTATATTAGATGGTGTACTGGTGAGTTTGGAAATTAAAAAGATAGATTTGGTTTTTTTAAGTGTGTTGATTTATTTTCTTATTTTATTTTACAAATAATTAATTTTTTTCTGTTGGAGATGGATGTTTAGACCAACCTCAGTTTAGAGAATTAGGGATTCGTTCTGACTGGACAGACTAGTCCTAAAGGAGCAATATGTAAGAATTCTACAGTGAAATAATCACAAAACAGTCAAATGTCTCCATCATGGAAGGAAATAGATTTTATTCTCAGCTGGCTGAGGGTTGTCACTTTTTCTCCTTTAAACTAGAGAGACATATCTACTTGTATTAGTGAGTTTGTGTCTCCAGTGAGCTAACGCTGCAGCACAGGCGTTAGTAATTCAACACCAGCAGCAAAAAACTCCAGAAATGTTTAAAGAACCAAAGCCAGAAAACAGGAGCGACCCAGAAGTTATTTCCTGTACCTCTAAAAAGCCACGGCATCTTTTTGTTTTACTCTATCAGGTGAAGTAGGCTACAGGCTAACGTTGAGCTAACAATGCAAACAGTGAATTAGAAGCAACTAGTCGACTCTAAAAATATCTCAAGCTACTTTTTCAATCACCAACAACTGGATGTTACAGTGAGATGTGTGTGAAGTAAATAATGAGTCAATCGTGGCGTTTTACTGCCTTTAATGAGTCAAGCTAACAGCAAGCTAACAGCAAGCTAACAGCGGGAGAACCAACAACCACCATTCCTGTAATGCCGGAGACAAACTACCGTAATAAATGTAGTAAGTGCTCCCTACCTTAAAACACACAAAAGTGCTAACAACTGATATGACAATGTATTTATCTTTTATTTTTTTTTATTTAACCTTCATTTATCCAGGGGAACTGTTTGAGAACCACTTCTCATTTACAAACATGACCTTATCTACTTACTGTGTGTGACTCGTCTTTGCTGGTCTTCTAGAATCTTCTGGTGCAGATCCGTAACTGGCAACAGCCATGAAACTCAGAGAACGGCAGTGAGAAAGTGATATTTTGCTCAGAAAGATAGATCAGCAGGAACCAAATTTGAACACAGGATGTCATTCTTACATATTGCACCTTTAACAAAATCATTTAAAAGAGTTTCTTCTGATTAAAACTAATTCTGATCACAAAACGTTCATAGCAGTTCATGCAAATGTTATTTCATAAAGTTTTGCACCATTTGCATTATACGTGCATTTAAACAGAATTCTGTGTTTTTTTGTTTGTGTGTTTTTTGCGACAGAAAGTTGCTGCAACACATGATGCTGAAATCTCAAAATAATTGGGGGGAAAAAGCCATAAACTGTAAATGTTATGGTAACGTAAAGGTTCAAATACAGCATTTGCTTAAACTGATCTATAATCATTTTGTTTTAGAACAGGCTGTTGTGACATATTAGTTAATTGTTTGTACAATTAGAAATAAACACGATTTCTTCTGACTAACAAAGCCTATGGTCATAAACGTCCCACAGAACCACACCTCAGGTGATCTGAACTGTTCTTTCTGATGCTAAATCAAAAATAAGAGTAAATTTTCCACTTTGATTTCGGACCTAAACCATAAATTGTGAGGCATCATGCAGAGACGCTGTCTGATATGTCTGATAGTTAAAATATAAGCTGCTGCCACAAGTTAGGTGAAATCATTAATATCCTCAGGATAGAACTCTTGATTCATGCCTGAATAGAAACCAGAATAATTAAGAGTAAAGCATTAATCAGGGATGTGTGGAGACAGATGAAGAAAGCTCATCTTAACCCAGACTAGAAGCAAAAGGAAGCACTTAAACCACCTGCTGCCATAAACTCAGAATAAACGTGTCTTCTTGTAACTTTATTCCTCACAGGAACAACTATTTGTTTTAGATTTAAACCAAATATTACTTTCAGAGATCAGACTTCGTAGGAATTCTACAAATAAAACAGTTTCAGATAAAAATGTTCGACGTTTTACAGTTCTGCTGATGCAACAGCTGAAAAAGTCTAATTTACTTGTTGCACAGGAACAAGCCCTGAACACCAGAGCAACAGAGCCAAGATCTACCACGCCAGACAAGACCCAAAGGTAAAGAGGCCCCTGAGACAATCCACCACATCACTGCAGGGTGGAAGATGCTGGCAGGGGAAGCATACATGGAACGCCACAACCAAGAGGCTGGCTTAGTGTACAGGAACATCTGTGCAGATGGACTGGAAGCCCCAAGGTCAAAGTGGGAAACACCCCCTAAGGTGGTAGAGAACGAGCGATCCAAAGGTCCTGTGGGACTTTCAGATCCAGACCGACAAAATGGTGATGGCGAGCCAACCAGACATTGTGGTGGAGGACAGCTGTTGTGGTTGACGTGGCAACACCAAGTGATGCAACATCAGGAAAAAGGAACAGGAGAAACTAGAGAAGTACCAGGGCCTCAAAGAAGAGAAAGCCTGGAGAGTGAAGACATCGGTGGTGCCCGTGGTCATCGGGGCACTCGGGGCAGCGACCCCCACACTGGAGGAGGGGCTAAAGCAGATCCCAGGAACAACATCAACCCGAGCTTGGAAGGATGAGACCACTGGCAGGGGGTGAGATGGGAATTTTTATTTTATTACTCGATTAAAAAATGTATCTAAATTAATTAGAGGCTTTGTAATTAATGATCTATCAATAGTTAGATGATATGACTTCATCATATCTTGAGGATATTTGATACTGATTATAATAACAAAAAACATGTTCCACATAAGTAGCTGCATTTATTAGAGCAAACAAAAAAAACACATCCACTTTCTTTTATGTTCTATGTTCTCTCGTGCATGATGACAGCATGGATCTGTTGCTTCAGGAGCTCTGCACAAGCAGCCTCATAGTGCAATAGCAGAGAAATGTCTGCATTGAATCCCAGCTCTACAGCCCCAGAGGAAAATTTTACCTCTGAAAGTTTGCCCTTCTCCAGCTTGAGAGACTGAAATGTGATTCTCATTCCAGTCTCACGTTCGTTTCTTTCCTGTCTGATATATCTCTCACCTTAAAGCTGTAGAACGAGGTGTGACTTCAGGATTGTGTTTTTCTTTTGGGGCTAAAAAGTACAACTTTGTAACAAATGGTGCCAACAGTCACTTAAACCTGCAACTCTCCAGTTGGATCCACATTTTCTAACATTTCTATAATCGCATCAGGATCAAACATAACAGTAAGTAAAAAGAACAACATCCTCTGTTTGCTCTTGCTGTCATAATGGGCTCGCCCACCAAAAGCATTAAAGTTAATTCTGTGCTCTAAAGCCTGTTCATCTGTATGCATGATCTGCGCCGAGCTGAGCAAAGAGCCAACATGCTGCCTTGCAAAAAACACGGCGCAGCGCGGATTTGGTTGAACTTTGACCACAGTGAGCTGCGACGTACATCCACAGAGTCAACAGACACGTCAACCTTCTCATTACCAAACCAAAAGTAGAAGGGTGGTTTGGAAACAGAGCAGCCGGGATTTTCTACACTCTAATGCTCTTTTGGATCATAAGTTCTGATGTGGGCACACACACACACACACACACACACACTCACATTTGCTGCTTTTCAAACTTCTCACAAGCTGTAATTCATTTACTTTTGAAGCATGAATTTTCATTTCTTTATTTATCTAACATCAATTCACAGAAAGAGTCATCTCAAGGTAGCCTGGGAAGCTGTCTACATGTGAATATATGGTCTGGCTACGGCCCACTGATGACTATCAGTAGTGGGGCGGGATCTATGGTTGTCTTTCAAACTGTCTCCACATGCTATTGGACAACAAACAACGTGACGTACTCACCGCTACGGATGTCAATCAATGAGGCAGTCCACCATACACTGTCAAAGAAGATGCAAATACATCACAAAGGACTTAAGTACCTCTATCTGCTCTTGACTCAAAGAAAAGCCCAAATAGAAATAGTCCAAAGTTGATGCCAAAGCCATTTCAAACGAGCCACCGCCATCTTTGTTTTTCAGTAACATCCTGCCCGCCAACAGGGTGCTGTGATTGGACCACCAAACCAATAGAGCACTGTGATTGGATCACTACAGAGCTGTCACCATTTTAGTTTCGCTCAGTCGCAGTAATATCCCGCCCACCAAACAGATGGAGCGCTGTGATTGGCCCACCAATCAGATAGAAAGTTGTGATTGGCCCACCAAACAGATAGAGCGCTGTGATTGGACCACCAAACAGATAGAGCGCTGTGATTGGACCACCAAACAGATAGAGCGCTGTGATTGGACCACCAAACAGATAGAGCGCTGTGATTGGACCACCAAACAGATAGAATGCTGTGATTGGACCACCAATCAGATAGAAAGTTGTGATTGGCCCACCAAACAGATAGAGCGCTGTGATTGGACCACCAAACAGATAGAGCGCTGTGATTGGACCACCAATCAGATAGAGCGCTGTGATTGGCCCACCAAACAGATAGAAAGTTGTGATTGGACCACCAAACAGATAGAATGCTGTGATTGGACCACCAATCAGATAGAGCGCTGTGATTGGACCACCAATCAGATAGAGCGCTATGATTGGACCACCAATCAGATAGAGCGCTGTGATTGGACCACCAATCAGATAGAGCGCTGTGATTGGCCCACCAATCAGATAGAGCACTGTGATTGGATCACCAATCAGATAGAGCGCTGTGATTGGACCACCAATCAGATAGAGCGCTGTGATTGGATCACCAATCAGATAGAGCGCTGTGATTGGACCACCAATCAGATAGAGCGCTGTGATTGGATCACCAATCAGATAGAGCGCTGTGATTGGATCACCAATCAGATAGAGCGCTGTGATTGGATCACCAAACAGATAGAGCGCTGTGATTGGACCACCAAACAGATAGAGCGCTGTGATTGGACCACCAGTCAGATGGAGTGCTGTGATTGGACCACCAATCAGATAGAGCGCTGTGATTGGCCCAGCACCAGACATCCAGGGCTGCTTTGGTTCCAGTGGAGCAAGGCTAGACCAATCATTTTGCTCGGCGAACTGATGGTCTAGATTCTAGGCTAGTCTTAAGACACTTTACAAAGTCAACATTCTAATTGAACCTACTTGGTGCATTGAGTTCAGTTTATTTAGCCAATTAGTAAAAAGTGTCCTATATAAGGAAACCCAGTAGATTGCATCGAGTCACTGACTTGTGTCAGAGACTTTGCAGCAGGGGTCACTGACCTCTGTGAAGCTGAGAGCTACTTCATGGGTATTGAGCCATCCGAAGGGCTACCAGGTTGATCCAAGACTGACCTTTGAACTGAAACAGATCAAAGTTAAACTAAACTTCATAATAAACATAATTTATTGTTTTTATTGTAGTTTTTAAATCTATATTAATGCATTTGTGATTAAAAAGGTGGCAGCACAAGTTTTGTTTTATTGATTGTAGACTTGTGTTATTTAGAGAAAAGGCCTGTGGGCACCTTATCTAGTTCCTGGGGCCACCAGGTCAGTGACCCCTGCTTTACAGCAATACTAAGCAAGCATGTAGCGACAGTGGAGAGGAAAACTCCCCTTTAACAGGAAGAAACCTCCAACAGAACCTGCATCAGTGTGAGCAGCCATCTGTCATGACTCACTGGGGGTTTGAGAAGACTGACCACATGAACTAGTAGTAGCTCCGCCCACTCATCTAAACTAATATTCACTGATTATTTAGAAAACTTTATCTATTTTCTGTTTTGTGCAGGCACAAGTCTAATTCACTCAGCTAGATAGTTTATTTCCTTTGTGCTGTTCCTCAGACGTTTCCATTATCTGGTTGAACTCGTCAAAGTTTGTAGTTGAAACGATGACGCGGGATTGTTTTGTCTTCATTAGAAAACTGTTGCCAGTAACCGCTTTCCTGCTTGTGTTTAAATTATTGTGATTTGTTTAAAGGTCGCCTTCTTGAAATCAAATCATTAAGTGAAGTAGCATCTGTTCATCGGCGCTGAATTACTACTTAAGCTAACGCGCTGTTCTCACTCTCAGACATGCTTCAGAAAAGGTTGTTATGGAGCATAAATGCATCACATTGTCGCAGCGCTGAGACTACGAGACAATACTTTCCCCGAGAACAAAGGAAAAACTTCTGGTGGTGTTCACGCGGGAGCCACCTTCACCTGCGCCAGACGGATTTACCTTGACACTGATGAGGGGGTTCAGCAACGTTTCCTGTTTCATGAGCGGCTGAGCCACTCTGAGGAATAAAGGATGGAGGGAAGAGTGTCTGTCGTGAGCTCTGAGGTAGTGATTGCTTTTGAAACTCGTGTGTTTTTCTGTGCCACATCCAGGAGGGTCAAGGCACCTCGCTGTCAGTGCCTTTCAGTCAGCGTGCATAAACACAGATGTGTGTGTGTGTGTGTGTGTGTGTACAAGAGTCAGCTGTGAATCACAATGAGAACTAGGACAAGGGGAGAGTGACTGGACGATAAGACACCCGAGCTGCTCCTTCATGGGAACAGATTATGGCGGGAAAAACATTTTAAAAACAAACTTTCAGAGCAGAGTAAACAGATCGTTCCCTACCTCAGATTGGTGCCAGAGCTCGAATAACAGCTATTCATGGCCGCGTAGAATATTTTATACAGTTCTCCCACCACTTCACTTAGTAAAGTCTGTAAAAAAGTAATAACAGCCTGCTCTTTTCACCGAGTGCAGGACTGAGGGGCTGTCAGTGCACTGCAGCAGTGTGTCAACGTTAAAAGTGACCGGCCACATTCTTTCTCTGCCTCGTAGTTCTGCTCAGGCTATAAATTTGTCGCCCAACTGTTGACATCGCCTGCAATATGCTGCACTGGGAAGACTATGATCACTACACGCACCGTGAGCATGAAAAGGCTGGGCAGTCCCTCTTGTCTCCCCAAGCACACACACACACACACACACACACACACATATAAACCCACAAACCGACGAGCACACACACAATGGTGGTCATAAAGTAATAAAGCTCTGTGGATCTCTAATGAAAGCAAAAGGGAGGAGGAGATGGAAGAGCAGACTGATGAATAACAATCATTGCCCTGATGGGTGTGTGTGTGTGTGTGTGTGTGTGTGTGTGTGTGTGTGTGTGTGTGTGCGTGCGTGCGTGTGTGTCCTTGCATGCTGTGCTGGGTGGAGAAGTATCACATTCTCCCTCAAGAAGCAGTGAAAGCAGAACTCCCCCCCACCCCTCTATGTGGTCCTACTCCTCCCCCCTGGAAGGGAATCCACCAGATCGTGGCTAATTGAATGAGGGACAATGAGCGGGCAGACGAGGGGACAGATGCTCGCGTGCCTTTACAACCAAGCCACTAAAATCCCTGCACTCGTGCATGCATTCCTGTTAGGTCCACTCAGACCCGAGGTCCTGAGGTGTGTGTGTGTGTGTGCAGGAGCAGTGGTGGGGTGGTGGCTGCAGAAACGATTGTCCTGGAAGTTGGCAACAAACATTTCATTTGCTCTATGACTTTATGGTTACAAGGCCGGGATGGATGGAGGTAATTGTCGGGCGCAGCGTAATGAGGCGGGATGCAGCAGTGCGCAGGGGCAGTTTGTTTGTTTGTGCTGATTGCATGCATTTGTGGAAACTGCTACGGGCCTCCGAGCCTCCAATGGATCAATAAAATTATGTATGTGGAGCTGGAGGCTGCAGGCAGGAGAAGTTAAACAAAAACTTACCAAACCTGGAGACATGGCGCGCTTGCACCTGCTGCAGAGGATGAATATTTTAGCCCAATTAATGGTGTTCTTAAGCTCTGAAAACCACTGGGTTTGTTTGGCTCCTCTGGTTATCTAGCGTGGCTAAACGTATTAAGCCTCCATCTGCTTTTTACTTAGATTATACTCTACCCCCTCCATACATTAATTGTTGTATTCTGCAGCGCCGAAGACCCCCGTGCACCCACAACCCCTACATACCCCGTCCCTTTCTTTTGCTCGCTTCTTCCATAAACTCCTGAGCAGACTTTGTTCTCTAAATGTGATTAGCTTCTGTGGGACGCGGGGAGTAATTGCATTACTGCATTGTGAGCATTTGGAGCTATGGAAATGTTGGGTGCCCGTATCAAACCTGTTTAAATACCAAGCGCGCTGTGGTAAAGAGATGTGCAAAAGAGGAGTGAATGCAAACATTTTGCAGACATGGCTCAGGCGATGAATAGACACTGGGAGTGGGAATAAAGGGTTTCTGCTAATTTGAGGCTCTGGGTTCAAAAAGGGGAGCTTCTGGTTGGTGTTCATGCACATTTAGAATATTTAATAAGCTTTTGTTCTCAGAAACAGGCACAAAAAGCTTTAGGAGCTGTGCAGATGCGTTGCATTAACACACCAACCCACACTGAAAACCCTGGTTCAAATGGATAACATCATTAAGTCTCAAAATGATGCGTTTCTACGCAGCGCTGCAGTGGGATTAGCAGCTGTTTGTAAATTATTCATTTGTTTTCAAATTCTGTGTTTATCCTAAAGTTAAACTGTCTTATTTGCAAAAATAATTTCTCAAAGTAAAAATGTGTTTGAACTCAGTAGAAATCTGCAGGATGACCTGCACCAGAGCTAGATTTGAGACTTTGAGAGCTGTGGGAGACGTGCAGACTCTGGGTGGATGTTTTCTCCTATCTTTGACGCACACAAGCACAGCTACAAGTGCAAAATGCGTGAATGGATGCGGAAAAGCTGCTTGGTCCTATACAATCCCCCATGACCACTCATTTCCTCACAGTTTTAAGGGGTTGTGCGCCCTGCTGGAGTTCTGTTTGGTCGGCTCTAATCGCGGGGTCCTGGTGCCAAACAAACCGCGCCAGATGGTGTCCAGAACGCGCGGCCTCTGTTGTGCACATTTATTAAACCTTAGATGTCTCCCACTCTCTCCCGCCCTCGCTTTCTATCTGCCTGCGCGCGTGCACGCGCGCGCATCCACGTGAATTAGCCCTTTTTTCTGGTCAAACTGGAACTGCATGCTTGAACTCTAGTGAGTTTCGGATGCTGCGCTCGTTATCAAAAGCCCATCCTGCAGGGAGTTTGAAGTGATGCTGAACAGATTTGTGCACGCGCACAGAGCTGTTCCTCGGCGTGACCAACTCTTTAAAGGCATTCATTAGAGTCCGGCTCCTTTTCAACACGATTCGCCACACAGCTTACCCAGTTTAGAGTCTCTCACCCACAGACAGCGAGACGAGGCGCATGCAAGATACACTTCACTCAGTGCATCCACTACAAAGTGCGTGCGCGTGGGGCGTGCGGGGGTTAGTCAGCTGCTACTTCAAAGAGCAAAAAAAGGATAGGTGAGATGCGTTACTGGTGGACGCAGAGCTTGAGGAGTGAGTGAGTTAAAGAGCTGAACTTCATTTGGAAAGTCCATCATGGTTCCAAATGAGAGGAGCGATAATGAGCGTGTCTATTTAATCTGGATTTAGAGGCGATGCGCCTCAGTTCAGCCTGGAGAGGACAGACCAGGAGCGGGAAAACCGTAAACCTTTCCAAACGAGAGAAAACAAAAAGTCTGTGATTAAGTGTCTCATTTATTGGGTTTACCCCCCCCCCCCCCTCCCCCTCCCTCATGGCTGTGAGAAGTTGTAAGAATAACCCCCACAAGGCGGGGTTCAACCCCCGCAGGTCCTCCCCTCCTGCGCGCCCCCCTTCTCTGGATTTCAAGTGGCCACCAGCCAGCTTCTGATTTAAGACGCGTTTGTCTTTACCAGGATGTGAAGAAAGGAGGGGGGCAGAGCTGATGTACAGCTAGGAGAATTGAGGCGGGTTCTTCTGGGCAAGTCTGTGAGCAGAGACACCTCAAACGGAGAGAGGGAGCGGAGGAGAGCGCACGGCGCACAGACCAGACGCAGAGAGGGAGAAAGGCGCACGGATTTCAGAGGCACTCGGTTGGTGCTCCCACGCTGGGTGCGCGCAGAAGATCTGGATGCTGCAGAGAAGAGTTTCAGACAGATTCAGAGGCTTTTTAGGACACTGGTGCAACTTAAATGAGGCTTTTTCTTTAAACAGAGGCATGTTTGTGTTCTCAGTCCGCGGAGAAGGCGATGCAGCTGCTGTGTGACGGAGCAGAGCCTTTCAGAAGTTAGGACTGGAACCGATCTCCTCTCGTTTGCGCTGATTCTTTTGAGGTTTGATTCCCAGAAACAGGAGGAAAAACATGACGGGGCTTTTTCTAACAAGAATTCTGACAGTTGCGACTGTTGTGGCGCTGGCGGCGCATCACGCAGCTGGCAAGACTCTGAAATACCAGATTTATGAGGAGCAGAAGGTCGGCACCGTTATTGCGCGTTTGAAAGAAGACGTCGCGGATGTTTTGGCCAAACTTCCGAGCTCGGTCTCCCTCCGCTTCAGAGCGATGCAGCGGGGGAGCTCGAATTTCCTGAGCGTGCGCGAGCAGGACGGAGAAATCAGCATCAGGACCAAGATTGACCGCGAGAAACTCTGCGAGAAGAGTCTCAACTGTTTCATCCAGTTCGACGTGCTGACGCTCCCCACGGAGCACCTCCAGCTGTTTCACGTGGAGGTGGAAGTGCTGGACATCAACGACAACGCACCCCAGTTTGCCCGCGCCGTCATCCCCATCGAGATCTCCGAGAGCGCGGCCGTGGGAGCGCGCATTCCCCTGGACAGCGCCACGGACCCTGACGTGGGTGAGAACTCGCTGTACACGTATGCGCTAGAGCCCAACAACTTCTTCAAGATCGACATTCAGTCCAGGAGCGACGGGGTTAAATACGCGGAGCTGGTGGTGCTCAGGGAGCTGGACCGGGAGGAGCGCTCCAGCTACGAACTCCAGTACACCGCCTCCGACAGGGGCGTTCCCCCGAGGACAGGGTCGACCCTCCTCAAGATCAACGTGGCTGACTCAAACGACAACAGCCCGGTGTTTGAGAAGTCCTCTTATGTCATCAACCTGCCTGAAAACTCACCTGTTGGCACGCTGCTCATTGACTTGAACGCCACAGACGCGGATGACGGCACAAACGCCAAAATCCTCTACTCCTTCAGCAATCACGTGTCCCCCAAAATCATGGAGACGTTCAAAATCAACCCCGACAGCGGTCACCTGACCCTCATCAGGCGCGTGGACTATGAGACTCTAAACTCGTACGACATTGACGTGCAAGCCCAGGACATGGGCCCCAACTCCATGCCTGCTCACTGCAAGATCCTGGTCAAAGTGGTGGACGTGAACGACAACAAGCCAGACATCAGCATCGACCTCATGTCCACGCAGGGGAACGGGGACGCGGCGTACATATCCGAGTCGTCTCCCCTGGACACGTTTGTAGCATTCGTGAGGGTCGAGGACCTGGACTCGGGGCTGAATGGAGAAGTCGAGTGTAAGCTCCACAGTCAAGGGTTTTTCAAGCTGCAGAAGAAATACGAGAACAACTACATGATTCTAACCAACGTGTCTTTGGACAGAGAGAAAAGGTCAGAGTTCAGCCTGACGGTGGTGGCGGAGGACCACGGCACACCCAGCCTCTCCACGGTCAAACACTTCACTGTGCATGTCACCGATGAAAACGACAACCCGCCCCGGTTTGAGAAGGGACGATATGAGATTTTCAAATCAGAGAACAACGCCCCGGGAGCCTACCTGACATCCATCATGGCCACCGATCCTGATCTGGATGCCAACGGACAGGTGAGCTACTCCATCTTGGAGAACTCCATTCACGGGAGTCCCATCTCCACCTTTGTGACCATTGACCCCTCTAACGGTGCCGTCTACGCGCTGCGTACGTTTGATCGTGAGGATTTGAGCCAGATCTCTTTTGTTGTGCAAGCCAAAGACGCAGGAAAACCTGCACTGACCAGCAACGCCACGGTGACTCTGAACATCCTGGATGAAAACGACAACCCTCCGGTCATCATCATGCCCCAGCTGTGGAATTTTACTGCAGATGTTCCTGCATCAAAGTTCACAGAGGCTGGACAGTTGGTGACAGTTGTCAAGGCGACCGATCGTGACACAGGGGTCAACGCTGAGCTCATTTGCTCCATCGTCAATGGCAACGAGGAGGGATTCTTCCTTATTGACCCAAGAACCTGTGAGATCCATGCCAACGCTAGCCTGGAGAACTTCCCTCGTGAGCACGTTGAGCTCACCGTGGTGGTCAGAGATCAGGGGAGCGAAAGCCTCAGCGCCAAGGCTGTCCTGAAGATCACCCTCTATGAGAACATCGAGGGCCACGTGGAGCTGATCGATCCGGGGGTGTCTTCCTTCGACTCGTCCATGATCATCATCATCTCTCTGGTGGTCATTTGTGCTGTGCTCCTGGTCATCATGGTGGTGTTTGCTGCCCACTGCAACCGGGAGAAAAAGGACACCAGGCACTCGTACAACTGTCGGGTTGCAGAATCCACGCACCAGCACCACCCGAAGAAGCCCACGCGGCAGATCCACAAGGGCGACATCACCCTGGTTCCCACGGTGAACGGCACCCTCCCAATCAGAGCGCACCACCGCTCGCCCTCAGCCACGCCCCCCATGGAGCGAGCCCAGATTGGAAGCCGGCAGAACCAAAACAGCCGCCAGTCCCTAAACAGCCTGGTGACCATCTCGTCCAATCACATCCCAGAGAGCTTTGCCCTGGAACTGGCGCACGCAACTCCACCTGTGGAGGTGAGCACACGGATACGCACACGTAGCCGTCTATGTGGTCCTCTCACACACACACACACACACACACACACACACACACACACCCTCCTCCACACACACACACACACACACACACACACACACACACACACCCTCCTCCACACACACACACACACACACCCTCCTCCACACACAGCTGTCTGTCTGAGCAAATGAACTCATCTCCAAATGTGACTTAATCACCGCTGCCCTGTAGATCAGACTGACGCTCATTAAAACTGTTGATGATTACAGATGTCTTTGTCTTTACCCTGTTTACACCCTGTCACTATAACCTCCATCAGCGCCATGACGCACCCCCCAGCCACTCGTTTCCATATCCATCTAGACTCGCCCCGTCTCCGCTCCCCTTTTTTGTTTAAATGTCATCCATTTTGTCTCACCCATTTTTAGCAGCCTCTCCATCATCCATCTTATGTTTACTCATCCATTATTTTGTCTTCTCTGTTGTCTCTTCCTCTTTTACCCCCCCCCCCCCCCCCCCCCCCCCATCTGTTTTTCATCCCCTTTTTTGTTTCTTTTTGTTTTATTTTCTTTGTTTTTGTCATTTTTTTGGGTGTAGCAAGTCTCACAGCTTCTGTCCATGCTCCATCAGGGCCAGTACCAGCCCAGACCCAGTTTCCGTGGCAACAAATACTCCCGCAGCTACAGGTAATTTACCCCTACCCCCCCAGCTCCCCCTCTCCACCTCCTGGAAATCTTTTGTTTACCTTTCAAACCCACTTGTTCCTCATTGTGTATTTCACGTTCCAACAACCTGTTGTGGAAGTTTGTCGGCTGATCTGTCGCATTGTTTGATGGTGTGTGATTTTTTTATTTATGTTCACGTGTCTCACGCTCAAATTGTCATCACGACAAAGAATGCATCTCTGGGAATCTCACAGACCTGTCTGGTATTTTTTGTGGGATCCGGGCTCAGGTCGTAAAGTCTGCATCCATCCAAACTCTCATCCTCCTCATGATCTCTAAGTGATGAGATTTATCAACGTCCCCTGTGGCTGCTGTGAAAGATTTGTTGATGGGATCTACCTGCATGGAGAATTTATGAGCCGAGCCTGTGTGGTGATTTGACAGATCTGCAGAAGCAGCATGTGTGATGTGATGGATTTAGTCGTCTTGTCAGGCAGACTGATTTATCCAGCTTTACATCTGAAAAAAACAACTTTCATTCCTTCTTTTCAGGTGTTTACAAACTTCCCTCTGGTTTCTCCTCATAGATATGCATTGCAGGACATGGACAAGTTCAGCCTGAAGGACAGTGGCCGTGGGGACAGTGAGGCGGGGGACAGTGACTGCGAGATGGGGCGGGAATCCCCTGTGGACAGGCTGCTGCTGGGGGAGGGCTTTTCTGACTTAATGCACCTGGAAATGCACCATCGGCTTCACCCAGGTGAGATGCCTTTTCACCACTGTGCCTCCGCAGCTGCAGCACTTTCCTTTTTGTCCAGTTTAACACCTTTGTTTTCCATCCCTAACACCTTCTGCAGCAGCAGCAGCAACTCAACTACCACCTCTCCTTTTGGAGGATAATCACACTTTGAAAAAAGTTGTCATGTGTGGTTCTGCCTGGAGTAAACTGAGTCCATCTTCAGCTCATCTTGCAGCTTTAGAAGCTTTTTTTCATTCCTGAGTTGAAACACATTAGAAGTGACTGGGACGATCCGGACCACACCCTGCCTGACTGGTTTCAGCACCACGGACAGCGTCAGGACTAAGCCTGTTATTTGTCTACACACCTGCCTTTACAGCCACTAAACTCACCCTGTTGCCAACACAATCTCTATTGTGCTCGGCCCCATTCTTCCACACAATCCTCATTTCCACGCTCGTTATCACAGCCAGCGAGGTTACAGCGTGCCTGGCTGTTTGTGCGTGTGTGGTTGTGTCTGTGCGTTATCTGCCCCTAAGATAGAGTCGTGTCTGTAAAATCCTCCCCGGAGCGGAGATGAGTCGCCTGTCACTCATCGGTATGCGTCTCAGGGTGCTGTTTTTTCCCCTCCCTTCACTCTTTTTTTTCCTTTCTCCTTTTTCCCCCGGTGAGTGACAGTGGTGTGCTTTCATGTCTGAACTGAGGAGAATTCATAGTAATTGCTTTTAGAATGATGTTATTCTCTCCCTCTCTTAGTAGCTCTGTCCCTCTCTTGCTTTCTCCAACATGCCCAAGAGCTCCTGCACATCTCACCGTCTCTCCCCTCTACTCATTAATGTATTCTTCATCTTTATTGAGACGGATAAGGGGAGGGATGGTGGGCATGGGCAGTCTCATCTTCTTTTCTTTCTCCTGGGAAAGACTTGGAGGTGTTGCATCTCTTTGCCCTCCCCTTCCCTTCAGCTACGCTTCACCATCATATTTTAAAAACGAAGGGAGGAGAAGATAATGACCCTACAGACAAGATTACCACAGTTCCTCCTCAGGAGATTCCATTTGTTTAGATGGATATTCGTTCTGAACATGACAAAAGCACCGAGCCTCGGCCTTGTAGTTGGGAGAGGTGGACAGAGTTGGCGGAGCGGCCAGATATTGCATTAGCATCTGCATGTAATGCCACGAGGGTGGGATCTGGCACTTGTTCATTCATTTATGCAGCTCCTGTCATGGTTTCGTACCTGGCACCACCTGGACGTTCGTGCTGTAAGCTGTAAATAACACCAGGATGTGGCCAGGAAGAGGAAACAATCATGCTGGCATTTATCTGCTCATGCTGAAGTAAAACTGACCAAACCAGCTTCTCTATTATTCTCATTTAACAGAAGCTCAACATTCAAGGGTTTGATTTTATTTTGGGTCAGAGAAACGTTAAAAAGCTACTAAAGTTTATTTTCAGAACAAACTTGTTTACTTTTGCGTTTAGGTGTCTTTATAAATGACTTTATAGTTTTTGTTTGTTGAGACTTACCAGCCCCCCCCCCCCCCCCCCCCCCCCCCCCCCCCCCCCCCCCCCCACACACACACACCAACACACACACATACACCCACACACGCACACACACATACACACTAACACATACACACACTAACACAATAACACACACACATACACACTAACACATACATCCTAACACATACACATACACACTAACACACACACACATCCTAACACACACACATACACACTAACACACACACACACATCCTAACACACACACATACACACTAACACACACATATACACACAAAAACACACACACATACACCCTAACACACACACACACACACAATAACACACACACACACATCCTAACACACATACACACATACACACAAAAACACATACACACAAACACACACACAAACACATACACAAACACACACAATAACACATACACACTAACACACACACATACACACACAATAACACACACACACATCCTAACACACACACATACACACTAACACACACACATACACACAAACACACACACACACACACAATAACACACACACATACACACACACACACACACACACACTAACACACACACACACACACACACACACACACACATACATCCTAACACACACACATACACACTAACACACACACATACATCCTAACACACACACATACACACAAAAACACACACACATACACACACACACACACACAACACACACACATACACACACACACACACACACACACTAACACACACACACACACACACACACACACACACACACACACACACATACATCCTAACACACACACATACACACAATAACACACACACACACACCCTAACACACACACATACACACAATAACACACACACACACATCCTAACACACACACATACACACACACACACACACACTAACACACACACATACACACTAACACACACACACACATCCTAACACACACACATACACACTAACACACACATATACACACAATAACACACACACACACATCCTAACACACACACACACACAAACACACACACACACTAACACACACACACCCACACACACACACACACACACACACACACATATACACACAAAAACACACACACACACACACTCACACACACACATACACACAATAACACACACACATACATCCTAACACACACACATACACACTAACACACACACATACACACTAACACACACACACACACACAAAAACACACACACACACAATAACACACACACACACACACAATAACACACATACACACAATAACACACACACATACTTCCTAACACACACACATACACACACTAACACACACACCCACATACATCCTAACACACACACATACACACAATAACACACACACATACACACAATAACACACACACATACATCCTAACACACACACACACATCCTAACACACACACATACACACACTAACACACACACCCACACACAATAACACACACACATACATCCTAACACACACATACACACAATAACACACACACACATCCTAACACACACACATACACACTAACACACACACACATCCTAACACACACACATACACACTAACACACACATATACACACAATAACACACACACATACATCCTAACACACACACATACACACAATAACACACACACACACATCCTAACACACATACACACATACACACAATAACACATACACACTAACACACACACATACACATACACACTAACACACACACACATCCTAACACACACACATACACACTAACACACACACACATCCTAACACACACACATACACACTAACACACACATATACACACAATAACACACACACACACACACACACACACACACACACACACACACACACACACACACACACACACACACACACACACTAACACACACACACACACACACACACACACACACACACACACACACTTAAGTAGTTTTATTCCTCTGAGTTGTTTTGCTGTCATGTCACCAAATGTCAGATGTCAGTAAATTTCCACGCTCTGCTTTGACTGATGTTGTTTTTTCTCTCCTCTGTTTGTTGTTTTGTCACCGCTCAGCTATGAGACTGTGCACGGATGAATGTCGCATCCTGGGACACTCTGACCAGTGCTGGATGCCCCCCCTCGCCTCCCCCACTTCCTCCGCTGACTATCGCAACAACATGTACATCCCCGGGGAGGAGTCCTCGCAGCAGCCCCAGCTGGAGGACGACCAGTCGTCGGTGGACTCGGAGAACCGTAAAAGCTTCTCCACTTTTGGCAAGGAGTCTGGTAATGAAGAGCTGGGGGCCGGAGGTGGGGGGGAGGTTTGTGCGGCCGGGGGAGGGACCGGCTCCCTCCTCACAGAAATGAACTCTGTGTTCCAGCGACTCCTGCCCCCTAACATGGACTCCTACACCGAGTGCACTGAAACAAGCCCGCCCTCATCCTTATCGACCGCTGAACGAGGAAGCGGTCGTAGTGGCAACGCTGCTGGTAACCATAGCAACAATGCTGTTCCTCAGGACAACCGCAGAGGGTTGTTGCCAGGTGGCAAAGGTCCTGCCTACCCCCCAGGTGTTGCGGCATGGGCTGCCAGTACCCATTACCTAAATCCAGGAAGTGGGTCTGTGGGGAGCAACCACGTTTCCTCCTCTTCATCATCCTCATCATCAAACTCCACTCCCGCCTCCACCAATGGACAGCCGCCACACCTGAAATGGCTGCCAGCCATGGAGGAAATCCCAGAAAACTACGAAGAGGACGACTTTGACGGCGTTTTCCATCAGGGCCACCCGAGCGGGAAGCGCAGCGAGAGCCGCCACGAGGCCGGCATGGACGCTAGCGAACTGGCGCACGAGATCAACAAACTGCTGCAGGACGTCAGACAGAACTAGGAACCAGAAACCCGTCCATTTTCACTGCTGTGGAGAATCGTTTCACCGTGTTCTGGGGCTTTCTCCTTCATCGTGCCAACCTGAAACGGCACCACGCCGGGTTCTTCTGTACCGTGATGCTCGTCTCGTTTGTTTTTCTGCCTCTCGGAGAGACTTGGCGTGAAAAGTGAATGCGGAGCTACTTAAAGGCATCAAAGCGAGATTGTGTAGCTGTTATTACAGTCGCTCAGAAAGCCGCTGGAATGAGTGAATTCAAACGGAAATCCATCAACAAAACCGACGTATCCCTGCTTCATTTGTAATGTTTACAACAGCGTGAGGAGGCGAGCGGCCGTTGTGATCTGATTTTTAGTCCATAGTAGACAACATTGTACAGTGTCTGTGGAAAAAGGCAAACTCACTTGAATATTGTGCCATGTCTCCTGTTTTGTTATGATGGAATGTAACTGTACAACTTGACCTTTGTATTTTAAAAATACACTCTTTTTTACTTCTATATATATATTTATATGTGTCCATGTATGTATGTACAGAAAAAGGAAACAAATGTCTATTTTTTATATTTGTCACTGCATGTCTGAATATCTCCCGCTCTGTCCCTTCCCCTCGGCCTTTTTAGCTGTATTTAAGTTTTTTCCTGAATGTGTGTGTGTGTGTGAGCGTACAAATATCTATATAGAGAAAAGTGAAAAAAAGAAAAAATCACATTTCAATGCAGCTTCATGTTGGAAGTGACTTTTTTTGTATGGTTAAATTGTGACCAGTGGACGATAAATAAAGTGGGGGCATTCATAACCAGGTTATGTTGGTAAATTTCATTTATAACGTTTATAAGAGTTTTTGTTTTTACTGGTTTCCTCTCCATTTGCCCCTCTGTCTTTTAGCACCCCCTAATGCCCAGCATCAGAACTGCAGCACCTGCAAACCTCCCACAGACCTTGTTCTCTCACATCTGCAGGCATGTTCCTGGTAATAATCTCAACATTTTCCATATATTCATTCCCAAATGATCCCCTACCATTAAACTGCATTTAGGCATTAATTTCATCTCAGAGCGTCTCTCATCTGTGAAAGCATCACACTTAAACTAAACAGGCTACACTTAGCAAATGAACAGCGTCTCATAACTGCACATGATGAGAAATTGAAAACATGATATTGTGCTACACCGCCATATGGACTCATAACGCAATTAAGAGAAATTAAGAAGTAAGCCTCCCTGCTCTCGTCGCTCACTCTGCTCATGATTATGAGGGCTTATCTTTGGTTGATACACTCAGGAACACACGTCACACACTCAGAGGATCGAATACCACGAGTCGCCTTTAGAAGAGGAACAGTTCTTCTACTTAGGATAAATAAAGAGCCTTTTAACAAGTTAAAGGTCAGAATCTGCATCCAGACAGCCGTTAGCATCTCCGCAACACAACAACCATCAATGCGGCTCGACCTGAGCGCACAAAAGCAACATGCTTGACAACATTTGATAAAGAGCTCATTTGTCTTCATCGTTAAATAATTCAAGCTTCATTGAGCAACAGGCGTGAGATTCACTCATGCTAAGAGCTAAATTAGCTTAGCTTCACGTGATCCTCGTGGTTTTATGTTAAAGTGGCTAATTTTCAGTTTTATACATGATGAATGTAATTTTTTTTACATTTGAAGAAAATGTTTTGGTGGTTTAAAAAAGTTTTTACCTCCTAATGTTTTGCTTGCAAAGTGCAGTTTTGACTAGCTGACCCAGCTAGCTAGGTCTCCTTCCACGTCTTTCCTTTCATTTATTTGCAAAATGGCGACGAAAATTCTACAAGTTCTCACACTAAAAATGTGTTTAGTAGCAAACTAGACGTTACCTGGTTTCCTGGCTCCGTGTGGTTTTCAGCTTTCTAAGATTTTTACAAAATCTAAATTTGAAAGACTGAGAACTCAAAAAGTAGATGAAGCATGGGGGCTGGAGCACTCAGGTGAGTAAAAAACAGGAATAACATTTCAAGTAAGTCTGATGGAGACACACATGGTTTCAAAACGTTAGTTTCCTGTTTATTTGCATCAAAAAATAAAAATAAAAACTCACCTGAGTGCTCCAGCCCCCTGCTTCATCGTTCATTGATGTTGAGCACCAGATTGTGACTGGATGAGGCGCAGAGTGCCTTATTTTACCTGAAAAGTAGATTTTGATCTCCTGAGCGTGGATCTGGCATTCAGGTGATGAGATGGGTTTAATTAAGTTGATTTTGGGGGTGGAAATGGGCTTAACTTTAAATTTAAAAAGTTTCCATCCATTTAAATGTATTCATTATCATCCACTTTTCCGGGTCGGGTTGCAGGGGCAGTAGCCTAAGCAGAGGTTCAGGCTTCCCTCTCCACTTGGGCCAGCTCCTCCGGGGGAATCCCAAGGCGTTCCCTGGCCAGATGAGAGACATAGTCCCTCCAGCGTGTCCTGGGTCTTCATTTAGGTCTCCTCCCGGTTGGACGTGCCCAAAAAAACCTCACCAGGGAGGCGTCCAGGAGGCATCCTAACTAGATGCCCGAGCCACCTCAACTGGCTCCTCTCGATGTGGAGGAGCAGCAGGTCTACTCCGAGCCCCTCCTGGATGACCGAGCTTCTCACCCTATCTCTAAGGGAGAGCCCAGACACCCTGCGGAGAAAACTCATGTCGGCCGCTTGTATCCGTGATCTCGTTCTTTTGGTCACTACCCAAAGCTCGTGACCATAGGTGTGTCATGTTCTGTGTCCATGTCTCTCATGTGTCTTCCCTTGTTGTTTCATTTAGAGTCCCTTTGGTTCCTCTCCATTTATTATCTTAGTGTCTAGTTTATCATTTCGGAGTCTCAGTTGTCGTTCATTTGAATGAGGTATTTGTTTTCTCCCCAGCCCTCCAGTGTCTTTAGCTTTAGGGTTGATTAGTTCACTCATCTCCCAGCCCTCCTGTTTGTTTTTGTTCTACAGGTTATCTCTTTACTTATCTCCGGTTAGTCTTAGATTTGTTCAGTTCCCTGCAGCTTTCTAGTTCCCCTTTCTAGTTTAGTCTCAGTTTACTGCATTCCTTCTTATCTGGTTTAGTTAAAGGTCTCCTCTTGTTTTCTGCTTTGTCTCCCCATTTAGTTAACAGGCCACACCTGCTCCTTGTCTCCCTGATCACCTCCCTCTGTGTATTTAAACCCTGGTCTTGTCTTCAGTGGTGGTCAGTTCGTTGTGAGTGTTTGCTCCTGTCAGTGTGTGTCTAGTCATCGTGCTCGAACCCTCCTGTGCGCTTGATAATATCCAGTTTTGCTTTCTGAGAGTTTTTTATGCTCCTGAGTAGGCTCCTATGATTTCCTGGACCTTTTGGAATTAAGTTCCTATTAAATGATTAGTTAATTTGAACCACTTCCTCTCTGTGCCATCACTGGTAAAACTGCATTTTTGGGTCCTAACCTCATCTCAACGTGACAAGACGAGTGTAGGTCGAACGGTAAATCGAGAGCTTGGCCGTCTTCACCACGACAGACCGGTACAACGCCCGCATCACTGCAGACGCAGCACCAATCCACCTCTCTATATCCATCTTTCCCTCACTCGTGAACAAGACCCCCTTAAAAAGTTTCAATTAGAATATTTGTACTATGTGTGCGTACGTGTTTGTGTAATTTCAGAACCAGATTGGCAGCATACGATAGACGATCTCTGGAAACAAGGCCGTTTTTGGTTTAGGGTAATGGTGTGTGTAATAGAAAAAAAACAACAACAAACAGAGTGAAGGAACCAGTGGATGCATTTCTTTCCACTCACATAATTAATTTTACACAAACACAACATGGCACAGATAGGCTGCTGAAATATGAACCCCAGCTTGTTATTGTCTTGGTAAATCCACCATTAAATTGTTTGTCAGTCTCACTTGCCTCTCACTCACACTCCTCTCACCCTGCTGCATGCACCCCTCATATCTCACTTTCATCTCCCGGCTATTTCTGCCTGTTCATCTGTCTGTCTGAGCCTCACGTGCACACACACCCATAAATATTCCCCTTCACACATAAGCAGGCACACAAGTCCAAATCCCAGCAGCGTTCTCAGCTCATATCGCATCCCTAAGTCCCCACAGACATTAGAATTCCTAATGCTTCGTCTCATCCTGTCACTCTCTGATTCCTCCCTAATCACAAGGCCTATTTTTACTAATTGTTTTCTTCACATCACCACAACAAAGGTATCAAATCACAACTCTTAAGTCATATCTTTATTCTTTTGACAAAATACAAAAACATGAACTCTCATCTTCTTCAGGTGTAAAATGTACGTTTTTTTCTTTAGGAAGGTTAAGGCTCACGTTATGCAGGGCTGCTGGGTCCACTGACCTGAAATCGGCTCTCGTTTAAAGGCAAAGCCACCACCCTGACCCCTCGCTGCACCTGCAGGAGCAGCAGCAGGGAAACAGGATATTGGCGGGCCTGTAATATAAAAGGAGTAAACAAGTCACACTGATAAAACACCAATGATGGAACGCCTTCCTTATACGTAAACTTTATTGTTAAAGGCTCATCTTTTGTTCTGGTGGTCCAGATGTGAAGGAGAATCCATGAGCTGAGGGTCGGGAGGACCGGAGAGACCAGTCTCAGGGAACGTTTCTTCTTTTTACCCCTAAATTCAGCGTTTTAGAGACACACGTTTATCTATTGTGTTTTCACTTGTGCTCCACAGAGAAACACACCTGGTTTTATAGTTTTTAGTGGGGCAGCAGAAGCTCAGGAGGAAGATCGGGTTGTCCAGCAATCAGAGGATTGTAGGATCGATCCCAGCTCCCAGCAGAGAAGTCTGCTGGCGTGTCCTTGGGCAAGGCACTCAACCCTCCCTGCTAGGGGTGGGAATCGAAAACCGGTTCTTGTTGAGAACCGGTTCCCACTGGTTCAATTCCTAGGAATCGTTCGCCATTTTTGCAAACGATTCTCTTATCAATTCCAGGCGGCGCAAATGACGTCACCACGCACGTTGCGCAGCTTACGCATGCAGGAGCCGGGTTTGAATTACGGGGGAGCTGGAAGTCGTCAACTTACACACCCAGGGGAAGGCCGAAAAAAGATCCTGTTTCTACCTATATTACGTTATTTATATGGACGCTCAGCGCACCGGGGATGTGTTTGAGCGGAGAGGACAGATAATGCTGATTATTGATGCGCGCCGGGCAGCTGCGCGCGACCACAGTAACGTTCTCAAAGTGGCGCCACCAAAAATATAATTAACACGCGATCGTTCATGTCCGTTCATATAATCTGGTACTTCTGTTTTTTAATCGTAGCTTTTATTCGTGTCTGACGCGTTCTGCAGCGGAGCGCGCGTCACCAGTCCGCTGGTGTATGGCAAGCCGATCGGATCACAATACGCCCACTTTTGAACACGTTCTGGTATTTAACGGCGTCGAAATCGCCGTTTTTAAACTCAAAACGCCGAAAAAAGCGGCGTAAATCACTTCAGAACGCCGTACGGAACGCCGTTTTCATGGTGTGTTTCAGAACGGCGTAAAAAACGACGTTTTTCTGGTCATTGAACGCCGCATTGAACGCCGCTCTGAGACACCCAGAACGCGTTCGGCAAGCCGATCGGATCACAATACGCCCACTTTTGAACACGTTCTGGTATTTAACGGCGTCTAAATCGCCGTTTTTAAACTCAAAACGCCGAAAAAAGCGGCGTAAATCCCTTCAGAACGCCGTACGGAACGCCGTTTTCATGGTGTGTTTCAGAACGGCGTAAAAAACGACGTTTTTCTGGTCATTGAACGCCGCATTGAACGCCGCTCTGAGACACCCAGAACGCGTTCTCAGAGCGCGTTCTGGGTGTCTCAGAACGCGTTCTGAGGACGCGTTCTGTGTTGTCAGAGCGCGCTCTGAGGACGCGTTCTGACAACACAGAACGCCGTTTTTTACGGCGTTCTGAACACAGAACGCCGTAAAAAACGGCGTTCTGTGACTTTTCAGACGGCGTAAATAACGCCGTTTTATTTTTCATTATGCAGGCCACTCCCAAAGGTTTTCTCTGCCACTTATTTTAAACTTTGATCGTCCAATCCATGAAGAGAAAATACAGACAGCACTAGTTCATCCTAGATGCTATTTCCTGATTTCCTGAAGATGCTACTTTATGCTTCAAATCACCAAAGTTACCTAATCTATAGTGCTGATTGTTGTATTGGCTCATGTTAAACATCCTTTTACTATTGCTGCTAGCATTGATATTAATAAAATAAAGACAATGACACGATCTGTCCTTAATAAAGAAATGTAACACCAACCACACGGACTGATGTGATGTTTGGAGTCAGACTTGTATCAGTAGCATACATTCGCCACTAGGTGGCACCCACCCACATGTAAACTAAAAGCAACGGGGAATTTTTCAAAGTGGGTATTTGCAATCTCCTGTTTAGTAGTTAGGAATGAAAAATGACCTTCATCATATGTCAATTTTCTGATTATATGTTAAATAAGAATAAACTAATAATTGACCTGATGGAATTAACCTGGAATTAAGATGCAAATGATCACTTGTTACTTTGTGTTCCATTTGCTCACACAGAACTGGGCTAAGTGGCTTTCTTTCACTCTGCTCCTTCTTCATAGAACAGGTTGCAGGAAAACTGGAAATTAACCGAGCTGATCTCCTTGAATATATTAAAACCAGATTGACAACACTTCAGACGGATTCCCTGTTTTGTAGCTCCCTTCTATAATTTTGTATAGAACTAACTTTTCTGTGACTATCTTTTGCTGCCTCTTTGCCAGGACTCCCTTAAAAATGAGGTGGTTTTTTTTTTATCTCAACAGGACTTTCCTGGTTAAATAAAGACTAAAAAAACAGCTCTTTACATATCTGATATGTTTTCATGATCAGAAATCCTCCTCAAATTGGAGACCATCCAACCACAAATTACTAGTGTAACAACTAGTGAAAAGGTTCCGTCATGATGCTGTAAGAACACATGAGGCATCACCATGATGCTCACTTCATCCATCATGTGTGGGACTTAAGCCAAGGTCCTTAGACTTTTATTTTTTATACTTTATTGTCCTTACCTTTTAGGAACAATCAGTGGACTGTTCTGTTATGAAACATTATCTTTTTTTAAGGTTTTTAGGTTTCAAAGAGGAGCAACCAGATTTCTGTAGCTGGTGGTGATCTAACAGAGGAGCTAGCTTTAGACATGTGCTCTTGCTGATTGTTGCGTGTGCTCCTGTATGGCATCAAAACGGGCTCAGCTCCACATCAACTCAAAAAATGAAATTGTAAATTCAAACAAAAATTTACAACTCGAAAAAAGAGCTTGAAAAATAATTTTTTTTCCACTGAACACAAATGAACCAAACTGTTCTTCCCTTAGCAAGACTGACACCATTATAAATGATTTCACTTGAGCATAACCTGTGTGGGTTCTGCTGTGGCAGCAAGTCAAAGGACAGAGAGACACATGAGCCCAAGCGGGCCCAGTGGAGACAATAGAATATCCATTCTTTGTGACCTTATATCTTTTTTGGAGGCTGCAACACATGACTAATGTTGACAAAATGGTCTTAAAGGGAGGTGCACATTAAATAAAATTGTCTGAATAATTCAAGTCTTGGTTGTTTTGGTCAGATTTTAGTATTTATTTGTTAAATGAGCATACTTTTAAGTGTGTGGGTTCTTTAGTGATCATCTATTTTATAGCATTTACACAAAAATACTGACATTTAAAAGGGGTTTTAAACTTTGAAGTCTGTAAACAGAACCAAAGGCTATGTAATACAACATGGCCTTAACTTATGATTGTGACCATGTTTTAATAGGTGACTTCAACAGGAGTGTGAATCTGGTCACAGGAGCACACAACATGATCAGCAACAGCACATGTGTAAAGCCAGCTCCTCTGTTAGATCACCACTAGCTACAGAAAACTGGTTGCTCATTTTTTAAACCCAAATACCTTTAAAAGAAAAAGGTTCCTTAACAGAATAGCCCACTGATTGTTCCTTTAAGGTAAGGACAATAGAGTATAAAAATAGAAAATTATGGTGAGGGAAACTTCAGTAGTTTCTACACTAGTAATGTGGTTTGATGGTCTCAAGTTTGAGGTGAAAATGGACTTGATCATGTTTACAGCAATATTAAGCAGGGTTTTACCCCCACCTAGGCCAGTCTGACCACATCTCCCTGTTTTTAACTGCAGTATACAGATCACTCATCAGAAAGTGAGAGACTAGAGTGATTCGGGCATGACCTGAAGGAGCATCAGAACAGCTAAAGGACTGCTTTGATATTACCAACTGGTCCACTTTCAAAGATGGAACCATCAAGACCTACACTTCCTGAGGTTTCTCTGACATAAAACACTGCATGGATACTGTTACAACAACAAGGAAAATTTGCACCTTCCACAACAGCAAGCCATGGATGACCAAAAACATCAGTTTCCTTCTCAAGGCTTTCAGGTCTGGTGATGCTCAACAATACAGAGCTGCCAGGTCAGAGCTGAAGAGGGGCATCAGAGAGGCCAAGATGGCTGACAGGATGAGGATTGAGAGCCACTTTGACAACTTAGACCCACGACGTGCATGGCAAGGGATACGGCGCATCACAAATCAGACCAGCACCAACTCACCATCCAGCAACAAAGCCAGACTGGCTGAAGAGCTCAACAGCTTCGGAGGTGACGACGTGGAACCACAACTCCAGCTACAGCACCAACAAGTAACAGCCATGTGCTCATTCTACAGACCGCTATGGTACAGCGTACACTCAGAGTGATCAAAGCTGCAGAGAAAACAACAAACACACGCCTGCCTGCCCTGGATCACATCTTCACCACTCACTGCCTTCTGAAAACCACAAACATCCTCAACCCACCCTGCCAACCATCTACTTAAACATCTTCCATCTGGCAAACGATACAGGACAATAAAAACATGCACCACCAAGCTGTTAAACAGCTTTTATGCAAGAGCCATCACTTAAGTGAATGTTGATGCTAGTACGTCATGCATACAGTGATTCTGTGGGACAATCAGTGCACTACAGCACCTTTACATTTAGCTAGTTAATCCTGATACCTCAACATGTGACTGTTTACATTTACCGCATGTTTACCTGTATTTCACTTAATATTTTAGACTGTTTTATTACCATGTTTACTTTTATATTCATATCTGTGCACCTTAAACTGACTGTGTGTGCTAAAGGTGTGTGAGAGAGAGAGAGAGAGAGAGAGAGAGAGAGAGAGAGAGAGAGAGAGAGAGAGAGAGAGACATCAATTTTAGTCTTGTTATTTTACTTATATTTTACTACCTCCTTATATGAGCTGTCTTTAGTGAGCGTAAAGGCAATTTTGTTGTACACCTGTGCAATGACAATTAAACAATATTGAATCTTGAATTTCTGATCAAAAATATATGATATGTAAAGAACATGTTAATTCCATGAGGTATTTTATAAATTTATTTTTATTTAACATATAATCAGAAAATTGACATATGATGAAGGTCATTTTTCATTCCTAACAACTAAACAGGAGATTGCAAATACCCACTTTGAAAAATTCCCCGTTGCTTTTAGTTTACGTGTGGGTGGGTGCCACCTAGTGGCGAATGTATGCTACTGATACAAGTCTGACTCCAAACATCACATCAGTCCGTGTGGTTGGTGTTACATTTCTTTATTAAGGACAGATCGTGTCATTGTCTTTATTTTATTAATATCAATGCTAGCAGCAATAGTAAAAGGATGTTTAACATGAGCCAATACAACAATCAGCACTATAGATTAGGTTACTTTGGTGATTTGAAGCATAAAGTAGCATCTTCAGGAAATCAGGAAATAGCATCTAGGATGAACTAGTGCTGTCTGTATTTTCTCTTCATGGATTGGACGATCAAAGTTTAAAATAAGTGGCAGAGAAAACCTTTGGGAGTGGCCTGCATAATGAAAAATAAAACGGCGTTATTTACGCCGTCTGAAAAGTCACAGAACGCCGTTTTTTACGGCGTTCTGTGTTCTCAGAGCGCGCTCTGAGGACGCGTTCTGAGACACCCAGAACGCGTTCTGAGACACCCAGAACGCGTTCCCAGAGCGCGCTCTGAGAACGCGTTCTGGGTGTCTCAGAACGGCGTTCAATGCGGCGTTCAATGACCAGAAAAACGTCGTTTTTTACGCCGTTCTGAAACACACCATGAAAACGGCGTGTCATACGGCGTTCTGAAGTGATTTACGCCGCTTTTTTCGGCGTTTTGAGTTTAAAAACGGCGATTTGGACGCCGTTAAATACCAGAACGTGTTCAAAAGTGGGCGTATTGTGATCCGATCGGCTTGCCATACTGGTGATTTCACCTCACCCGCGTGGCCGCGCAGCGCACACTCCACTGTTTTTCAGCCAGTAGATTAATTCGACCTGTTTAGTTCAAAAGTAACTCGAGGTGAATCAGGAGGAAGCCAGGAAACAGTTTATTCTGGTGGATTGAGAGAAGCAGGAAGATCAGAGCCAGACAGGACAGGAAAATATTCAAATAAAAACAAGAAAACTAAACAAAGTTCTTGAAAATGAAAATGTTGGTAGATTTATTCCACTACATCTTTTTACTTTCATAAAGCAATAATTCATAAGCATGTAATATTTATATATTTGATACAATTCAGATCACCTTCTAAATTCAGTCCCACATCCAGGGCCGTATCAAGGCATTTTGGGGGCCAAGGCAAACAGACCCACCCCCACCCCCGTCACTGGACTCCCCCAGAATTCTCTGTGTAATTCAAACCCTGCCCAGGTGTATTAATTATAGTGTTTGCAAAAACACCTCGGTTTACATATGAATTGTTTTAGAGCCATTTTGTTGGCAGAATCTGATATTAATTTTAGCTCTAAGCCAGGTTCTGACAGAACACCAGGAAAAAAATGGGTCCCAACGTGGTTTGTGTGGCGTCATTGGTAGGCACAGATCCCCTGTCCTCATTTTTGGAAATGGAAATATGGTCACCCTACCTTATATACACATCTCCACACTAGCAGACTCCAGTGACTAAAGTCCGACCTGTTGTGAGATTTTTCCCATCATGCAAAAACTACAGCAAGAAGATGACTCTGCCTTCACAAGGAGCATAAAGGAGAACATTTGGAATGATTTTTCCAAACGATACCAGGTACAATTGATTATCATAAATAAACTGACAGTTANACTTTGGTGATTTGAAGCATAAAGTAGCATCTTCAGGAAATCAGGAAATAGCATCTAGGATGAACTAGTGCTGTCTGTATTTTCTCTTCATGGATTGGACGATCAAAGTTTAAAATAAGTGGCAGAGAAAACCTTTGGGAGTGGCCTGCATAATGAAAAATAAAACGGCGTTATTTACGCCGTCTGAAAAGTCACAGAACGCCGTTTTTTACGGCGTTCTGTGTTCAGAACGCCGTAAAAAACGGCGTTCTGTGTTCTCAGAACGCGTCCTCAGAGCGCGCTCTGAGAACACAGAACGCGTCCTCATAACGCGTTCTGAGACACCCAGAACGCGCTCTGAGGACGCGTTCTGGGTGTCTCAGAGCGGCGTTCAATGCGGCGTTCAATGACCAGAAAAACGTCGTTTTTTACGCCGTTCTGAAACACACCATGAAAACGGCGTTTCATACGGCGTTCTGAAGTGATTTACGCCGCTTTTTTCGGCGTTTTGAGTTTAAAAACGGCGATTTAGACGCCGTTAAATACCAGAACGTGTTCAAAAGTGGGCGTATTGTGATCCGATCGGCTTGCCATACACTTTGATGTATAAAGTACACACACATACACACACACGTCACACACACAATCCACCCGCGTGCTGAGTCCTGTGCATCTAAACGTGTTTCTGCTGCGCATGTGACCCGCTTCTCCGAGCTTCAGCGCTCTGTCCTGCGCAGTGCGCACGCTGTCACTAGCAAGACATTTTCTGTATTTGACCATTTTTTTCAACGGTGATGGAAAAATCGGAAGGCGGTCTGTCATTTTGACATGATTGCAATTAACACCCCCGTCTCATGCAGGTGTGCAGAACTTCACGCACAGAGAACATCGTGGAGCTAACACAATCAATCAAGAAAAGATTCCCATCAGAGCATCTGAGCGTTATCTCACTGGGACTGGGACACCATTCTCAATGAATCATATTAGTGACAGCGTGCTGAAGAGCTGGAGCTCGGAGTGCGTCTGTCAGGTCACAGACGCACTCCAGCAGAACCACCACGGCCCACGGTGGCAGAGCTCATGTGTGAGGGAGTGATTTTAAAACGTTGGCTTATGGCGCCAGTAACCAGACGCAATAACAGGAGTGGCCTTTGCTCTATTATTACACGGAGCTGTGCCACACACACACACACACACTGATTCCATCAGAGCGCACGCTGCGCCAAAAGACCGACAATGCGCCGTCACACTGAAGACACAGATGAGCGTTGCCTCGTCCGTGATTAAAGTATAATTAAGAGGTTTTTAACAAAATCTTTCATTCAAGGTCAAAATTAAAATATAAGCTTCTATTTATGGGATCATATATTTGAAAGTCCGACTCCAGAGCAGTCAGTAGTGCCTCCAGTCATGAACCTCACCACTCATCATCACAGCAGCGGAGCGCGGATTCAGCCAGAACAACATAAAACAGCCATGAGTCTGTGGTAAAAGTCCAGAACCTCATCATGACTTTAGCCTTCTCAGCATTCCCCTAGAGACATCTGATCACGCACCAGCAGGTGACCAGTTCAGGTAGAGCAGAAGGAAGGTGAGAGAGCGTTCTGGCCACAGGTTTAAATGTTCCTACTTTAAGTGGAATTGTTAAATTGCATTGCTTACTGGGGCACTCTACATATTCATGATCATGACATTAAATGAAATTTAATGGTATTGAATGTTTATTAATTATTATTTAAAAATGAAAGTGACGGGAAAAAAGCTGATCATGACCAGTTTTTAACTCTGTCAGAATGACAAAGAAAAACATGTCTAGGGCAACCTCTGATATATTTTATATTATATTATTATATACTATGATATATATTAATTTTCATTTATATTAAATTACATTTTGTTCTGTTTCAATTTATTGTATGATGGCCTGAAAGGACACCCCTCCAAAATGAAATAAATTTACATATAATTTTTTAAGGGAGCCATTTGATTGGGTGGGCCCAGTTAAAAAGTGGGTGGACCCAGGCCCACCCATAGCCACGCCCCTGACGCACACACAAATCTAGATACACACACACGGTAACACTTTACAATAAGGTACGCAAAATAGTGCTTAGTTACTAGGGAACTACGTAGGGGTTAATGCGTAATGAAGCAGGGACTAATAGGTAGTTAACCAATAGTTACTGCTACAAACTCTCATTATTTTTTTGTGCTTCGTTACTAGGGAACGACTTAGGGGGTAATGAGTAATGAAGCAGGGACTAATGGGTAGTTAACCAGTAGTTACTGGTGAAAACGCTCATCAGTCTTATTCAGGGACTAATGGGTAGTTAACCAGTAGTTACTGGTGAAAACGCTCATCAGTCTTATTCAGGGACTAATGGGTAGTTAACCAGTAGTTACTGGTAAAAACACTCATCAGTCTTATTCAGGGACTAATGGGTAGTTATTTATGAAAGCAATAAGGAATGAATCCCAGATTAATGTAGTGCTTGTACTCTGTTTTGTAAACTTCATGAAGAATGCAGATAATTTGCAACGTCAGTGATTTAACATTCCTGTATCATCTTGATTTCACTTGTCTGTCGCTTCATCGTCCCTCGTCAGCATCCGTCCGTCTCCAGAGATGATGGAAAGTGAAGTCTCCTTCCAAGTACCTGAGGAACTAATCAATAACTACTAGGTACTTAACCATTACCTACTGCTTATGTGTACCCTAAAGTAAAGTAATGCCTCTTCCCAGTTACCTACTGGGGAACTAATCAGTAACTACTAGGTACTTAACCATTACCTACTGCTTATGTGTACCCTAAAGTAAAGTAATGCCTCTTCCCAGTTACCTACTGGGGAACTAATCAGTAACTACTAGGTACTTAACCATTACCTGCTTATGTGTACCCTAAAGTAAAGTAATGCCACATCCCAAGAACCTACTGAGGAACGAATCAGTAACTACTAGGTACTTAACCATTACTTACTGCTTATGTGTACCCTAAAGTAAAGTAATGCCTCTTCCCAGTTACCTACTGGGGAACTAATCAGTAACTACTAGGTACTTAACCATTAC